>CALYBW010000067.1:0-362500 GCA_944452665.1 Stenoptilia bipunctidactyla
GAGAATCTTATGGTGATTCAGCCGTTGGATATGTACAAGTAAAACGAGAGAAAGATATCTGCGTGGTAAAGGCTAAAATAACACCTGAGCACAATGTCCGTCAAAAATGTTACAATGTGATTACTACTTGCAATGAGAGCGAGGGAAATATTCTGTCTGTTCAATGTGAAGATTGTGCTGCACATTTAGGTAAGTAATCACTTATTATTATCAAATTCAGGATAAGAACATGTTACTGTATCAAAATTAAGTATCAGTAATATTCCCTCATACTTATATTATAATGGAGGATGGATGTATGCAAGCATGTTTCTTTTCGGAAAAGAAATATACAATACAAATACGCTTATTGCCAATAGAAACAAAAGGTAACCAACATGAACAGTCAGATGTTGCAATTTGGGCGGTCTTATCACTAGCAAGCGATTTCTTCCAGGCAATCCTTTTTTCATACCTAATATAAAAAAATACTTGACTAAGAAGAGGCTGATGGGCAGTGCACTGTTAACTTATTTATAATTAACCTAAATAAAAGATGTACATACATACCTTACTTACATACATCCATCCTCTCAATTTTTCACATTATAATATTATTATATTTTAAGGGAATAATAGTTTTAATACTGATAATTTCATAAATACAATTTAATAATGTAAATGAAATAGTTCCCGCAAGAAACATGATAAACAAGTCTGCAGGCAAAAGGTATTAGACTGTATAACAATACTTTTTTTGTTTTAGGTGGCTGTAAGCATGCCATTGCTTTCTTAGCCTGGCTTCACAGACGCAGTGAGGATCCACCATCTACAAGTGTAGAATGTTATTGGAAAAAGCCTAAGTTATCTTCGGTAGGCACAAGCTTAAAATTCATGAAAGCAAAAGACATGTGTTCATTACCAAAGACAAGAAATGATTCAAGCAGATCACAAAATGTCAGTTTTCTCTCAATGTTTATAGATTACAGTAAAAATGTTGATAATATGGATAATCAACTTATGAAATATTATAAAGTACCAAATCCCTTGGAAAAATTGTCAATTCATTATTTAATAAGTAGCTTGCAAAGTAGACCTACAAATGCTCAAGAATTTATTGAGTTTTGTAAACAAAAGATGGATACAAATTCTTGTGAGGAAGCTGCACTTGCAACAGTTGCTCAAAATGATTATCCATTGTGGTATGAACTTAGATATGCTCGTATAACTGCTTCAAAAGCTCATGAAGCAGCCCACTGTAAAACATTTCATGGTACATTGACTGAATCTATAATGGGGGCAAGTAAATTAAAAGACACAGAAGCAATGAAAAGAGGTCGGTTTCTCGAAAATGAAGTATTAAAAAAGGTTGAACAACTGAGAAATATTAAAATTAAAAAGTGTGGCTTAAAGCTAAGCTCAGTTTATCCCATTATGGGTGCTTCACCTGATGGGCTAACTGATGATTATGTTATAGAAGTGAAATGCCCTTTATCTGAGAAAGCAATGAGTCAATACATTAAAGAAAACCAAGTCTCTTTCAAATACAAAGCACAGGTACAACTTCAAATGCATTTTTACAGTAGAACTAAAGCTCTGTTCTGTGTTGCATCAAGTGACTTTGAAAGTTCAAAAAATATTAACATCATTGAAGAACAATATGAAAAGGAGTTCTGTGAGGATCTGTTAAAGAAATGCACACTATTTTGGTCCAATGCAATTTTTCCTATTTTGTTTAAATAAAACACATTTATATACAAAATAAAATTACTTCTTTATTAACACATCCTGTAAATTAATTAATCCACAAGCTATTATTATTACTTCATCTATTTCAGGGATCAAGTTATGATCAATACATGCGTGAGGCAGTAACATATGAACCTCTCTTAGTCTACCTATGACACGTTCCACATGTATTCTTAAAGCCGCTATTTGCTTTGATTGCTTGACATCTTCTTTTGTACTAGGTGTAGATTTTGAAACCGAGGGAGGTCTAACTAGGGTACAATTCTTGTTTGTTAACAGACATGTCAAATCTTTAAAACCCCGGTCTGCCATAACTGCTTTCTGAGGAGGTAAGTATTCAAGAAAGCCACAGTCTTCTACTATCATGACATCTGTTTGCCCTGCCACTGTATCCATCAGATATATAATTAACAAGACCGTTTGGAGTACATGAAATTAAATATTTTAAAGTATTACACTTCTTATACTGCGACCAACTTAATGATTGATGCACTGGATCTGTAGGTTTTTCAATTTGTATTTCCAGACAGTCTATTATAGAAACAACATTAGAATACCTAGCTCTGAATGGAATAGGTAATTTTTCAAATATTTGTGATGGTGTTGGCCAAACAATCAACTCTTTCAATGCCTTTGAAATGATTACAACACTTTTAGAAAAAAATCTGCTGATTGTGCTCTGTGAGTATCCAAAGTTTAAAGCCAATAAATTAAAAGATTCATTTAATTTTATTTTTCTTAATGTAATAAAAATATCTATAGGTGGAATGGCTACATATTCACTTAATAGTTTTATTAAATAAAATGTGTTCTTTGGTAAACCTAATAACATTTTAGGTTCCCTTTCTAAAGCAATTAAAGTGCCACTACGCATTATGTTCTTAAATTGTAAGTCATTGTCTGTTTCATCCTCAATAAGCCAACTTGAATCAGATGAACTACGCACTGGTTCATAATCAGTTGATAATGCTGAAGACTGGGAATTAACACTAGTTACAGAAAAAATATCAGCAGGGTTATCTGGGAACAATTTTCTTATTATAGTAGAAGACTGAGCAGATTTTAAAGGGGATGTAGATATAGTTTTAGATGGTATAGAAAACGGAGATAATGCTATACTATTTTTGTTTGCTGTTAAATTCACATTTACACCTTTACTTCGATAATGAACTTTACTAGTAACTTGAACAGCTTTGTCAACATGCATTTTTTTACTAGTAGCTTCAGTATCTATTTTAATCTCGGGACTGTTCAATTCTATGTCCATACAGTTTGGTATTGATGCCGTACTGGGACCAGCTTCAGCTAGAGCTTCTTCAACCAACGCTTGTCTATTCCGTTTTAAAGCACCTTTTCTCTCCGGTGGTAGCTGCAATTGATCTTTTTTCTGACACTTGAATATATGTGGTATAACACCTTTTTTTAATAATAATGACACTTTTTGTCCATGTTCCAATGCCATTATTTTGTATTTAATAAGATTTTCTGTATCTTTTTCAATCTGAAAAGCAGAAATAATTTATGTGAGTCCAAATAAGTAGACTTTTGAACTACTTCAAATAGGTGTCTTACTTAAATAAGTGGAATAGAAAACTAGTGCATATATATTATATAATCCGATATGCTATGAATCAGAGATAGGAATGTTAAAATGTTGAGAACATCTTTATGAACTGTTTGTTTTAGTCAAGGCTTATAAATAAAACAAATTTGTGTATTGTAGGTCACTCAGTAAAAAGGATTACTTAGATTATTTTTCAATAGAAATTACCAACCGTGCAATCAAAGAAAATTAGTTAAAACGTTTCGTGATCAAAGTCAGGTGTTGATCAATTAAAATCATAATGTTCATAAATTTGTAACATTAATACCGTCAAACACGCCAACATTGCCCGTTTTTTTCAAAAAACTACGAATATTTTAAAAATATTCTATGGGTACCTGTGTTTAATTTACTATCAACATCAGCTTTAGAATGAAGTGAATGCATATTTTTAGTTGTTTTTTTAATAATTTAATATTTAATCCCACTTTTGGCTGATTCTGATGGCGGGCAAAGTAATGTGGATTTCTAGCCAACATTGCCCACATTGATTTTTGACGCAAAAATCTAATTTATCTGCATTATAATAAAACCCACTTCAAGGATTTGAGTAATGATGGCGTTTGCTGCAGAAATCTAACCATTTTCTTTAAATCTCACATAGCAAACCGAATGGGCAATGTTACCAAAGGATATTTTCACTTTTCCATACAAACCTAAATTCACGATTTCTGAATGCTAGGGTTGTCACATTTGAATAAAATCCCTAAAATGTTTTATTTTTATACGTGTTATGAATAAAGAACTCATTTTAAAAAAACAAGTAAAACAAGTTTAGTAACTGTTGTAGTTCTATAGATCAGACAGCTGGGCATTCCGCTCTTGAATATATGACTTCGAGAATTTTTCTTCAAGTATTCATGAACCAACTTTAGGTCTATTTTAGTAAGCGGGGAGAAAAAATCACCAGATACTTGCTAAACTTTAAAATTTTTATCTCTTCTGCGGGTGTTAAAGCGGTAGGATGTCCAACAGGGTTCTGAAGTTTATTTTTAATTTTATTAATTATTGTGCGTCTTGTGATATTGAATGGTCTTTCAGCATCTCTTGAAGAAATTTGATGTGTTTCAAATGCCTCGCATGCATGTCTCAACATGACCTCGGAGTAATTTTTATATATTCTAGACCCTAATTGTACGTCTAAGTTTCCTCTGTCAAATTCTGGATTTAATTTTCTTTTTCTGAAATATAAACAAAATAGATACAATAAAAATTATGGGCCAGCTAGGTACCTAACAAAAAAACGAACAGTCAGGAGAAAATCTGTTTCTTTATTTATCAATTTTTTTTTGTTAAACTAATCAATTATTTATTTCACCTCAATTATTTTAATTTATTTATTTACTAAGAAAGACATGCCAAAAGCATTTAATATTGGCTCCACGCCCGGGACTTGGTTCACTTGGAATATGAAACTCCGGTACCTTTTACATAGTAGTTCCAGGAAATACTTCCTTCAACCATACTCGCATTCATGCCTTCCCTTTTTACAATAAGTTACCAACTCTTAGTAATCTAATTGACCGAATGTAAGTAGTAAGTTTATTAATTATCTATACTAATATTACAAATCTGAAGAGTTTATTTGTTTGTTTGAACGCGTCACTCTTAGAAACTACGAGTCCAAATTGAAAAAATCTTTTTGTGTTGAATAGTCCGTTTATCGAGGGAAGGCTGCAAGCTATAAAACATTATGATGTGACCAGAAGGATCGAAAAAACCATTTTAAAAGTTTCCGATGCGTACGCTACATAAACAGTAAATGATAGGCCAATATAATTTAACGAAAGCAAAGCCGCGGGCAGAGCTAGTATATTATACAGTGTGTAAATTTTGACAGCCCTAGGCGTTTTTAGTCAGCGGGCAATGTTGGCTTTCAAAGGTTGGAACATTTCAGGGTAACATTGCCCATCATCATATATTTTAATTAAAACAATATTCAGTGTTGAAACCATTACCAAATCACTTAGCACATTGTCTTTTATAACGTACAATAAAAGAAACTTACCTGAGTCTTCCCCATCATACACAATTCACTTTTATAATTCCACAATTTTTTGCCCGCAAAAACACTGTCCTCGTTCGACACGCTCCAACAAATTACTGAGTGAACTTTGCGACAAACATCTTACACGGTGATGCTATAATTATAGTGTATTTTCTAATATCGTAATAAATTTTACCTTATTACTGATACATTTTCACACCTTAACGGATTAGTTTAAAAATTGCGTTTCGGGCAAAGATACCCTAGGAGGCAAAGTTGGCATATTTCACGGTAACTAAAAACATTGGCAAACAGAATACCTAGTCATATGAATAAATAATTATATTTTTTAGGTTAGGCTATTGTTTATATTGTTCGCGAGTCCTAATGAAAGATATTTCAGGTACATTCATGTTTAATACTCACCTCAAAATGATCTTCACAACAATATAAACTACTTAAGCACGATACATTATCTCTCCTCATCGCCTTACACCACTTTTTCCTTAAATTTGCATCTTTGGGCATATGAAAATATATTTTGTCAGGTGCATTTTTATTGTTATTTTCGCACATAGGGACAATACAATATTTATAATAGATGATTAAACGAACTTCTAAGTGAAGTTCTATCGCTATTATATGAGTCGCTTCATTCGAAGATATTATATAACAGGTAGTCCTTTTTAGGTACTAGGTAACTTCGCATAATTTAAAGTATCATAAAAAAAACACTGTGGTGGGGCGCCGCGTGGCATGATCCACCCGGTTCGCGCCAAGCCCTCATTCTTTAGAGACCCTAAACGAAACTTTTAAATGGGTTCTGGGGTGGGTGGGTACGTCATATCTTCGAATGAAGCGACTCATATAATAGCGATAGAACTTCACTTAGAAGTTCGTTTAATCATCTATTATATTTCGTCGCTTCATTCTTCAGATATTATATAACAGGTAGATTTTCAGAGATAGAAAGTTTTGTTTAGGTATATACTTGGAATTGAAATAAGTAAATATATAAATATGTAATTACATATTTTATTATTATAATACTTAATAATTAGTATTATTACATAATGAGCTTCAAATAATCTTACTTTATTTGAGTCGCTAGAAATTATAATCAGCTTAAATTAATGAAACTTAGTGATAGTCTATTTATAGATACATAATTTTTAATGTAGTAATTTACTTAATATCAAAATACGTAATATTCAATAACTATTTTTAATATTAGGTTAAGTATTGTTCATGTCTCGATTAAGTATCGACAAAGCAAAGTAATTTTGTTGATCATCTAAAGGCCGATGGTAAAACTTTGCGAACACCTGTGAGTTTTGTGTCCACCCGGCCGTTTTTCGAATGACATCGACACTGATACCGGCCGCGCGCGCGGCTGAGGTCGACGCGTGTCGTGTGCTGTGCGCACTAAAACGCTCATGTCAATGCCGCTCGTGGCGAGCGTTTGCTTAATCCATCGACTTAGCGTCTGACTTGATGCAGTTCTGTGGGGAGCTTTGAATGTTACGAAGAGATTCCCGGAGTTTGAACCTCAGATATTTTTTGTAATAAAAATATATTCTTTTAAAGTTGATACTGGGCATATGTTGATATTGCTTTGAAAGTTTGGGAGAGATAATAAGGGCTGTTCACGATTTGGAGCGGAAGTCTTGATTATATCTGTTATAATAATATTTACTTTATCAGATTGAAAAACAATATTTTCTAATTTAAGTAAAGACAATGTCTGTACTCTTTGACCGGTACATAAAGCTAATAATGTAACGAGTTTTTTTGTAATATTTTCTAATGATAAATTAATATTTGGATACCAAGAAGACAGTTGATTTAGCACTAAATTTGGATCCCAAGTAAATGAATATTTAGGCTTAATATGTTTAGTTTTATAGGCTCCTATTAAGAGGCGTTTAACACAACTGTTATCACTTATCTCTTCTCCTAATAAAAGAGATAATGCAGATTTATGTGTATTTAATGAACCGTAAGAACATCCCTTATTAAATTGCTCGTTTAAGAATCAAAGAAATAATGGAATGGATTTTTCGAAACTATTAATTCATAACCACACTTCTTGAAACCATAACTTCAATGAGACGTTGTACTGGCGAACAGTAGTGTCTGCGAGCGAGGCGAGCATCAACGTGAGAGCCTCTGGTGGGCAGCTGCGCCGGCTGAACGAGCGACGCCCGGAGAGCCTCGCGGCACCCAGGGTAAGGCTGGAGTGCAGTGGGTGCTGACTCCATGGCTGGGAAGGCCAGAAGGGGAATACAAGTACCCCTTCGGCTTTATCATCAATGATTTTTCGTATACATTTTAATACAAGAGAAAAGGGAGGAAATGCATAAAAATCCAAGTCAGCTAAGCTTATTGTAAATGCATCAACTGCGACTGCATCAGGTTCAGGCTTCCAGGTGACAAATAATTAACATTTGGCATTGGCTCGACTTGAGAACAAGTCGATCTTAATGGGCCCGAAACTATTTACAATAAGTTGGAAAGCGCTATCCGAGAGGGCCCATTTCTGGACTCGAAATCTGCTCGATTTTCTTTGGTGTTAACATAAGAAGGAAATATCCATAAATTGCGTTTTTCACACCATTGCCAAATTTCTCTACTTAAAATATTCAAATGTGGGAACTGAATACCTCCCATCCTATTAATGTAGCTAATGGCGGTAGTATTGTCAATACGTAATAATATTGCGCAATCTTTTCCTTCACTAGCTATACTTTTGAGACCTAACAAAACCGCGAGTAATTCTAAAAAGTTCATGTGATTTTCTTTTTCACTGTTCGTCCATGAACCACTATATTTATTATTTTTGCATACTGCTCCCCAGCCTGTCCTAGATGCGTCGGTGTAAATTTCTGACTTATAATTTTGAGTAATGATTGGACAAGAAATAATATTAATATTATTTTTCCACTACCATAAATCTTTTAGTAATATCTTATTAAGATTCATTTTCACCTCATAGTTTCCTCCGAACTTATTTAAGGCTAAAAACTTTTGTCTCTCTAATATTTTTGTATATAAGAATCTATATTTTGTGGTTGGACAGGCTGCGATCAATACACCTATAAGTTTAGCGAAATTTCGTAATGAACAAGTTTTAAGATTAATGTACCTATTTATTAACTGTGCAATGTTATGCCGCTTATCGCCAGGTAACGTAATAGACATCTGTTCTGTGTTGAACATAAAACCTAAGAATTTGATTGACTTTTTTGGTACAATGTGACTTTTATCGAAATTTACAATAAAACCTAGACAATGTAATAACTTCAAAGTTTCTCTTACATTAATCATGCATTCTTCATATGTTTCTCCAATAAGAAGATCGTCTTAATAGGTAGTAGACTTAAAACCTTGTTTTCTCAAATGACTCATTACTTCACGCATATTTTTTGTAAATACCCACGGAGCTACCGATAATCCATACGGCATTGCTGTGAACTCGTAAGTGATCGGCTCAGACGAATCATTTTCTTGGAATTCGAATCGTAGGTACTTTCTGTCACTAACAAAAAACGGCATAAGTAGATATGATTCTTTCATATCTATGTTGGCTAAGTATCCATTACGAGGAATTAATTTCGAGGCTGTTTTATAAGATTCCATTTTAAAATGTACTTTTGTTACGAACTTGTTTAAAGATTTTAAATTTAGTATAAACCTTTTTTCTCCGTTAGGTTTCGGAGCTAAAAATATATCTATACTAATAATAAATCTGTAGAGAGGTCAATTCTGTACATGAAATATATTTTCAAAATAACTATCAGGGGGTGATTAGTGATCGATACTGATGCCAAAAATGCAATCAGTAAATTTTTTGTCTGTCTGTCTGTCTGTATGTTCCTTATAGAAACAAAAATTACTCGACGGATTTTAACGAAACTTGGTAAAATTATTCTTCATACTTCTGGGCAGGTTATAGTATACTTATTATCACGCTACAATCAATAGGAGCAGAGCAGTGAAGGGAAATGTTGGAAAAACAGGAGAAGTTACTTCATTTTTTAAGCTTCCGTCGCGTGTGCAGCCTTTACGGTTAAAGCTACATAGAAATCATGTATGACAGAAATATTCCTCATAAAATTATATAAAAAATATCCCACAACAGTATATGTCTATATTTTATGGTTGACTCACAATAACACGTGCAAATCCCGATAGCTTAGCAGTTCGGAGCTTTCTGATTATATTTGTTTACTCTTACGTTTATAATACTCTCACTCATCCCTAATTAAAAAAAAATAACATTATTAGCTATTCAATAAAAAAAGAATCATAGAAATCGGTATAGAAACACCAAACTTATACATGAAATACGCTAATAAGTAATAACCCATCGCGCGTGAATACTGAATGATATAGGGATTATTTTTGCGTAACGGTTGCCGCGCTCGACGCGGCTCGCGGCGGTAGGGTATAAAAAGGCGGGAGGCGAGCGCAAGCTTTTGCTCGATTTAATATAGGTAGGTGCAGAAGGAACAAGCGTTACATTACCTGTCAAATTTCCCCAACCAATTTTAAGTTATTATCGAGGGCATAGAGTTCAAATTCAAGTAAAAAATTTTTACAGATTTGTAACGCTTAATGTACTGCCTTCTGTACATACAGAGATAAAATGGAAATCAAGGTTTTGTTTATTTCATGATCGTTTCTGCCTCTTGGAAGTCAGAAACCGTAGATTTCTTCGGAATAAAAAGTAACATATGTGTTAACTACTATACCAAATTACATTAATATTGGCTTAGCCGTTTGGCAGTGAAAAGCAGCCATACATAACTGTAGGTAGTATAGTATGCACACTGATAATGGCTGGATGGATGGATTTTTGCTATTCTTTCACGCAAAAACTACTTAGCTTTACCTAGAATAACAATAAGCTAAGTATAATTAATGAAGATATTGCATGAATTAAGTAAAATTGAAGGCATTAAATAAAACACTTTTTAACCGGATTAATGGCGTATAATTTATATTTTACATTTTAACTCGACGTTTCGGTGTCTTTGCAGACCCCGTGGTCACGAGCGACTTTTAAAATTTAAAATGTAAATATACGCGATAAATCCGGTTAAAAAGTGTTTTATTTAGTAGTCATACATAATGGTCATCGCGAAAACTTAAGACAATATTAAAATTTAAGACACTTTGGCACCCGATTTGTTTATAACGCTATGTGCCTTTGTAATGTACCTAATAGATAGTTACCTACCTATGTTTGTGGTTAGGAGTTATACATATTATATGGGCGAAGATTCTTCATTTTTATTTTTGTTATTAAAGATAGTTAAGACCTTGGAGAAGAAAATAACCTACTCGAAATACTAATTCAATACAGACGAAGTCGCGGGCATCATCTATGTAATATACCTACCTACCTATACTTTTTCACAAAACCTAAGTGAAACTGCAAATCACTGCTTTGTTGTAACAGTTTTTGAAGTAATTCTGTCTGTTTATCTATCAGTAACGCTTTCACAGCTAAACTACTGAGTCGATTTTGACGAAATTTAGAATAAGGTAAGTTTTAACTTCAAGGAGGATATAATAATAGTATTTATCCAACTCTAATAAACGGTATCCACGCGGACGAAGTTGCGGGTCACAGCTAGTTTGAAATAAATTGATCATCTGAAGGAGAACAAGGCTTTATAGCCCCTAAGTCTAATAATTTATTTATAGCTATTTTCATGTCTCTTTTTTCAGATGATGACAAATTATTTTTAGGAATAGAATACTGACAAATTTGAGTATCAAATGGTATTCTAAATCCATAATTTATCCACATTAATATAACTTCGTTTTTAGTTACTTTTGTCCAACAATCATAAAATAAATTACTTCGACCTGCATGTACCTTGATTAATGTTGGGTCGGAGCACGCGTCCTGGACTAAGTCTGCGGCTGGAACTTGGCGTTGAACGCAGAGTTCGATTGAGGGCGCCGCTGTGTTTGAGCTGCTATCGGTTTCCTCTGACCTTCCCGCCCCCCCTGAACGACGGGTAACGAGGAGGTCCTGTCCAGTTTCCCTGCTGAGACGACCGGTTGACCGTTGATATTTGAGAGGAGACTGTTTTGGCTGGGCCTTTTTTAATTAGGGCTCCCTACTTTTCAATGGCTTTACTTGCCTTTATTTTTTCCGGCAACGAACTTCCGAATAAAGTTTCGTCTCTTTCGGAGTCTTGTATAACATGTTTAAAGTTTGTATCCAAATTAGGTAAAATCAGTTTACTCTATCTTTGGTGAACATAAAGTGGAGGTCTGATAATACGTGACGGAAGGCCTTCATTTTGTTTTCTTCCTTCTCAGGGAGGACGTCCATCTCTCGATTTATGGTGGTAATACCGTACCCCAGCTGTTGCTGAAAGTTTTGTTTTTTTTTTTTTTTGTCACGTGCTCGTGCTATTTCAGTTATGGTTGCTGAGATTTCAGCATTTATTTCAGCTATAATCGTATTGAAAACAAAAGGTGATCGATAAGATCAAATAAAATTTATTAAATTTTACATCATTACGATATTGAGCGGATAACGTGATATATCTATTATAGATTACACGCATTTTCTGCTCTGATTTTTTAAATAACCTTGGAGGCGACATGTTTATGTCTAATTCATATTAATATAACGCCCATAACGTATTACAGACAACGAGATAAATCTCCTTGAGATTACCCGCATTTTCTGTAATCGTATTGAAAACAAAAGGTGATCGATAAGATCAAATAAAATTTATTAAATTTTACATCATTACGATATTGAGCGGATAACGTGATATATCTATTATAGATTACACGCATTTTCTGCTCTGATTTTTTAAATAACCTTGGAGGCGACATGTTTATGTCTAATTCATATTAATATAACGCCCATAACGTATTACAGACAACGAGATAAATCTCCTTGAGATTACCCGCATTTTCTGTAATCGTATTGAAAACAAAAGGTGATCGATAAGATCAGATAAAATTTATTAAAGTTTACATCATTACGATATTGAGCAGTTAACGTGATATATCTATTATAGATTACACGCATTTTCTGCTCTGATGTTTTAAATAACATTTTTAAACCGAATAAGTAGGTCTTACCTTGTAAGATTTCTTCTTCATCGGAGGAAATAATTCGCTGTTTCCGTTTTTTATTTATTTTTCGTTCCAACTTTTTTATCTTTATATTATAATGTTGAAGCTGTTCTTCTGCTGTACGTTTAGGCATTTTGTAAAAACTTAAGTAAATGATTAAAGTAAATGACGTATGCTTGTTACCACGCACGAAAAAAGAATGAGGGCTTGGCGCGAACCGGGTGGATCATGCCACGCGGCGCCCCACCACAGTGTTTTTTTTATGATACTTTAAATTATGCGAAGTTACCTAGTACCTAAAAAGGACTACCTGTTATATAATATCTGAAGAATGAAGCGACGAAATATAATAAGCTTTTGTGTGCTCGTCCATTATAATAGTTGATATTTAATCACTTTAAGTTCAATCACTCACTTTAAACTGTGAATCAAATCAAACACTTCGTTGTTACCTATTAAATTCTAGTGGACGGTGACGTCACAAAATAAGCGCGCCAAAATGGTGCGTTTCAGTCGTCCGAAAATGATAGCAGTTTTAATTATTTTTTTTCAGCTTATTTAAAAAAATTGTGCAAGTGTTATATTTTTTTCTGGTTATATAATTACTCATAGAATAGTTTAAAAAATTAAAAAAAATACATGCATATACCCTATTGTGGCACCGCTCCGACAGGACCTAACTTTCTCCTGCGTCCCGCTGTACCCGTCACGTACGTGTACGTTTCACGTCTCCATTACTCCACGAAGGATGCTGATGTCTTAGAGTACTTGGAGAAAAAGACGAAGTTCCGGCTCAGGGTTGAAAAACTGGAAACGCGTAACAACGTCAACTTTAATTCGTTTGTTGTGCGCGTACTCAGGGACCACGTATCGGTGTTCCTGAAGGAAGAGCTGTGGCCGAAGGGAGTTATCTTTCGCAAGTTCCGCGGCCGCCCGCCGCCCTCAGGAGCCGCCAGACCCACGCTTCACGCCGCCGCAAAGTCGTGATTTGTGTTTATTTATATACAATGTTAGTTTTTAAGGTATTTATTTTACTATGGGCCTCTGTAATCAATTATCTATGTTTTTATTTATAGTGCCTGAAATAAATGATTATTATTAATACACTAGTAGATTGATTCGTGTACGGTGTGAATCGGATCGAAAATTCTGTAGGTATGTGTGAAATTTGTAAAAGATAAACATAGGTATTTTTATACTTCATTGCTAACTACATCATATGTTACTGAGCATGCTAGTTTGTCTTTCATACAAAGTAAAGAAATTCGATGAACTAGTGGATCGATACGTATATGGTGCGGATCGGATCAAAAAAAAAAAAAATTAGGACAAACTTCGACTGTTAGATTTTAAGTCACATCCCTGTATGTTAATTCTAACTTTGATACTGTAATAAGACACTATTTAAATGAAAATCTTTATACGATACTGGATCGATCCATAATATCGTATCAAATTAATAGTATCGATACAACTCATTACGATCCATTGCCGCTAACCATCCCTAACCGCGACACGCAGTTGCGTATTTACAAAGTCTATACCATTAGAGTGAAAGTGCGAACTGAATTGGATTAGCTTTTGTATTACAAAAACTTGCCGAAACCCTAATCTATTCTAGTACAGAAATTGACCGAAGTCGTATAGACTTTGTGAGATTGTCGGAAGCCGCGGGCCGCGAGACACCTACAAACAAAGAGCATCGAACTTGCTATTTTATTCATAGACTATAAAAAATAGGCGGTATTTCGGATTTATCAAAATTAGTTTAAAGCTTTCTTGTATCGTGGTAACGATAGTTGTGAGTATGTGTGGATGATACTACCCAGCAGTGGGCTGTATGGAACTGTGGAGGTTGGGCAGTAACAATGGGATCTTGAATAAAACTTCGTGGTAACTTGATAATAACTTGGCTTCGTCGCGGTATTTTCAGGCAGGCAGTATGAAGAGATATAGCACAATAATAAGCAAATCTTGAGTAAGTTAGTTAATACAAATCAAACTGATAATTTAAAGAAGTAAATGTGATAATTCAAACAAGTCAATAATTTTCTCTCAGACTGCCGTTAAGACCCCAAAACTGAACAATACCGTAAGGAGAGCCGCAATTAAATTTCATTTTAATTTGTTTTTCTCTTACATTTCGAGTCATTTTTATAATTTGTTGTTATGTTTATAACTTATATTTAAGGTTACGTATATTAAAGGACAATTTTAAACGTTATAAAATGCCAAAAAGCCTAAATTTAAAGTTTAAATGATTCAAATGTAAAGACCTTAAATATAACGAAGCTTACAATTTTTCCCTAATTAAGTTAACATATTTTTCAATTTGTTTTATATTTAGCCTTATATACTTACATAGGATTTTATTACTCAAGTTTAAAGGTAATACTATGTGCTACATGATTATATAAAAATTATTTTCAATACAAAAAAGTAACTTGGTGTAAAAGCCATAAACATGTGAAATGGAAGATCCATTAACAAAACTAACGGCTGAATAATAAGGTTAATAATAAGGTACTTTTGGTACTTGCAGGTTAATTATTTTATAAAGATATCAAAATAGAATAGTTATCAAGTTAAGAACAATCAATTAATCTTATATACCTATTAAATAAAAGATAGTTTGCCTACAAGTTAAGATTAATTATAAAGTTTACATATAATTTTGATTGCTAATATCTTTCTAGTTTTTAGTACCTAGTAGCGGAGCCATATTGGTTTTAGCCGCATAACCTTATAAAAAAGAAACACTATTGATGTGTAGGTATTTTAAAATTAATTAAGTATGTAACATTGTGTAAAAGAATATTTTAAATGAGCACGTTTTTTTCTAAATATACCTGCACATTTTAAAAAAACAGTCCATTAAATTCGATATTATTATACCTATCTTTACAAATAATAATTTTGACTCCAAAATAGCCATAAGAACGTTTTACTACTAGAGCCCCAATCATTGCATTATTCTATTGCATTATATTGACAATGATTAACGGTAATCTTAAAGCTGTATGACAACGTTCCTTCGCCATCTTGTCTGGCTTGTAGGAGGATATTGGAGGCGTATGAATTTTTTTAAAAGTTCGATAATTTTTCTTTTAGCATGGTCATAATTATAAAAAAAAAATCAAATAAAGTAACAAACTTTTGGCGGCTGAAAGTAGGAGCGTCCAAGTTGTGAAAAAAATAAAATATGTATTTCCCAGGGGATGCATATAGTCGGCTGGACCTATCAAGTTTATTTGAAAGTGATTCGTGTAAGTGTAGTTTATCATTTATCATCTATATTTAATATCAAATCAATATAATAATAAAACTATTCTGTTACTGATTGAGGTGCTTAGTAACTAAGTGACAGACAACGGATAGGCATACTGGGTGGTAGAGAGCTGGACATACATTCCTGATGGAGTGTGGGAGTGCACTAAGGAAGAAATACCTGAAATTCCCACGGGAACAGGAAATATAGGACTTTTTTATTCCTTATTTTTATATTGAGAGAAACAATATCATTATGATACGTTCAAAGTTAGTAACATACATTACATACCTACATATTACATGAGGTACATTTCGGAGTGTTATTTTAGTCAAATCAAAGGGATTGCATTGGAAATTCGCATTTCTAATAGGGATTTTTCTTGATTGGAATACTCCCCAAACAATTCCTCACCTTAGGAGATGGATATTTTCCAAGATATTCTTGGTCAAAATTTGAGGTTAAGACTAAATATTGATGATTGAATAAATTGATTGAATGAATGAATTATCAACTTTTTACAATATTTTTTTTCCTATACCTCATACATTTCGTTTCTCTCGCAGAATGAAACAAATAAGACATTTAATATAAGTAATTGAGTTTTTTTAACTAGAATAGAATAAGTATTCATATATTCGCAGAACATGGTAGGTATAACATATAACAAGTTCTTAAATCTAAATCATGTACAGCATATTCTACCGTCAATATCGGTGTGCATATATTTAGATGTTTCCAATTAGAAATTGGAAATTGTATTTAACCAGTCATATAAAAACACTATAACATTTAATTACAATAATAACTTTGGCAAAAATTATAAATAGGTTTATAATTAGTATGCCATTAAAAGTAAGATTGTAATTATATTTGAGGTAGGTAAGTAGTATACATTTAAATAATAAATGTTATATCTCACTAGCCACCGCGCGCGGTTTTACCCGCGTAACTTTTGATCCCGTGGTAATTTCGGGATAAAATATAGCCTATGACCTTCCTCAAGAGTTGGGCTATCAAATGCAAAATAATTTTTCAAATCCCACTTGTAGTTTCTGAGATTAGTGCGTTCAAACAAACAAACAAACAAACTCTTCAGCTTTATATATTAGTATAGATAGATTTAAGAATTATACTTAGTGGGTATAGTTTTTTCAAAACATTATATTAGCTGTTTTAAATTTCACCATTGGCAGGTTTTTTTTATAAAATTGGGTAATTTATTAAATATGCGAATTGCCCTACATACAGCTCTTGTCAAGCCTTTGCATTGGTGTAAGTATCTAAACAGATTGCGTTTATATCTGCCCTAAGGGAGGTCATTTTCTATCATTTGAGCCCAAATCATGTGATTCGAAAGTGTAGGTACTATTTTTAAAGTATTTAGGTTTTTGCTTTTTTTTCTGAAAATCCAGTTTTACTCCTTCAAACATAGATTGTGAAAATCTAATGGTCCGAGTGTGTGATAAAATTGTTTCAATATGAATCTAAACAGAAGCTACAGGGCGTTTTCTAAAACAATTTTTTTTTGAGAATCATTAACTAAAAAGTGCAGGCGAATTATTCGTGCACTTTTTTAAAAAAACATTTGCAACTCTCTGGCAATCCAACGAGGTAAAACAATAAGCGCTTTGACAGTTCCTTTTTGATACGGGTCGCCGAGGTTTGGAATGAACTGCCTGCGTCTATTTTCCCTGACCAGTATAGTCCTAGTACTTTTAAGCGTCGAGTGAATAGGTTTCTCGTGGATGGACGTGTAACACCTTAGTCTTCATGTTCACTTAACATCAGGTGGCATGGAAGACAAACGTCCCATCCATAATTCATAAAAATAAAGCATTTGATTGCGCAAAACAAGTAGCGCAAAAAAAATCGAAAATCTAATAATAACTAGGAAACCATACAAGAAATATCATGAAATATAATCTCTATTCGTTGGCACAATTTATTACCTCATTATCGTTTAAAGTTTATCAATTTAAATTTGTTTAATAAAACCCAAAATAAAACCCCATTTAATAGCTACAGAATGACGAATGATATAGGCAGGACTATATTTTTTGTTTTTATATGGTGAAACAAAGGTAGTAGACAGTTTTATGAATTTGATTTATAATGTCCCTTTAATTTGTGTTTTTTACTATATACTAAACTATATACTATACTATGTTTTAAGAATACTAATCAGTGGGCCAAGTTGCCACAATAAAGAAATGTATTATTATAATTATTCAAAATGTAATTAAAAATGTCCAAAAATTCACCTTAAATGAATTAGCGACCCTAAGCACAATCGTAATAAATATAATAGTGTCACTTTGACCGGATTGAGTTCGTATGTTTGTTATTATCGAATAGTGCAAAACAAAAAGAAAGGGAAGTTACAAAATCAAGTTATAGATGATACTTAGGGTTATAAAATGTCATATTAGTACTTCATATTTTCAAGGTATACTTTCTATGCATACTTCTAATAAAGGGTGTCAAGCATTGGTGCCGTGTCAACCGTGTTGGTGCCTAATATAATAGACTGAATGATCACGACGAGCGAGACCACAAGATCACGGTGACTACAAAAGAGAATTCGAGGGCTGCTTCATAAATGAGTAAATACTTCATTTTGACGGCCCCTACCAAGGCGCAGGCGCAGTATGCTTCTATTCCATTTGTGAAGTTGCGAGTTTGACCCCCGCAAGGACCATGAAAAAAAATCCGCGTCTTTGCGTTTACATATTAACATTCTAGGTCTCCTTCTAGTTCTCTAATTGGTTTCCCATATGCTTTGTTTAGTTTAAGGCCAAATAGATTGTGTGGTTGTCTGTTTATTTTATTAACTTAGGGTTTTATTTTCAGCATCTTTACCAGAACAACCAATAGCAAACCCTAGTTCTACTCCAAAAGAGGAAGATCTTAGGCCCGAGAGTCCTCTACCAGATTTGATTATAGAGCCTGAGAAAAAGCCCGACCCTATAGACGATGAAGAAACAGAAGAATTCTATACTGGCCTTGCAATGAGAGTGAAAAATTACTGCAGGAATATCACGGAATACGGTAATCTTAAAGCTGTATGACAACGTTCCTTCGCCATCTTGTCTGGCTTGTAGGAGGATATTGGAGGCGTATGAATTTTTTTAAAAGTTCGATAATTTTTCTTTTAGCATGGTCATAATTATAAAAAAAAAATCAAATAAAGTAACAAACTTTTGGCGGCTGAAAGTAGGAGCGTCCAAGTTGTGAAAAAAATAAAATATGTATTTCCCAGGGGATGCATATAGTCGGCTGGACCTATCAAGTTTATTTGAAAGTGATTCGTGTAAGTGTAGTTTATCATTTATCATCTATATTTAATATCAAATCAATATAATAATAAAACTATTCTGTTACTGATTGAGGTGCTTAGTAACTAAGTGACAGACAACGGATAGGCATACTGGGTGGTAGAGAGCTGGACATACATTCCTGATGGAGTGTGGGAGTGCACTAAGGAAGAAATACCTGAAATTCCCACGGGAACAGGAAATATAGGACTTTTTTATTCCTTATTTTTATATTGAGAGAAACAATATCATTATGATACGTTCAAAGTTAGTAACATACATTACATACCTACATATTACATGAGGTACATTTCGGAGTGTTATTTTAGTCAAATCAAAGGGATTGCATTGGAAATTCGCATTTCTAATAGGGATTTTTCTTGATTGGAATACTCCCCAAACAATTCCTCACCTTAGGAGATGGATATTTTCCAAGATATTCTTGGTCAAAATTTGAGGTTAAGACTAAATATTGATGATTGAATAAATTGATTGAATGAATGAATTATCAACTTTTTACAATATTTTTTTTCCTATACCTCATACATTTCGTTTCTCTCGCAGAATGAAACAAATAAGACATTTAATATAAGTAATTGAGTTTTTTTAACTAGAATAGAATAAGTATTCATATATTCGCAGAACATGGTAGGTATAACATATAACAAGTTCTTAAATCTAAATCATGTACAGCATATTCTACCGTCAATATCGGTGTGCATATATTTAGATGTTTCCAATTAGAAATTGGAAATTGTATTTAACCAGTCATATAAAAACACTATAACATTTAATTACAATAATAACTTTGGCAAAAATTATAAATAGGTTTATAATTAGTATGCCATTAAAAGTAAGATTGTAATTATATTTGAGGTAGGTAAGTAGTATACATTTAAATAATAAATGTTATATCTCACTAGCCACCGCGCGCGGTTTTACCCGCGTAACTTTTGATCCCGTGGTAATTTCGGGATAAAATATAGCCTATGACCTTCCTCAAGAGTTGGGCTATCAAATGCAAAATAATTTTTCAAATCCCAATTGTAGTTTCTGAGATTAGTGCGTTCAAACAAACAAACAAACAAACTCTTCAGCTTTATATATTAGTATAGATAGATTTAAGAATTATACTTAGTGGGTATAGTTTTTTCAAAACATTATATTAGCTGTTTTAAATTTCACCATTGGCAGGTTTTTTTTATAAAATTGGGTAATTTATTAAATATGCGAATTGCCCTACATACAGCTCTTGTCAAGCCTTTGCATTGGTGTAAGTATCTAAACAGATTGCGTTTATATCTGCCCTAAGGGAGGTCATTTTTTATCATTTGAGCCCAAATCATGTGATTCGAAAGTGTAGGTACTATTTTTAAAGTATTTAGGTTTTTGCTTTTTTTTCTGAAAATCCAGTTTTACTCCTTCAAACATAGATTGTGAAAATCTAATGGTCCGAGTGTGTGATAAAATTGTTTCAATATGAATCTAAACAGAAGCTACAGGGCGTTTTCTAAAACAATTTTTTTTTGAGAATCATTAACTAAAAAGTGCAGGCGAATTATTCGTGCACTTTTTTAAAAAAACATTTGCAACTCTCTGGCAATCCAACGAGGTAAAACAATAAGCGCTTTGACAGTTCCTTTTTGATACGGGTCGCCGAGGTTTGGAATGAACTGCCTGCGTCTATTTTCCCTGACCAGTATAGTCCTAGTACTTTTAAGCGTCGAGTGAATAGGTTTCTCGTGGATGGACGTGTAACACCTTAGTCTTCATGTTCACTTAACATCAGGTGGCATGGAAGACAAACGTCCCATCCATAATTCATAAAAATAAAGCATTTGATTGCGCAAAACAAGTAGCGCAAAAAAAATCGAAAATCTAATAATAACTAGGAAACCATACAAGAAATATCATGAATTATATTTCACAGCTTCTTTCTTTGCGATTGAGGTTTACTTTATGTAGTAGCGCCACCTACTGCTAGCCTTTGCACGGATTTTAGAGTCTATGATAAGGGTTCTTTTCTTTTTTTTTTTTTTTTTTAACAACTGTCACGTTTCGCTCCCTATGTCAGCATCCAGTCTACAGAACTCATTCTGCGTTTCCGTGCTGTAGCCTGCGTACGTCGACTAAAATATATTAATTAGCTAGTTAAATTTTAAAAGTTTAAATGGTAAAAATTGTGCATCGAAGGAAGAGAAAATTCTCAAGAAAATAATTCGAGGAGGTTGAGTCATCAAATTACAAATTCCGAAGAACCCAAAGGTGTTGGGACTTATTAGAAAAAATGTCGTTGACACAAAAACTACCCACATTGTATGTGCGTGTAGTCATCGAGGTTCGATGCATACAATTAATTCTCCTATTTAGTCCGTTACTCGATAATAATATCGTCATTGGCGATTAATCTGATGTACGGTGGAGAATCTCTAATATAATTTTAATAAATATTAGAAAAAATGTCGTTGACACAAAAACTACCCACATTGTATGTGCGTGTAGTCATCGAGGTTCGATGCATACAATTAATTCTCCTATTTAGTCCGTTACTCGATAATAATATCGTCATTGGCGATTAATCTGATGTACGGTGGAGAATCTCTAATATAATTTTAATAAATATTAGAAAAAATGTCGTTGACACAAAAACTACCCACATTGTATGTGCGTGTAGTCATCGAGGTTCGATGCATACAATTAATTCTCCTATTTAGTCCGTTACTCGATAATAATATCGTCGTTGGCGATTAATCTGATGTACGGTGGAGAATCTCTAATATAATTTTAGTAAATATTAGAAAAAATGTCGTTGACACAAAAACTACCCACATTGTATGTGCGTGTAGACATCGAGGTTCGATGCATACAATTAATTCTCCTATTTAGTCCGTTACTCGATAATAATATCGCCGTTGGCGATTAATCTGATGTACGGTGGAGAATCTCTAATATAATTTTAAAAAATATTAGAAAAAATGTCGTTGACACAAAACTACCCACATGGTATGTGCGTGTAGTCATCGAGTTTCGATGCATATAATTAATTCTTTTGATTAGTCAGTTACCAGATAATATCGCCGTTGGCGATTAATCTGATTTGCGGTGGAGACGATCTTGCACGCCGAATCCAAGATTTGAAGTGCCCGAGCTACCTCCGTCATTATCAGCCTTTTTTTTTTTGATACGATTAATGTCCCGGAAGAGGTCTAAAAACCAGCAGTTGTCGGCTGAAGATCTAAAGAATCTAAAGATAAGCCTGTTGAGGACTATCTTGTACCCGCAATTTGCAAATATTTACTTGCTCCCTTTATTAAATTTAGAAGCAAAAGCAGCATTGGCTGAAACTCTTACCAAACGAGATTCTATACATCAACAAAAAAAAAAAAAAAAAAAGGGCAAATTGGAATCGCCTTGGCAGCTTTATCGCAAGCGATGGTAATCATTTTCAATGAAACTTTGAAGCAAAAACTTTTAAAACTGCTGAGTTACGCTTGTCGCGATAGCCAGAATAGGGAAACTAAAACTCATCGTAACATAATAATGAGTTCCATAAACGTATGCCTGCGTGACACGCTGACCAATACAAGTTGCGATGATTATCTATTGGGAGGAGATGTTGCTGAAACGCTGCAAATTGCAAAAAACGACGACGTCATCTCCGCAGCCACAGCTGCCGGCTCGAGCTCCACAGCAGAGCTACACGTACCCGCCACGTAGGACCTACCACGAACGGTCGTGGAACACTAGCAACCAGCGGAAATAAACCACCAGGTGCAGTGCGATGGACGTTTACGATATTTTCATCAAAAATGGGCTTAGATAACGAGTGATCCATTAATATTATCGTGAATAGCTGGTTACTAAAGACCTTTTAAATATCTGCCCGCTAAACAAAGTAGCTCTTGTGTTTACCCAAGGTCAATACATGGCCATAAAGATTATATTTTAGCGTTGGATAAACTATTAAAAATAAATGCTATATTCGTATGTTCTTATGAGCCAGGTAAATTTTATCACAAATTTTTTCTTGTGCTCAAGCTATACGGTGAAAATCGCTTCATAAATAATTTAAAATCTTTGAATTAATTTACTACAAAACACTTCAAAATGGAAGATTACAGAACCGCTGATAAGTTAACAAAACAATGCTACTTGTTATTTTTTCATCAATGTTGATAAGTCTTTCCGAAAGTACCTTCGATTTGAATATAACAACGTTTTATATGAATTCAAATATTAAGCGTTTGACTTATGCACCGCTCTTTATATAAGTATTTACTAAAATATTAAAACCAGTCATGGAATTTTTACGTCGGGATAATTTTTTCATCCATAATATATCTAGATAATATATTTTACATTGGCAAAGATTGTGATGATTGTAATGAGAATGTTTGGATTACAAAACATATTTTAATAAATTTAGGTTTCATAATGCATACGAAAGAAGGTTGCTTTGTTCCTAGAACACAATGTAAATTCCTTGGGTTTATTTTTGATTCAGAGAAAATTATTTTAAAACTACCCACAAAAAAAAAAAAAAAAAAGTTCTTAAAATAGAAAAAATAATACACAAAGTTATTCGAGCAATTTAAAATATTGTCACCAAAAAAAAAAAAAAATCCTACTTATGATCAGGTAGTGAATTTACCCAGATATAATAAAGATGATTTTACTTGGTGGTTAAATTATCTAGAAGAGGGCTTTTCTCCTCTTAGAACAGGCCAATACACTAAAACTATCTATCCTGACGCATCATATACTGGCTAGGGCGGGTTTTGTGATGGAAAAGAGGCAGCGGGTCATTGGAAGGAAAGCGAGTCGTCGCTACACATTAATACTCTGGAATTAAAAGCAGTTTTTTCGGACTTAAAACATTCGCATAATTATGGTAGTTACGATTGTGATATATTGTTAAGAATAGATATTACCATTACCTGTATAAATAGAATGGGTAGTGTTCAGTTTTCACATATGGATCATATTACCCGAGACCAATGGAAATAGCGTGAAATGCGTAAGATCAATATCTTTACATCTTATATTACTTCAAAAGATAATATAGAAGCTGAGAGTTTGTCACGAAAACAGTTTAATGACACTGAATGGGATCTAAGTGACTATACCTTTAATAATATAACAAATAGGTTTGGAATACTATCGGTTGATCTTTTTGCAAACAGATGCAACTTATAATGTCCTATTTATGTAACCTGGAAAAATGACCCAGATGCAAAAACTCTTCAGAAAATTGTTAGTGAAAAGTCTGTGGGTATTGTGGTAGTACCATACTGGCCCACGCAACTATGGTTGCCATTGTTTAAAAGGTTGTGTTGTGATTGTATTTACTAAATACTAATTCGCTGAAATCTCCTTTCAGATCTGCGCTCAACCTTCATTAAACATTAACCTTGGTTGCCGCGAAATTGTTCAGAAAGCGTTAGTAAAAAGATCACTGTCTTCAAAGTCCGTTGAAATTATGTTGGCATCTTTGTTGGATAATTCTTACCGAGACAGTGTGAAGGAGGTATCAAGGCGTGGATTGAATATTGCAAAAATAATAATTTTAGTTTTACTCAAACTTCTAAACCAATAATTGTTCATTTTCTAACTGAAATTTTCGAAAAAGGTGCTAAGTACGGTACTATTAATAGCTATAGATCTGCATTATCATTAATATTAAACATAAATTCCCAATATGACAGGTTAAAAAGTTTCATGAAAGGAGTCGTTATGTGAAGACCAACCACATCAAGTATGATCTTACCTGGGATCCAGCAGTTGTATTGAGCTACTTACCTACAAAATTTCCTAATGAAGACCTTGACTTAAAGACTCTTTTCCAAGAAAACTGTTACACTAATAGCTCTTGTAACGGAACATCGTGTTCAAATTTTATCCGTGACAAAGATTAAAAATATTTTAATAACTAAAAAAGGTACTTATAAAAGGGTTTATAAAAACCTCTAAATTTAATAGTAAACAGACCTTGGTAAAGTTTCCGTTTTTTAATATTCGTCCAGAAATTTGTCCAGCAAAAACCTTACAGATGTAGGTATATAAATAAAACGAAAATTTAAGGAAACCTGATAATTTGTTTATTAGTTTTAAGAAACATATAGGTTTCCAAACTTTAAGTCACTGGGTTAAAAACACTTTAACTCTCAGTGGTATTGATGAAAATATTTTTAGTGCACATAGTACATGACATGCTGCTACATCAAGAGCTATTTATTTAGGAGTTTCTATTGACCTATCAAAAAGACTGCAGGATGGTCGGATTCTTCCTCAGTCCTTGCTAGAAATTATAACAAACTTTGTAACGAAAAATAATTTGCCTAATCATTGTTGAATTGTTTTCAATAAGTATGTTTATTTACTATTGAAGAGTTTTACCTTACTACTCTGCCAATTCATTTCACTATAACTAATCTTTAAACATCCTACATAAAGTAAACCTCAATCGCAAAGAAAGAAGCTGTGAAATATAATTGAGGATCAAACGAACTTCTAAAGTGAAGTTCGATCCTAATTATGTGAACAGCTTCTTTCGAAGCGATTTAATATAAACCCACCCGTTATTATGCTTTGAAATAAGCATAATATGAATATGTTTCAACATGGAGTAATTTCAATTTATATTTGTATTTTACCCAACCCCAATATAGTGAAATGAACAAACAGGAATAAGACAGATTGACTTTAAACAAAATGAGTTCTGTAGACTGGATGCTGACATAGGGAGCGAAACGTGACAGTTGTTAAAAAAAAAAAAAAAAAAGAAAAGAACCCTTATCATAGACTCTAAAATCCGTGCAAAGGCTAGCAGTAGGTGGCGCTACTACATAAAGTAAACCTCAATCGCTTCGAAAGAAGCTGTTCACATAATTAGGATCGAACTTCACTTTAGAAGTTCGTTTGATCCTCAAATATAATCTCTATTCGTTGGCACAATTTATTACCTCATTATCGTTTAAAGTTTATCAATTTAAATTTGTTTAATAAAACCCAAAATAAAACCCCATTTAATAGCTACAGAATGACGAATGATACAGGCAGGACTATATTTTTTATTTTTATATGGTGAAACAAAGGTAGTAGACAGTTTTATGAATTTGATTTATAATGTCCCTTTAATTTGTGTTTTTTACTATATACTAAACTATATACTATACTATGTTTTAAGAATACTAATCAGTGGGCCAAGTTGCCACAATAAAGAAATGTATTATTATAATTATTCAAAATGTAATTAAAAATGTCCAAAAATTCACCTTAAATGAATTAGCGACCCTAAGCACAATCGTAATAAATATAATAGTGTCACTTTGACCGGATTGAGTTCGTATGTTTGTTATTATCGAATAGTGCAAAACAAAAAGAAAGGGAAGTTACAAAATCAAGTTATAGATGATACTTAGGGTTATAAAATGTCATATTAGTACTTCATATTTTCAAGGTATACTTTCTATGCATACTTCTAATAAAGGGTGTCAAGCATTGGTGCCGTGTCAACCGTGTTGGTGCCTAATATAATAGACTGAATGATCACGACGAGCGAGACCACAAGATCACGGTGACTACAAAAGAGAATTCGAGGGCTGCTTCATAAATGAGTAAATACTTCATTTTGACGGCCCCTACCAAGGCGCAGGCGCAGTATGCTTCTATTCCATTTGTGAAGTTGCGAGTTTGACCCCCGCAAGGACCATGAAAAAAAATCCGCGTCTTTGCGTTTACATATTAACATTCTAGGTCTCCTTCTAGTTCTCTAATTGGTTTCCCATATGCTTTGTTTAGTTTAAGGCCAAATAGATTGTGTGGTTGTCTGTTTATTTTATTAACTTAGGGTTTTATTTTCAGCATCTTTACCAGAACAACCAATAGCAAACCCTAGTTCTACTCCAAAAGAGGAAGATCTTAGGCCCGAGAGTCCTCTACCAGATTTGATTATAGAGCCTGAGAAAAAGCCTGACCCTATAGACGATGAAGAAACAGAAGAATTCTATACTGGCCTTGCAATGAGAGTGAAAAATTACTGCAGGAATATCACGGAATACGGTAATCTTAAAGCTGTATGACAACGTTCCTTCGCCATCTTGTCTGGCTTGTAGGAGGATATTGGAGGCGTATGAATTTTTTTAAAAGTTCGATAATTTTTCTTTTAGCATGGTCATAATTATAAAAAAAAAATCAAATAAAGTAACAAACTTTTGGCGGCTGAAAGTAGGAGCGTCCAAGTTGTGAAAAAAATAAAATATGTATTTCCCAGGGGATGCATATAGTCGGCTGGACCTATCAAGTTTATTTGAAAGTGATTCGTGTAAGTGTAGTTTATCATTTATCATCTATATTTAATATCAAATCAATATAATAATAAAACTATTCTGTTACTGATTGAGGTGCTTAGTAACTAAGTGACAGACAACGGATAGGCATACTGGGTGGTAGAGAGCTGGACATACATTCCTGATGGAGTGTGGGAGTGCACTAAGGAAGAAATACCTGAAATTCCCACGGGAACAGGAAATATAGGACTTTTTTATTCCTTATTTTTATATTGAGAGAAACAATATCATTATGATACGTTCAAAGTTAGTAACATACATTACATACCTACATTACATGAGGTACATTTCGGAGTGTTATTTTAGTCAAATCAAAGGGATTGCATTGGAAATTCGCATTTCTAATAGGGATTTTTCTTGATTGGAATACTCCCCAAACAATTCCTCACCTTAGGAGATGGATATTTTCCAAGATATTCTTGGTCAAAATTTGAGGTTAAGACTAAATATTGATGATTGAATAAATTGATTGAATGAATGAATTATCAACTTTTTACAATATTTTTTTTCCTATACCTCATACATTTCGTTTCTCTCGCAGAATGAAACAAATAAGACATTTAATATAAGTAATTGAGTTTTTTTAACTAGAATAGAATAAGTATTCATATATTCGCAGAACATGGTAGGTATAACATATAACAAGTTCTTAAATCTAAATCATGTACAGCATATTCTACCGTCAATATCGGTGTGCATATATTTAGATGTTTCCAATTAGAAATTGGAAATTGTATTTAACCAGTCATATAAAAACACTATAACATTTAATTACAATAATAACTTTGGCAAAAATTATAAATAGGTTTATAATTAGTATGCCATTAAAAGTAAGATTGTAATTATATTTGAGGTAGGTAAGTAGTATACATTTAAATAATAAATGTTATATCTCACTAGCCACCGCGCGCGGTTTTACCCGCGTAACTTTTGATCCCGTGGTAATTTCGGGATAAAATATAGCCTATGACCTTCCTCAAGAGTTGGGCTATCAAATGCAAAATAATTTTTCAAATCCCACTTGTAGTTTCTGAGATTAGTGCGTTCAAACAAACAAACAAACAAACTCTTCAGCTTTATATATTAGTATAGATAGATTTAAGAATTATACTTAGTGGGTATAGTTTTTTCAAAACATTATATTAGCTGTTTTAAATTTCACCATTGGCAGGTTTTTTTTATAAAATTGGGTAATTTATTAAATATGCGAATTGCCCTACATACAGCTCTTGTCAAGCCTTTGCATTGATGTAAGTATCTAAACAGATTGCGTTTATATCTGCCCTAAGGGAGGTCATTTTCTATCATTTGAGCCCAAATCATGTGATTCGAAAGTGTAGGTACTATTTTTAAAGTATTTAGGTTTTTGCTTTTTTTTCTGAAAATCCAGTTTTACTCCTTCAAACATAGATTGTGAAAATCTAATGGTCCGAGTGTGTGATAAAATTGTTTCAATATGAATCTAAACAGAAGCTACAGGGCGTTTTCTAAAACAATTTTTTTTTGAGAATCATTAACTAAAAAGTGCAGGCGAATTATTCGTGCACTTTTTTAAAAAAACATTTGCAACTCTCTGGCAATCCAACGAGGTAAAACAATAAGCGCTTTGACAGTTCCTTTTTGATACGGGTCGCCGAGGTTTGGAATGAACTGCCTGCGTCTATTTTCCCTGACCAGTATAGTCCTAGTACTTTTAAGCGTCGAGTGAATAGGTTTCTCGTGGATGGACGTGTAACACCTTAGTCTTCATGTTCACTTAACATCAGGTGGCATGGAAGACAAACGTCCCATCCATAATTCATAAAAATAAAGCATTTGATTGCGCAAAACAAGTAGCGCAAAAAAAATCGAAAATCTAATAATAACTAGGAAACCATACAAGAAATATCATGAAATATAATCTCTATTCGTTGGCACAATTTATTACCTCATTATCGTTTAAAGTTTATCAATTTAAATTTGTTTAATAAAACCCAAAATAAAACCCCATTTAATAGCTACAGAATGACGAATGATACAGGCAGGACTATATTTTTTATTTTTATATGGTGAAACAAAGGTAGTAGACAGTTTTATGAATTTGATTTATAATGTCCCTTTAATTTGTGTTTTTTACTATATACTAAACTATATACTATACTATGTTTTAAGAATACTAATCAGTGGGCCAAGTTGCCACAATAAAGAAATGTATTATTATAATTATTCAAAATGTAATTAAAAATGTCCAAAAATTCACCTTAAATGAATTAGCGACCCTAAGCACAATCGTAATAAATATAATAGTGTCACTTTGACCGGATTGAGTTCGTATGTTTGTTATTATCGAATAGTGCAAAACAAAAAGAAAGGGAAGTTACAAAATCAAGTTATAGATGATACTTAGGGTTATAAAATGTCATATTAGTACTTCATATTTTCAAGGTATACTTTCTATGCATACTTCTAATAAAGGGTGTCAAGCATTGGTGCCGTGTCAACCGTGTTGGTGCCTAATATAATAGACTGAATGATCACGACGAGCGAGACCACAAGATCACGGTGACTACAAAAGAGAATTCGAGGGCTGCTTCATAAATGAGTAAATACTTCATTTTGACGGCCCCTACCAAGGCGCAGGCGCAGTATGCTTCTATTCCATTTGTGAAGTTGCGAGTTTGACCCCCGCAAGGACCATGAAAAAAAATCCGCGTCTTTGCGTTTACATATTAACATTCTAGGTCTCCTTCTAGTTCTCTAATTGGTTTCCCATATGCTTTGTTTAGTTTAAGGCCAAATAGATTGTGTGGTTGTCTGTTTATTTTATTAACTTAGGGTTTTATTTTCAGCATCTTTACCAGAACAACCAATAGCAAACCCTAGTTCTACTCCAAAAGAGGAAGATCTTAGGCCCGAGAGTCCTCTACCAGATTTGATTATAGAGCCTGAGAAAAAGCCCGACCCTATAGACGATGAAGAAACAGAAGAATTCTATACTGGCCTTGCAATGAGAGTGAAAAATTACTGGAGGAATATCAATAATTTTCCCCCAAGCAAGGAAGAGCAGGAGGATAAATCTGCAGCAAGCTGCCTTAATAAAGATTCAAGTGTACACTACTCCCCCGAAACAAATCAATTAATCGATGATAATCCTCCCCCAATAAAGGAAGATCAAATTTAAACTGACCCAATATAAACTGTATTAGGTACGGTTGGAACCTATGAGGCGCGAGTCCGACACGCACTATGCTGGTTGTATTTAATTCTTCCCATTGGGTCGGTATTTTAGTTTCACATGCCTATACTCGTAATAACTTATTATTAATATTATATTATTCTTCACAAATTCTTCTTTAATTTTTTATAAAAAAATAATTATATAAATTTCAAGTTTAATCTTCATTTTATGACTACATACCATTAGATGGAAACGTTTTAATTACTTTGTGTGTAGTCAATTCTTTAGCTTTCAAAATAAATTATTAATATTTTATTTTTATTTTTTTTTTCTCTCCCTGTATGATCTCAAACTATTACGTCCTCGAATGTCATAATTGACCTACCGATTACACTGTATAATGTTTCCTTAATAGTTTTTTAACCGAATTCAAAAAAAGGAGGTTCTCAGTTTTACCTGTGAGTATGTATGTATGTTTGTCCGCGATTTTCTCACGTTTGTCTAAACCGATTTGGATGCAATTTTTTAGAAAAAGATTTGTCATGTTAAGGAGAAGTTTTTATTATATTGACCAACTTTAAAAAAATAAGGTTCTTAATTTATCTGTTTACTTTGTATCAGAGATGAGCCGTATGTTCGGCCGGACATTCGTATTTCGTACAAAATTTGTATTCAGCCGAATGTTTGATTGATTTGCCGAATACTAGCAGTTTCCCGCAGATTTACCTGCACAACTTTTGATTCAAAGTAGCCAACTTGCCAAGAGGAGTTTAACCTGTATGTTAATTATGTTTGTCATCGATTATCTTGCGTTTGGCTCAACCGATGTTGATGCGGTTTTTAAAAGGATATTTGTCCCATTTAGGAGAACCTTTTACCTTTTACTTACTTTCAATTTAGGGCTAGCTTTTAGTTTTCTCATAGTAAGTTAGTTTCCATATTTGTAGATATAGGTACGTGATAGATTTTTAGTGATAAGTTTTGGATAATTTCTTAGCTGATGTTCGCACGAAAATTTTTTTAAGCGAATATCTTTTCGTTTTTCATTTTCTGCAGCACGAGCATGCTGGCGATACCTAGACAAGACCATCTCGTGCTGCATCAAGTCGTCGTTATTTTTCCTAGGGATTTAATTCCTCTTCTTTCTTAAAGCGAAGGACGCTAGTTTTTTCTAGGCCTAGAGGTAAAACGTATATAACAATAGTCTACCTACTATTGTTATATATGTTTTAACTGTAGGCCAAAGTAATGATGTTACAGTACCAAAACATCACATTACCAGAAGAAGTAGGTAGTTACTGATACCAGAACTAGCCCAAAACTTATCACTAAAAAACTATCACTAATATATTCTATAACTGTAGAACCTAACTAACTATGAAAAGACTAATAACTAGCCCAAAACAAAAACACCCTAACACTAAATAGTATGAAATAAAAAATAAATAAAAAAAGTCATAAAACCAAAACCAAAATGAAAGCAAACTAATTATTTATTTTTAAGAAAAAGTGAACCGCATTCAAAAAACCAACCCACTAAAAATATTTAAGTATTTTTTATAAACGCCATCCTATTCCTATTTCTATTTCATCCATACCCCGTATAGTAAATTTCTGCCAAAAAATAATTAATATTAATAAATGTAATAAAAATATTAACAATTTATCTGGGTAGGTATTTACATAGTTTTTAAAGTCGGTGCCAAAAAGACCTAGAAAATAGCTGCAGTAAAAATGAAACAGGAATACCTACGAAAGGCATACTGGGTAAAAGTACTGGAAGCTTATACAATGTGGTAATGTAATAATAAACACATACGCGCATACATACATTTTATAAGCCCCTAGCACTTATACCAGGAGCGTTTCTTTAGAATCCCCAAGTTTATTTTACTGTAGTTCAGTTTTTTATATGTCCTTAAATCCAGACGAAACCGCGGTAAGGTATGTAAGTGGGGGGAAGATGGAAAACGGGGTAAGACAGAAAGTCAACAATAACGCCACATCTAGCAGATTTTTAGAAGTGTTTATAGTACTGTTTAACCCGCCATTTAATTTTCTCCTATGCCTCAGTCATCGTTTGAAGGTTATTGCACAGAAACATATTTTTTTTACAAAATTATACAATCTGACTTTTTGCGTTTTTCTTCAAGTATTTTTATCTTACCCCGCATCCTGTAACTTTATTAAAAGCAAGGTAGGTATAACGGATTCTTTTGGATATTTACTAATTACATTTTATTTACGTTTGAGTTATTAAATCGTTTTTTTGCCATTACTCGTATTTTAGGAATTGACACAATTTTCTATCTTTACCCATTACATTTTGATGGGGTAAGATGAACATATCAATTTTTGAGTAAGATATTTGGAACAATATTATGCTACAAAATATGAAAAATCTAACAAAATCAGATTTTTTTGTTTGTTGCTGATTTTGCCGTTAACTTTTATTATCAATGTTACTTTAAACAATCGCTCAGCAATGTTTGAGAACATCCACTTCGATCTTTCCCCGGTGGGGTAAGATTGAAATACAAAAATTAAAATATTTGTCTTGTCTTTGTTTCCTTAGGCGTTTTGACGCACGGGTCTGTTATTTTGTTTTCAGGGCATTAAATTCCACAGACTAGTATTGACCAACAACGTCTCTCATTCTCTTGAACGATTTTAGAAAATACTTTGATCTTTCCCCGTCACCTTTCCATCTTTCCCGTTTTTAGATTTAAATGAAATTTAACAAACTAGTTTAAATATGTACTCTACGGTCATCATTCATAAGAAATGAAGTTTAATTTTTTAGTGCTATGTAGTGTTTCACAAGGATTCAAAAACAACACTCCTCATCTCATTAAAAAACCGTTCGGTCTTGCCCCCACTCACCTTATAACAGTTTTTGAAGAAACTCTGTCGACCACTAATGGCGCGTTTCAATGTCATGACATCACTGACCTCTATATTTACCACTGGACTGGCGGCTGTCAAAGTGCTTTTGTGCCCGTTTGATTATCGCCATTTTGGCGCTGTCGGACGTAGCGAGTGTCCGTGGTACTAAAACTAGTTGCTTACAATATACACATGTCCTCATTCTTGATAACTTTTATATAATGCTTATAACAATAACAACATAAAATTCGAATTGATATTTAAAAAATATAAAATCACTTAACAATAAGCAAGCACTTCTCTGACGGCCACTTGCAATATACGTCAAAATTTGTTCTGCGGACACTCGCTACTCGCTAGTGGCGCTTCAAATCGGCACAAAAAAATAGCTGTCAAACTTACGGAACAGCCAGTCCAGTGGTAAATATAGAGGTCAGTGCATGACATAGTTCGTTGAGCCTACCATACACACAAACATAACCTACCATACATACATACATAACTTCACGCCTGTATCCCTTTTAGTATGGGGTAGACAGAACACCAGAGGCTATAAAACCGTCTGATGCAACGTTTCATTTTTGAGGTATTATAATGATGGGAAGAGACTATTGCAGTAACGAGTCAGCCTATCGGCCACAAAAACGCCAACAAAACCTCTATCCTTAACTGATTTTTACAGTATGCGCGGAAAGATAAGCAGCTTGTGCTTAGGGCGCGGTCCCATAAGGTAATGGGGGTCACAACAGGGGTCGTATTGATATTGAAAAATCCAAGGCTAAATCTCATCTAGAAAAAAATCTTTAAATTGTATAATCATTCAATGGATATAAGAAGTCAAATATCATCATCAAAATTGAATAATTTTCCCCTACTTTATAACTACACTCATATTCATCTCAGCGTAATGTTATATAGCCTATGTTTACCGGGAATAGTGTAGCTTCCCAACAGTGAAAGATTTTTTTTAATTGGGTCAGTCGTTTCGGAGCCTGTTCTATAATATTTTTAATAATCTTTTATTTCTAATAATATAATTTTTATATAATAATTTAAAAATAATAATGGCATAATGTATCAAATGTATTTAATTAAATAAGGATTAATACTGTATTTGTTCGCGCCTACTCTATTCGCAAATCTTATCGCGGTTAAATTAAAAGCTCTCGCGCATCACCGGTTAGGGACCTACCCCCGCACGCACCTTATGAGGAAGAACATACTGGAAGCAGTGAACGACCGACCGCTGTGCCGCTAAGACGACGTCGCTTGACGCCGGTATCCGCAAACACCGCTGCAACACCTTGTGGATTCTTTGTGTTAATCTGTGCTGCTGGACTCGTTGTGCTTGCGTGCGCACGCATAGTGAAACTTAAAGCCTGGACTTTCATCTTATCGCCGGAGCAACCCAGAGAGAGAAGCAAGGTGCGTGCCCTTTTCATTTCCCGCCCCTTTATCGCATTATTTAATTGTAATTATTTTCCTGTGATTATCGTCCATCGAAGCTATTTAATATTTATCTACATTTCCGCGAAACATAATTAATTTGAACCATCGCATGGAGAGTGACCCTCTGTGGCGCCTCCATTTTATTGGTCCAAACGAGCCGGATGCTCTGTACCTTTTTTAGAATTACCGCTTGGTCCTTCGTTAAATTCTCCCGCCCTCACAGGATCGCCTTAATAAACCGCAATATCTCTTAGTAATATTTAGTTTATTATAAGATATATCTATAATTATTCCGCCATTACTCTTATTCGTTATACCTACCCTATACTAACATATATTGCTCAATTATGCCACGAGGTGAAGATAAATTATCATGTTCCGTAAGCCCTAAAGTAATAATGTTAGAAGCTAAACGGAACGCTCTTTTTGAACGCATTCAGGACATTTACGAAAAGTCTAAAATGGCTCACACCTCCGAGGAACGAAAAGAATCGTTTATTAGCGCGTGTGTAACTATTGAAAGTATTCGCAGCCAATTTCATATTGTGTTAGATGAATATAACGAAAATATTTTAACTGAAAATCCTACCGCAAAGCCTAATTACCAAGTTTTTTCCGCCTTTGAAGATTTATTTTGTTCGATTAAACAAGTATTGTCGCAACTAACCGCTACTGTGTCCTCCAGTATTCGTCAGAAAGATATTTCTAAACCTAGGTTACCGCCCATAGAACTCGTATCGTTTGATGGTGAAATACAAAACTGGCCCTTATTCTATGCGACTTTTAAATCTACCGTTCACGATAATTCGTCACTTACCAACGCTGATAAATTATATTATTTACTTGGGAAGTTATCATCTAAGGTACAATCAGTACTTGCAGGTATTAATCCGTGTGCTGAAAACTACGAAATCATATTTCAATCATTGCTCGATAGATATCAAGATGTCCGTGTTCTAGGTACTAACTATCTAGATCAAGTTTTAAATTTAACGCTTAATAATTCTCCGTCATCGGGTTCTAACTACTCACTATTTATAGATAAATTCGTTACCGCAGTTACTTCGCTTAAAAACTTAGGTATTCAAGACCTCACAGACTTTATTTTACTACATATAGCCATACGTAAATTCGATACCGATACAATACGCGCATTTGAAATGCATAGTTACGATATTAAATTACCTAAACTGGACAGCTTTATTACGTTTATAAAAACCCAATGTCGGATTTATCAAAATTCACAACCCGCGAGCACCAGTACGAAGTTAACTAAGAATAAGCCGCGCGTCGCTTTAGTTAAATATCCAAATCCGCAGTCTTACGTTACGAGCACAGGACAGAGTAAGTGTTCTTTATGCAATCATAACATACACGATCACTATTATAAATGTGTAGCATTTCAAAAGTTATCACCGTTAGATAGATTTAAATTTATTAAGGATAATAACGGGTGCATTAACTGTCTAAGTACGAAACATAAGGCTGGTCTGTGTAGTTCGAAGTCAACATGCCGCGCCTGTAGTCAGCGACATCATACTTATTTACATTTCACGGGAGCGTGCGACACTACCGCGCGCTGCGTATCCGGGAGCTCGACTGCCGGTGCCGGTGCCGGGCTCACCGCGCCTGCGTCTGCGCATACGCCGCCGCCCGCGCTCGCGCAGCCGCATCCAACCGAGAATCGATCCCAGGACGCGCATGCGCAACGCTCGCAAAATAATATGAACAATAACTTATCACTCTGTACAACGGCTAATGCTACAGTTTTGCTTGCTACGGCTCAAGTTATTGTTTTCGACGCTAATGGAAAACAACAGTTAGTTAGATGTTTGTTAGACAGCGCTTCGCAAAGCAATTTTATTACATACGATTGTTGTAAACGCTTAGGATTATTGAGTAAATCGAGACCGTCGCATACTACGGTTAAGGGTATAGGAGGCTCGCAAAAATCAATAAATGGTTTTATTGATTTTACATTTTACTCTCGCTTTAATTTAAATGTTAATTACAATATGTCGTCACTTATTGTGGACGTCATCACGGACTGTTTGCCGTCCGTCCCAGTAGACATTAAAGGGTTCACTCATATACATTCCTTACCGCTTGCCGACAGTGAGTTTGCTACTCCCGGTAACATAGATATTTTAATTGGTAGTTCATTATTCCCACACTTGCTAATGCCCACCATAGTGTATAGCGAGTTTAGTAATATTCCGCCCGCAATACAAACTGTTTTAGGTTTTATTTTAATGGGTTCCGTTCCCGCCTTGTATTCAACTCCCGCTTGTAATATTTCTAATGTTACGACCTCATGCTGCTCGGTAGCTTGTGATCGAGTAGACGCGCTTCTCAGGCGCTTCTGGGAGCTTGAGGAGATGTCCGCGCCGCCCATGTATACCGCAGACGAACTTGAGTGCGAAGAGTATTTTAACGCAACCACTTCCCGCATTGAGAGTGGTACTTATGTAGTCGCACTTCCGTTTCGCGAGGATCCGTTTTCATTAGGCGATTCATACGCCGCCGCTCATAGACGTTTTTTATGTTTAGAACGCAAGTTAGAGGCTTCATTGAACGCTCGCGCCGCATATAACGACGTAATACACAGTTATATAGACAAGGGCTATATCTCACGTGTAAGCAATAGCGGCGATAGTTTACTCCCGTCATACTATATACCACATCATGGTGTTTTTAGAGAAGATAAGGAAACTACTAAGCTACGTATTGTTTTAGACGCTAGCTGTAAGTCAACTACGGGCGTTTCCTTAAACGACATTATTCATTCGGGACGTAATTTGCAGGGTGACTTATATTCGATTTTAATTAATTTTAGATTATTTAAAATTTGTTTATCAGCCGACTGTCGTGAGATGTTTTTAAGAATAATTCTTAGAGAGCCTGACCGCCGATTTCAAAAAATATTATATCGCTTTAAAACGACGGATCCCATCGCTGAATATCAGTTTAATCGTGTTTGCTTTGGTATTAAATCAAGTCCGTTTCACGCACTTCGTGTTATTACGCAACTAATCGAGGACGAAGGTAAAAATTATCCCGCCGCCGCTTCTGTCGCCGCTTCCGCGTTATACATGGATGATGTCGCTTACTCGGTGATGACTGACCAGGAGGCATCTAGCCTCAGTAGAGATCTCATCGCGTTGTTTAAGAAAGCTCAGTTCGATCTCGTCAAATGGAATAGTAACTCAGACGAAGTACTTAAACACATTCCCGAATCGCATAAAACTGACGCAAAGAAAATTTTTGATGAATCTAACCCGCGAAAAATATTAGGTTTATGTTGGAATAAAGATACAGATTGCTTTTATTTCCAAGTTAAGATACCGAATGAGCCGTGTACTAAAAGAACTATTCTCTCCGCTGTAGCCCGCTTATGGGATATTTTAGGATTAGTCGCGCCGGTAATTCTTTACGCCAAGCTGCTTATCAAAGAGCTTTGGCTACTGAAATGTGACTGGGATAGTCAGCCGCCGCAGCGGATTCAAGCGGCCTGGCAGCAATTCTGTCAAGAGATGCCATTATTAAACTCTCTTCGTATACCTCGACACCTAGGCTTAGTGCAGTCTTGTGAAATTAATATTATGGGTTTCGCAGACGCTAGCGAGCGAGCATACGGAGGTGTTGTCTATGCTCAGGTCCGCTCAGGGGACGATTACGTAGTCAACTTAATTACCGCGAAATCAAAAGTATCGCCCGTCAAAGTCGTGTCTATTGCGCGACTCGAGCTCTGCGCAGCGGTTTTGCTATCGAACTTAATACGCAAGGTTACAGATACTATAAAATCACGCTTTCCAATAAGTAAAATATTCGCCTTCAGCGACTCTAAAGTGGCTCTATGCTGGATCCACTCGTCTCCTCACCGATGGCAGACCTTCGTAGCAAATCGCATAGTAAAAATAATAGAAAATATTCCCGCAAGCTGTTTTTACCACGTCGCCGGCACTGAAAACCCTGCTGACTGTTTATCACGCGGGCTTACTCCAGATAAATTGTTAACGCACCCGCTATGGTTCCATGGTCCGCCGTGGGCCGCCCGCGATCCCGCCGAGTGGAGTCTTAAAAATATTAGTCAAGAGATTGACGAATCTATACCTGAACAGAAATCGCAGATTCTTTCGCTAGTCTCTAACAATTCAATGACGTTTATACAAGACTTTAGCACTCGTTTTTCTTCATTTTCAAAATTATTACGCACGGCTGCTTATATTTATAAATTTATAAAACGCTTACCGCGAAATTTACATGTTACGAGTTCCGATCTAGATTTCGCTGAAATTAGAATCATACGCGCTTTACAAGAATGTTATTTTATTGATGAGATCCAAAGTTTAAAAAATAATAAGTCATGTTCAACCGTTTTAAATAAACTAAATCCATTTATAGACAGAGATGGACTCATTCGCGTAGGTGGAAGATTATCTAATTCCGCTGAAGACTTTACCGCCAAACATCCTTTACTTTTACCCCGACGTGACCATATTGTTGACTTGATAATCGATTATTATCACAAAAAACACCAACACGCGGGGCCTAAACTACTTCACTCTTTGCTACGACAAAGGTTTTGGATTCTTTCCGCTCGCCGCCTCATTAGATATAGAGTTCACCGTTGTAACACGTGTTTCCGTGCTAGACCGCGCCCGACATACCCGCTCATGGCTGATTTGCCTAGCCACCGCGTTAATATGGTAGATAAGGCTTTTACCCACGTCGGCTGCGACTACGCAGGCCCGCTGCAGTACACGCCCACCCGTGGCCGTGGGGTACGCACTCGCAAGGCGTGGATTTGTATTTTCACATGCATGACAACGCGAGCTACTCATATTGAAGTGGCTACAGATTTAAGCACAGTTAGTTTCTTGGCCGCACTTAAACGTTTTCTTTCCCGCCGTGGCCCAGTTAAGTGCTTATACACTGATAACGGTACGTGTTTTGTGGGCGCTAGCTCGTACCTTCGCGATTTATATAATTTTTTGGATCAATATCGCCCGTGTTTGGAAGTAGAGCTTAGTGAAAATCGCATCGATTGGAAATTTATACCGCCTGCTTCCCCGCATTTTGGTGGATGCTGGGAAAGCGTCGTTAAAATCGTTAAATCGCATTTATTCAAGGTAATAGGACAACAGATTCTATCATACGAGGAATTGATAACCGTTCTCACGCAGATCGAAGCTTTAGTGAACTCGCGCCCGCTTACGGCAAGAAGTTGTGACCCTTCTGAACCTTCCGCACTGACGCCGGCGCACTTCCTTAACTTGGTTCCTTTGTCTTCTATTCCCGCGCCAGAAGCTGAAACCATTGATCTTAATCAACGCCATTCGCTTCTTGACAAAATTGTTCAATCCTTTTGGCGTAGATGGCGAGTAGAATATCTGCATCAGTTACAATCTCGCGCCAAGTGGAACATTCCTACGGTTCCTATTGAGGAGGGCACGGTCGTGGTAGTTGTCACAGACAATGCGCCGCCATTTGCTTGGCCTCTCGCAATTGTAGAGAAGGTCCACCCTTCAAAGGACGGTATAACACGAGTCGTTACTATTCGTACTTCGAAGGGCAGCTATCTTCGACCAGTCGTTCGTTTATGTCCTTTACCGAGTCAATAAACTAACTTTATTTTATGTAGTTTAAGTTAAGTATTTATGGTATATTTTAGTCATAAGTATTTTTAAGTTTAAGTATATCATACCGCCCTGCTTTATGTATCATTTATCACCGCAATATATTCCCGCATCATTAGTATTATATATATTTAAATATTCACGCTTCTAGTTGTTTCTATTTAAAGGCAACCCTTTAAGGCCGGGGGAATGTTCGCGCCTACTCTATTCGCAAATCTTATCGCGGTTAAATTAAAAGCTCTCGCGCATCACCGGTTAGGGACCTACCCCCGCACGCACCTTATGAGGAAGAACATACTGGAAGCAGTGAACGACCGACCGCTGTGCCGCTAAGACGACGTCGCTTGACGCCGGTATCCGCAAACACCGCTGCAACACCTTGTGGATTCTTTGTGTTAATCTGTGCTGCTGGACTCGTTGTGCTTGCGTGCGCACGCATAGTGAAACTTAAAGCCTGGACTTTCATCTTATCGCCGGAGCAACCCAGAGAGAGAAGCAAGGTGCGTGCCCTTTTCATTTCCCGCCCCTTTATCGCATTATTTAATTGTAATTATTTTCCTGTGATTATCGTCCATCGAAGCTATTTAATATTTATCTACATTTCCGCGAAACATAATTAATTTGAACCATCGCATGGAGAGTGACCCTCTGTGGCGCCTCCAGTATTGTTAAAAATAGGTTTGCAAATAACCCGTATTAATTGTATCGTAATATGTCAAAACCAAAAATGTTTATTGTAAGTTATTCTTAGAATATAGACATAAATTATAGTATCGCGGACTTTATTGCAAATCTATTAAAGAGGTACAACCCCACCATACATTGTTCTTTATAACTCAAAAGTTTTTGGCAGCGTTCTGGAGGAAAGCTCCCGATCAGCTTATTTTTTTCCGACATGTTGATTTAATATCGTTGTAAAACCGTCAGTTTGCAGAAAACCTTAACTTATTATACACTTAAACCTTCCTCAGGGATCACCCTATCTGTTGTTGAAAACTGTGTGAAAATTCATGCCGTACTTTTCGAGTTTATCGCGAACAGAAGACAGATAGACGAGGCGGGAGACTTTGTTTTATAAGTAATATGTACCTAGAGAATATATTGTAATGCAAGGGTCAAGATACAAATCTCTTAAAAATTTTCTCTAAGAGATTCTCTATACCCTAAGTTTATGAATTTCACGAAAGCCCTTTTCTGCGGTATACCTAATATCATTTCAATATCCGCGGCATTACCCAGTTACATTAAACTGTAAAAATAACCTAATATTTAACATTTCAAGCAGAGTTTTTAAGTTATTATTTTGTTGGATAGCTTGCAGTTTTTGATTTTAGAGGCGCGAGCTCAGTTCTATCTGGACATACCTACTTTGTTGCTGTGTCTAAAAAATAGTATTTTAGCTCTGCAAACAAATGAGGGACACATCGTAGAGTGTAGGCAATAGTCTCCCGGTCAGAGGTGCATGTGATGTAGGCTCCCGACTGCTGCAGGGCCTTCATCTTGGCGAAGGCGGTGTATGCACAACCTGAGCCTGTGGATGCGACGCGCAATCAGTGATTTAATTACCCTTATCTGATCTTCCATTTCGTACCGAGATCGTGCCTGCGAATAAATATGTTTAATGTTTTTTTATACGGAATAGGGATTGAATCTTGCCTTCTTTCTTTGGTCTTCCGTTTTTGAACTCGTAAATTTCTTCAGTAACATAAACGAAATTACTAATAATCCTTTAAACATATATCTTTCAATATGACGTATAAAAATATAATACATACATACATACATAACTTCACGCCTGTATCCCTTATGGGGTAGGCAGAACACCAGAGGTCATAAAACCATCGGATGTCACGTTTTACAAATTTGGAGGCATTATAATAGTGGAGAGAGACTATTGCAGTGATAGGGGGTCAGCCTATCGCCCACAAAAAAGCCTCCCATAACACCTCGGTCCCTTAACTGACTTTTACAGTATGCCCGGGAAGAGAAGCAGCTGGCACATTCTATGTTTTTCTTTCGCTCCCAGTCCAGCATAGAAGCTTAAAAATATAATATAGGTAAATATATCAGCGAAGACTGTTTTCTTGTTTCGTACTTTTTAAGGCTTGTTTTTAGTAGTCGCCTTTTAGTTTTTAAACTTGACGACCGGCTGGTGTAGCGGTAACATACATTGCCTTCTATGCCAGAGCTCCTGGGTTCGAATCCCGGCGGCGGCGGATATTTGTGTGATGAACACAGATATTAGTCGTCAAGTCATGGATGTTTATATGTTTATTTAAGTATATTCTAATAAAAAATATGTATTTATTCAATAAGTATGTGTATATGTATATTTCTTAAGTATATCAGTTATCTAGTATCCATAACACAAGTTCTTTAAGAAACTTAATTTGGGCTAGATAATGTTGTGTGAATGTCAGAAATATTTATTTATTATTTATTTATTTTTATTTCTTCCCCTGTGTGGGCACTATAAAACTTTCATTTTACTGTATTGAATTATTTGCCGGAGTATAGTTTTAGTGAGAGCATCGCAAACAAAATAGCAAGCCCCGATTGAACCAATGGCAAGAAAATATCTCACTAAAAAAAACATAATGTCGATTTTGATTACTTTCAACCGACTTCCAAAAAAGGAGGAGATTCTCAATTCGTCTGTATGTTTCGTTTTTGTGTTTTGGTTACACGATTTTTCAGAAAATTATGAATCGATTTTGAACATTCTTATTTCATATGATAGAAAATACTTTATAGTTGGTCCCATATAAATTTCATCGAAATCAGTTTAGTACTTCGCTGAAAATTTCAAATTTTCGAAAGAATATGTATGATTTCGGAGAATGTTTACGTTGATGGCCAATTGATGGCATTATAACTCAGCCAAAGTTTTGACGTGAAGTCGGTTTTTTTAATACATGCTCTACATTCGTTGATTATATACAAGCAGTTTCACTGCACAACTGAATAACAATATTACAATATTAAAGAGATCTAGATTTATGCTACGAGTAACGTTAAAGGTAAAAACGAATTACGTAACTTCACATCCCTATTCGTGTACTAAAAGTGCAAGTGCACTATGCTACAGTGAAAATACATAATTAATATAGCAGTGTTTGATCTGATTTGAACTGCGGGATACGTTTGGAGCATAGGTACTTAAGCAAAGAAAAACACTGAATATGAATATGTAACCGATTAACATTCTCGTGTTTTTCTTGCGTCCTCGCGAGATTCTCGCGTGAATGTGGAGTGCCGTTTAAAAAATGCCAATGACATTGTCATTCCGTTTGTTTGTGCCCCTTTTGTAGAACTTGCTTATTTTGTAAACAATTAAATAGTGTGTTAAAATTAGTTATAAACATGAACAAATTTAGAACAGATTTCTACAAAACTATGACTAGGCATTTTGCTGCCGCTCGAGTGAATTTACGTGAATGCAAACCTGGCCCTTCGAAGCAAAAGAAAGGAGACTACGGTCCGATGGAAATTCAAAGATCGACTTTGCTAAATGGCATTAAGGTTGCTTCAGCTAAGCCGTTGGGTTCACAGATGGGGTCCTGTACTATAATGTTTAACGTAAGTTAGTGGAAAAGAAATAAGTAGTCCTTTAACTGCACCAACTAAAGCTGGGTATGTCGACGGTATAACATGGTATTTTGAGGAAAACACGTAAACTTCTGTGCTCGTCTTAAATAAAATATATTTGTTGGAACCGTTACTTACCATCAAGTAGCTAAATACGTAGTTTATTTATTTATTTTATTTATTTATTTATTACAAAATCATAGCATCCACCTTTACAGAATGATTCCAATGCGATAGTTAAGTAGTTAAATACACATTGAGCCCGCCACCTCCGCTGCCGGGCCGCCGAATTATTGCCAGCGTGCTAGTTGGCGGCTTCAATCATTGCAAGTTTGACGACGGCGACATGTTGGCGGCGTAAAGAGGGCTTTCTATAAAAAAAAATTGATTCGTTTTCGTTGTTATATTAATAGCTGTTTTGCGCGAATTTACCCGCGCAAAGTCAAATCCCACAGAAATATCGGGATAAAAAGTAGCCTATGTGCTATTCCAGACTGTACACTACCTCTATGCCAAATTGCATCCAAATCCGTTGAGCCGTTCTGCCGTGATTGAGGAACAAACATCCATCCATTCATCCAAACTTTAGTAAGATAATATGTCGTGAAAACTCAAGTTGATATTACTGTGGGTTTTGTATTCAGTAAAGATTTTTTCGCAGGCAGGATCCCGGTACGAAATGGACGATCAGATAGGGGTAAATCACTTCTTGCGCGTCGCATCTACAGGTTCGGGTTGTGCATACACCGCCTTCGCCAAGATGAAGGTCCTGCAGCAGTCGGGAGCCTACATCACATGCACCTCTAACCGGGAGACTATTGCCTACACTCTACGATGTGCCCCTCATTTGTTTGCAGAGCTAAAATACTATCTTTTAGACACAGCAACAAGGTACGTATGTCTAGATAGAACTGAGCCCGTGCCTCTAAAATCAAAAACTGCAAGCTATCCAACAAAATAACAACTTAAAAACTCTGCTTGAAATGGTAAATATAAAATTTTTAATAATAAATGATAATAAGATTATACTCGTATTATGCTCTTCAAAACAATAGGGAATATGCATGTGATTTAGAAATGGACAAAAAAAATTATGTGTAATCTTTATTGCTAAAGAAATATACACACATAATTATTTTTACAAATTATCATGTTTCTATTAATAAATTTAATTATTTAAAAGTAGTATTTTTTAAATTCCCTCTCAAATTTTCAAAACACAACGCTATTGGCGGAACGAAACGTGACGTCACCGTTCACTCGGGATGGGTCGTTTGTTTGTATTATTGTTGTTGTTGAAGGTTATTCGCATTGTTTTACCGCTGTTTATGATTAAATTATATGTGTTTTTTGGGAATTATTAACTGAAAGCAGAGACTAATTGTGAAAAAAGACTTGCCACAATGACTGAAAGCGGTTTTGTCAAGGCGCAGTCGGATAATCTGCCTAAAATTGATGTGTTCATGATGATTACGTACTTTGCAAATAATTCTGACTTTACTTCAGCTGAACTAAGAGGAGTAAAAGCTGCAAGGTAAATAAGTTTTAGATAGTCAATAAATTTTCATATTCCTTATTTTTATACTGGGTGAGATGAGTTAATCAAGTAATTATAACCTAAAATATACCTACCGCTAATTTTACTTTTTGTGCCAGATCTGAACGAGAATCTTATGGTGATTCAGCCGTTGGATATGTACAAGTAAAACGAGAGAAAGATATCTGCGTGGTAAAGGCTAAAATAACACCTGAGCACAATGTCCGTCAAAAATGTTACAATGTGATTACTACTTGCAATGAGAGCGAGGGAAATATTCTGTCTGTTCAATGTGAAGATTGTGCTGCACATTTAGGTAAGTAATCACTTATTATTATCAAATTCAGGATAAGAACATGTTACTGTATCAAAATTAAGTATCAGTAATATTCCCTCATACTTATATTATAATGGAGGATGGATGTATGCAAGCATGTTTCTTTTCGGAAAAGAAATATACAATACAAATACGCTTATTGCCAATAGAAACAAAAGGTAACCAACATGAACAGTCAGATGTTGCAATTTGGGCGGTCTTATCACTAGCAAGCGATTTCTTCCAGGCAATCCTTTTTTCATACCTAATATAAAAAAATACTTGACTAAGAAGAGGCTGATGGGCAGTGCACTGTTAACTTATTTATAATTAACCTAAATAAAAGATGTACATACATACCTTACTTACATACATCCATCCTCTCAATTTTTCACATTATAATATTATTATATTTTAAGGGAATAATAGTTTTAATACTGATAATTTCATAAATACAATTTAATAATGTAAATGAAATAGTTCCCGCAAGAAACATGATAAACAAGTCTGCAGGCAAAAGGTATTAGACTGTATAACAATACTTTTTTTGTTTTAGGTGGCTGTAAGCATGCCATTGCTTTCTTAGCCTGGCTTCACAGACGCAGTGAGGATCCACCATCTACAAGTGTAGAATGTTATTGGAAAAAGCCTAAGTTATCTTCGGTAGGCACAAGCTTAAAATTCATGAAAGCAAAAGACATGTGTTCATTACCAAAGACAAGAAATGATTCAAGCAGATCACAAAATGTCAGTTTTCTCTCAATGTTTATAGATTACAGTAAAAATGTTGATAATATGGATAATCAACTTATGAAATATTATAAAGTACCAAATCCCTTGGAAAAATTGTCAATTCATTATTTAATAAGTAGCTTGCAAAGTAGACCTACAAATGCTCAAGAATTTATTGAGTTTTGTAAACAAAAGATGGATACAAATTCTTGTGAGGAAGCTGCACTTGCAACAGTTGCTCAAAATGATTATCCATTGTGGTATGAACTTAGATATGCTCGTATAACTGCTTCAAAAGCTCATGAAGCAGCCCACTGTAAAACATTTCATGGTACATTGACTGAATCTATAATGGGGGCAAGTAAATTAAAAGACACAGAAGCAATGAAAAGAGGTCGGTTTCTCGAAAATGAAGTATTAAAAAAGGTTGAACAACTGAGAAATATTAAAATTAAAAAGTGTGGCTTAAAGCTAAGCTCAGTTTATCCCATTATGGGTGCTTCACCTGATGGGCTAACTGATGATTATGTTATAGAAGTGAAATGCCCTTTATCTGAGAAAGCAATGAGTCAATACATTAAAGAAAACCAAGTCTCTTTCAAATACAAAGCACAGGTACAACTTCAAATGCATTTTTACAGTAGAACTAAAGCTCTGTTCTGTGTTGCATCAAGTGACTTTGAAAGTTCAAAAAATATTAACATCATTGAAGAACAATATGAAAAGGAGTTCTGTGAGGATCTGTTAAAGAAATGCACACTATTTTGGTCCAATGCAATTTTTCCTATTTTGTTTAAATAAAACACATTTATATACAAAATAAAATTACTTCTTTATTAACACATCCTGTAAATTAATTAATCCACAAGCTATTATTATTACTTCATCTATTTCAGGGATCAAGTTATGATCAATACATGCGTGAGGCAGTAACATATGAAACTCTCTTAGTCTACCTATGACACGTTCCACATGTATTCTTAAAGCCGCTATTTGCTTTGATTGCTTGACATCTTCTTTTGTACTAGGTGTAGATTTTGAAACCGAGGGAGGTCTAACTAGGGTACAATTCTTGTTTGTTAACAGACATGTCAAATCTTTAAAACCCCGGTCTGCCATAACTGCTTTCTGAGGAGGTAAGTATTCAAGAAAGCCACAGTCTTCTACTATCATGACATCTGTTGCCCTGCCACTGTATCCATCAGATATATAATTAACAAGACCGTTTGGAGTACATGAAATTAAATATTTTAAAGTATTACACTTCTTATACTGCGACCAACTTAATGATTGATGCACTGGATCTGTAGGTTTTTCAATTTGTATTTCCAGACAGTCTATTATAGAAACAACATTAGAATACCTAGCTCTGAATGGAATAGGTAATTTTTCAAATATTTGTGATGGTGTTGGCCAAACAATCAACTCTTTCAATGCCTTTGAAATGATTACAACACTTTTAGAAAAAATTCTGCTGATTGTGCTCTGTGAGTATCCAAAGTTTAAAGCCAATAAATTAAAAGATTCATTTAATTTTATTTTTCTTAATGTAATAAAAATATCTATAGGTGGAATGGCTACATATTCACTTAATAGTTTTATTAAATAAAATGTGTTCTTTGGTAAACCTAATAACATTTTAGGTTCCCTTTCTAAAGCAATTAAAGTGCCACTACGCATTATGTTCTTAAATTGTAAGTCATTGTCTGTTTCATCCTCAATAAGCCAACTTGAATCAGATGAACTACGCACTGGTTCATAATCAGTTGATAATGCTGAAGACTGGGAATTAACACTAGTTACAGAAAAAATATCAGCAGGGTTATCTGGGAACAATTTTCTTATTATAGTAGAAGACTGAGCAGATTTTAAAGGGGATGTAGATATAGTTTTAGATGGTATAGAAAACGGAGATAATGCTATACTATTTTTGTTTGCTGTTAAATTCACATTTACACCTTTACTTCGATAATGAACTTTACTAGTACCTTGAACAGCTTTGTCAACATGCATTTTTTTACTAGTAGCTTCAGTATCTATTTTAATCTCGGGACTGTTCAATTCTATGTCCATACAGTTTGGTATTGATGCCGTACTGGGACCAGCTTCAGCTAGAGCTTCTTCAACCAACGCTTGTCTATTCCGTTTTAAAGCACCTTTTCTCTCCGGTGGTAGCTGCAATTGATCTTTTTTCTGACACTTGAATATATGTGGTATAACACCTTTTTTTAATAATAATGACACTTTTTGTCCATGTTCCAATGCCATTATTTTGTATTTAATAAGATTTTCTGTATCTTTTTCAATCTGAAAAGCAGAAATAATTTATGTGAGTCCAAATAAGTAGACTTTTGAACTACTTCAAATAGGTGTCTTACTTAAATAAGTGGAATAGAAAACTAGTACATATATATTATATAATCCGATATGCTATGAATCAGAGATAGGAATGTTAAAATGTTGAGAACATCTTTATGAACTGTTTGTTTTAGTCAAGGCTTATAAATAAAACAAATTTGTGTATTGTAGGTCACTCAGTAAAAAGGATTACTTAGATTATTTTTCAATAGAAATTACCAACCGTGCAATCAAAGAAAATTAGTTAAAACGTTTCGTGATCAAAGTCAGGTGTTGATCAATTAAAATCATAATGTTCATAAATTTGTAACATTAATAACTAAAAACATTGGCAAACAGAATACCTAGTCATATGAATAAATAATTATATTTTTTAGGTTAGGCTATTGTTTATATTGTTCGCGAGTCCTAATGAAAGATATTTCAGGTACATTCATGTTTAATACTCACCTCAAAATGATCTTCACAACAATATAAACTACTTAAGCACGATACATTATCTCTCCTCATCGCCTTACACCACTTTTTCCTTAAATTTGCATCTTTGGGCATATGAAAATATATTTTGTCAGGTGCATTTTTATTGTTATTTTCGCACATAGGGACAATACAATATTTATAATAAGCTTTTGTGTGCTCGTCCATTATAATAGTTGATATTTAATCACTTTAAGTTCAATCACTCACTTTAAACTGTGAATCAAATCAAACACTTCGTTGTTACCTATTAAATTCTAGTGGACGGTGACGTCACAAAATAAGCGCGCCAAAATGGTGCGTTTCAGTCGTCCGAAAATGATAGCAGTTTTAATTATTTTTTTTCAGCTTATTTAAAAAAATTGTGCAAGTGTTATATTTTTTTCTGGTTATATAATTACTCATAGAATAGTTTAAAAAATTAAAAAAAATACATGCATATACCCTATTGTGGCACCGCTCCGACAGGACCTAACTTTCTCCTGCGTCCCGCTGTACCCGTCACGTACGTGTACGTTTCACGTCTCCATTACTCCACGAAGGATGCTGATGTCTTAGAGTACTTGGAGAAAAAGACGAAGTTCCGGCTCAGGGTTGAAAAACTGGAAACGCGTAACAACGTCAACTTTAATTCGTTTGTTGTGCGCGTACTCAGGGACCACGTATCGGTGTTCCTGAAGGAAGAGCTGTGGCCGAAGGGAGTTATCTTTCGCAAGTTCCGCGGCCGCCCGCCGCCCTCAGGAGCCGCCAGACCCACGCTTCACGCCGCCGCAAAGTCGTGATTTGTGTTTATTTATATACAATGTTAGTTTTTAAGGTATTTATTTTACTATGGGCCTCTGTAATCAATTATCTATGTTTTTATTTATAGTGCCTGAAATAAATGATTATTATTAATACACTAGTAGATTGATTCGTGTACGGTGTGAATCGGATCGAAAATTCTGTAGGTATGTGTGAAATTTGTAAAAGATAAACATAGGTATTTTTATACTTCATTGCTAACTACATCATATGTTACTGAGCATGCTAGTTTGTCTTTCATACAAAGTAAAGAAATTCGATGAACTAGTGGATCGATACGTATATGGTGCGGATCGGATCAAAAAAAAAAAAAATTAGGACAAACTTCGACTGTTAGATTTTAAGTCACATCCCTGTATGTTAATTCTAACTTTGATACTGTAATAAGACACTATTTAAATGAAAATCTTTATACGATACTGGATCGATCCATAATATCGTATCAAATTAATAGTATCGATACAACTCATTACGATCCATTGCCGCTAACCATCCCTAACCGCGACACGCAGTTGCGTATTTACAAAGTCTATACCATTAGAGTGAAAGTGCGAACTGAATTGGATTAGCTTTTGTATTACAAAAACTTGCCGAAACCCTAATCTATTCTAGTACAGAAATTGACCGAAGTCGTATAGACTTTGTGAGATTGTCGGAAGCCGCGGGCCGCGAGACACCTACAAACAAAGAGCATCGAACTTGCTATTTTATTCATAGACTATAAAAAATAGGCGGTATTTCGGATTTATCAAAATTAGTTTAAAGCTTTCTTGTATCGTGGTAACGATAGTTGTGAGTATGTGTGGATGATACTACCCAGCAGTGGGCTGTATGGAACTGTGGAGGTTGGGCAGTAACAATGGGATCTTGAATAAAACTTCGTGGTAACTTGATAATAACTTGGCTTCGTCGCGGTATTTTCAGGCAGGCAGTATGAAGAGATATAGCACAATAATAAGCAAATCTTGAGTAAGTTAGTTAATACAAATCAAACTGATAATTTAAAGAAGTAAATGTGATAATTCAAACAAGTCAATAATTTTCTCTCAGACTGCCGTTAAGACCCCAAAACTGAACAATACCGTAAGGAGAGCCGCAATTAAATTTCATTTTAATTTGTTTTTCTCTTACATTTCGAGTCATTTTTATAATTTGTTGTTATGTTTATAACTTATATTTAAGGTTACGTATATTAAAGGACAATTTTAAACGTTATAAAATGCCAAAAAGCCTAAATTTAAAGTTTAAATGATTCAAATGTAAAGACCTTAAATATAACGAAGCTTACAATTTTTCCCTAATTAAGTTAACATATTTTTCAATTTGTTTTATATTTAGCCTTATATACATAGGATTTTATTACTCAAGTTTAAAGGTAATACTATGTGCTACATGATTATATAAAAATTATTTTCAATACAAAAAAGTAACTTGGTGTAAAAGCCATAAACATGTGAAATGGAAGATCCATTAACAAAACTAACGGCTGAATAATAAGGTTAATAATAAGGTACCTTTGGTACTTGCAGGTTAATTATTTTATAAAGATATCAAAATAGAATAGTTATCAAGTTAAGAACAATCAATTAATCTTATATACCTATTAAATAAAAGATAGTTTGCCTACAAGTTAAGATTAATTATAAAGTTTACATATAATTTTGATTGCTAATATCTTTCTAGTTTTTAGTACCTAGTAGCGGAGCCATATTGGTTTTAGCCGCATAACCTTATAAAAAAGAAACACTATTGATGTGTAGGTATTTTAAAATTAATTAAGTATGTAACATTGTGTAAAAGAATATTTTAAATGAGCACGTTTTTTTCTAAATATACCTGCACATTTTAAAAAAACAGTCCATTAAATTCGATATTATTATACCTATCTTTACAAATAATAATTTTGACTCCAAAATAGCCATAAGAACGTTTTACTACTAGAGCCCCAATCATTGCATTATTCTATTGCATTATATTGACAATGATTAACGGTAATCTTAAAGCTGTATGACAACGTTCCTTCGCCATCTTGTCTGGCTTGTAGGAGGATATTGGAGGCGTATGAATTTTTTTAAAAGTTCGATAATTTTTCTTTTAGCATGGTCATAATTATAAAAAAAAAATCAAATAAAGTAACAAACTTTTGGCGGCTGAAAGTAGGAGCGTCCAAGTTGTGAAAAAAATAAAATATGTATTTCCCAGGGGATGCATATAGTCGGCTGGACCTATCAAGTTTATTTGAAAGTGATTCGTGTAAGTGTAGTTTATCATTTATCATCTATATTTAATATCAAATCAATATAATAATAAAACTATTCTGTTACTGATTGAGGTGCTTAGTAACTAAGTGACAGACAACGGATAGGCATACTGGGTGGTAGAGAGCTGGACATACATTCCTGATGGAGTGTGGGAGTGCACTAAGGAAGAAATACCTGAAATTCCCACGGGAACAGGAAATATAGGACTTTTTTATTCCTTATTTTTATATTGAGAGAAACAATATCATTATGATACGTTCAAAGTTAGTAACATACATTACATACCTACATATTACATGAGGTACATTTCGGAGTGTAATTTTAGTCAAATCAAAGGGATTGCATTGGAAATTCGCATTTCTAATAGGGATTTTTCTTGATTGGAATACTCCCCAAACAATTCCTCACCTTAGGAGATGGATATTTTCCAAGATATTCTTGGTCAAAATTTGAGGTTAAGACTAAATATTGGTGATTGAATAAATTGATTGAATGAATGAATTATCAACTTTTTACAATATTTTTTTTCCTATACCTCATACATTTCGTTTCTCTCGCAGAATGAAACAAATAAGACATTTAATATAAGTAATTGAGTTTTTTTAACTAGAATAGAATAAGTATTCATATATTCGCAGAACATGGTAGGTATAACATATAACAAGTTCTTAAATCTAAATCATGTACAGCATATTCTACCGTCAATATCGGTGTGCATATATTTAGATGTTTCCAATTAGAAATTGGAAATTGTATTTAACCAGTCATATAAAAACACTATAACATTTAATTACAATAATAACTTTGGCAAAAATTATAAATAGGTTTATAATTAGTATGCCATTAAAAGTAAGATTGTAATTATATTTGAGGTAGGTAAGTAGTATACATTTAAATAATAAATGTTATATCTCACTAGCCACCGCGCGCGGTTTTACCCGCGTAACTTTTGATCCCGTGGTAATTTCGGGATAAAATATAGCCTATGACCTTCCTCAAGAGTTGGGCTATCAAATGCAAAATAATTTTTCAAATCCCACTTGTAGTTTCTGAGATTAGTGCGTTCAAACAAACAAACAAACAAACTCTTCAGCTTTATATATTAGTATAGATAGATTTAAGAATTATACTTAGTGGGTATAGTTTTTTCAAAACATTATATTAGCTGTTTTAAATTTCACCATTGGCAGGTTTTTTTTATAAAATTGGGTAATTTATTAAATATGCGAATTGCCCTACATACAGCTCTTGTCAAGCCTTTGCATTGGTGTAAGTATCTAAACAGATTGCGTTTATATCTGCCCTAAGGGAGGTCATTTTCTATCATTTGAGCCCAAATCATGTGATTCGAAAGTGTAGGTACTATTTTTAAAGTATTTAGGTTTTTGCTTTTTTTTCTGAAAATCCAGTTTTACTCCTTCAAACATAGATTGTGAAAATCTAATGGTCCGAGTGTGTGATAAAATTGTTTCAATATGAATCTAAACAGAAGCTACAGGGCGTTTTCTAAAACAATTTTTTTTTGAGAATCATTAACTAAAAAGTGCAGGCGAATTATTCGTGCACTTTTTTAAAAAAACATTTGCAACTCTCTGGCAATCCAACGAGGTAAAACAATAAGCGCTTTGACAGTTCCTTTTTGATACGGGTCGCCGAGGTTTGGAATGAACTGCCTGCGTCTATTTTCCCTGACCAGTATAGTCCTAGTACTTTTAAGCGTCGAGTGAATAGGTTTCTCGTGGATGGACGTGTAACACCTTAGTCTTCATGTTCACTTAACATCAGGTGGCATGGAAGACAAACGTCCCATCCATAATTCATAAAAATAAAGCATTTGATTGCGCAAAACAAGTAGCGCAAAAAAAATCGAAAATCTAATAATAACTAGGAAACCATACAAGAAATATCATGAAATATAATCTCTATTCGTTGGCACAATTTATTACCTCATTATCGTTTAAAGTTTATCAATTTAAATTTGTTTAATAAAACCCAAAATAAAACCCCATTTAATAGCTACAGAATGACGAATGATACAGGCAGGACTATATTTTTTATTTTTATATGGTGAAACAAAGGTAGTAGACAGTTTTATGAATTTGATTTATAATGTCCCTTTAATTTGTGTTTTTTACTATATACTAAACTATATACTATACTATGTTTTAAGAATACTAATCAGTGGGCCAAGTTGCCACAATAAAGAAATGTATTATTATAATTATTCAAAATGTAATTAAAAATGTCCAAAAATTCACCTTAAATGAATTAGCGACCCTAAGCACAATCGTAATAAATATAATAGTGTCACTTTGACCGGATTGAGTTCGTATGTTTGTTATTATCGAATAGTGCAAAACAAAAAGAAAGGGAAGTTACAAAATCAAGTTATAGATGATACTTAGGGTTATAAAATGTCATATTAGTACTTCATATTTTCAAGGTATACTTTCTATGCATACTTCTAATAAAGGGTGTCAAGCATTGGTGCCGTGTCAACCGTGTTGGTGCCTAATATAATAGACTGAATGATCACGACGAGCGAGACCACAAGATCACGGTGACTACAAAAGAGAATTCGAGGGCTGCTTCATAAATGAGTAAATACTTCATTTTGACGGCCCCTACCAAGGCGCAGGCGCAGTATGCTTCTATTCCATTTGTGAAGTTGCGAGTTTGACCCCCGCAAGGACCATGAAAAAAAATCCGCGTCTTTGCGTTTACATATTAACATTCTAGGTCTCCTTCTAGTTCTCTAATTGGTTTCCCATATGCTTTGTTTAGTTTAAGGCCAAATAGATTGTGTGGTTGTCTGTTTATTTTATTAACTTAGGGTTTTATTTTCAGCATCTTTACCAGAACAACCAATAGCAAACCCTAGTTCTACTCCAAAAGAGGAAGATCTTAGGCCCGAGAGTCCTCTACCAGATTTGATTATAGAGCCTGAGAAAAAGCCCGACCCTATAGACGATGAAGAAACAGAAGAATTCTATACTGGCCTTGCAATGAGAGTGAAAAATTACTGCAGGAATATCACGGAATACGGTAATCTTAAAGCTGTATGACAACGTTCCTTCGCCATCTTGTCTGGCTTGTAGGAGGATATTGGAGGCGTATGAATTTTTTTAAAAGTTCGATAATTTTTCGTTTAGCATGGTCATAATTATAAAAAAAAAAACAAATAAAGTAACAAACTTTTGGCGGCTGAAAGTAGGAGCGTCCAAGTTGTGAAAAAAATAAAATATGTATTTCCCAGGGGATGCATATAGTCGGCTGGACCTATCAAGTTTATTTGAAAGTGATTCGTGTAAGTGTAGTTTATCATTTATCATCTATATTTAATATCAAATCAATATAATAATAAAACTATTCTGTTACTGATTGAGGTGCTTAGTAACTAAGTGACAGACAACGGATAGGCATACTGGGTGGTAGAGAGCTGGACATACATTCCTGATGGAGTGTGGGAGTGCACTAAGGAAGAAATACCTGAAATTCCCACGGGAACAGGAAATATAGGACTTTTTTATTCCTTATTTTTATATTGAGAGAAACAATATCATTATGATACGTTCAAAGTTAGTAACATACATTACATACCTACATATTACATGAGGTACATTTCGGAGTGTTATTTTAGTCAAATCAAAGGGATTGCATTGGAAATTCGCATTTCTAATAGGGATTTTTCTTGATTGGAATACTCCCCAAACAATTCCTCACCTTAGGAGATGGATATTTTCCAAGATATTCTTGGTCAAAATTTGAGGTTAAGACTAAATATTGATGATTGAATAAATTGATTGAATGAATGAATTATCAACTTTTTACAATATTTTTTTTCCTATACCTCATACATTTCGTTTCTCTCGCAGAATGAAACAAATAAGACATTTAATATAAGTAATTGAGTTTTTTTAACTAGAATAGAATAAGTATTCATATATTCGCAGAACATGGTAGGTATAACATATAACAAGTTCTTAAATCTAAATCATGTACAGCATATTCTACCGTCAATATCGGTGTGCATATATTTAGATGTTTCCAATTAGAAATTGGAAATTGTATTTAACCAGTCATATAAAAACACTATAACATTTAATTACAATAATAACTTTGGCAAAAATTATAAATAGGTTTATAATTAGTATGCCATTAAAAGTAAGATTGTAATTATATTTGAGGTAGGTAAGTAGTATACATTTAAATAATAAATGTTATATCTCACTAGCCACCGCGCGCGGTTTTACCCGCGTAACTTTTGATCCCGTGGTAATTTCGGGATAAAATATAGCCTATGACCTTCCTCAAGAGTTGGGCTATCAAATGCAAAATAATTTTTCAAATCCCACTTGTAGTTTCTGAGATTAGTGCGTTCAAACAAACAAACAAACAAACTCTTCAGCTTTATATATTAGTATAGATAGATTTAAGAATTATACTTAGTGGGTATAGTTTTTTCAAAACATTATATTAGCTGTTTTAAATTTCACCATTGGCAGGTTTTTTTTATAAAATTGGGTAATTTATTAAATATGCGAATTGCCCTACATACAGCTCTTGTCAAGCCTTTGCATTGGTGTAAGTATCTAAACAGATTGCGTTTATATCTGCCCTAAGGGAGGTCATTTTCTATCATTTGAGCCCAAATCATGTGATTCGAAAGTGTAGGTACTATTTTTAAAGTATTTAGGTTTTTGCTTTTTTTTCTGAAAATCCAGTTTTACTCCTTCAAACATAGATTGTGAAAATCTAATGGTCCGAGTGTGTGATAAAATTGTTTCAATATGAATCTAAACAGAAGCTACAGGGCGTTTTCTAAAACAATTTTTTTTTGAGAATCATTAACTAAAAAGTGCAGGCGAATTATTCGTGCACTTTTTTAAAAAAACATTTGCAACTCTCTGGCAATCCAACGAGGTAAAACAATAAGCGCTTTGACAGTTCCTTTTTGATACGGGTCGCCGAGGTTTGGAATGAACTGCCTGCGTCTATTTTCCCTGACCAGTATAGTCCTAGTACTTTTAAGCGTCGAGTGAATAGGTTTCTCGTGGATGGACGTGTAACACCTTAGTCTTCATGTTCACTTAACATCAGGTGGCATGGAAGACAAACGTCCCATCCATAATTCATAAAAATAAAGCATTTGATTGCGCAAAACAAGTAGCGCAAAAAAAATCGAAAATCTAATAATAACTAGGAAACCATACAAGAAATATCATGAAATATAATCTCTATTCGTTGGCACAATTTATTACCTCATTATCGTTTAAAGTTTATCAATTTAAATTTGTTTAATAAAACCCAAAATAAAACCCCATTTAATAGCTACAGAATGACGAATGATACAGGCAGGACTATATTTTTTATTTTTATATGGTGAAACAAAGGTAGTAGACAGTTTTATGAATTTGATTTATAATGTCCCTTTAATTTGTGTTTTTTACTATATACTAAACTATAATACTATACTATGTTTTAAGAATACTAATCAGTGGGCCAAGTTGCCACAATAAAGAAATGTATTATTATAATTATTCAAAATGTAATTAAAAATGTAATTAAAAATGTCCAAAAATTCACCTTAAATGAATTAGCGACCCTAAGCACAATCGTAATAAATATAATAGTGTCACTTTGACCGGATTGAGTTCGTATGTTTGTTATTATCGAATAGTGCAAAACAAAAAGAAAGGGAAGTTACAAAATCAAGTTATAGATGATACTTAGGGTTATAAAATGTCATATTAGTACTTCATATTTTCAAGGTATACTTTCTATGCATACTTCTAATAAAGGGTGTCAAGCATTGGTGCCGTGTCAACCGTGTTGGTGCCTAATATAATAGACTGAATGATCACGACGAGCGAGACCACAAGATCACGGTGACTACAAAAGAGAATTCGAGGGCTGCTTCATAAATGAGTAAATACTTCATTTTGACGGCCCCTACCAAGGCGCAGGCGCAGTATGCTTCTATTCCATTTGTGAAGTTGCGAGTTTGACCCCCGCAAGGACCATGAAAAAAAATCCGCGTCTTTGCGTTTACATATTAACATTCTAGGTCTCCTTCTAGTTCTCTAATTGGTTTCCCATATGCTTTGTTTAGTTTAAGGCCAAATAGATTGTGTGGTTGTCTGTTTATTTTATTAACTTAGGGTTTTATTTTCAGCATCTTTACCAGAACAACCAATAGCAAACCCTAGTTCTACTCCAAAAGAGGAAGATCTTAGGCCCGAGAGTCCTCTACCAGATTTGATTATAGAGCCTGAGAAAAAGCCCGACCCTATAGACGATGAAGAAACAGAAGAATTCTATACTGGCCTTGCAATGAGAGTGAAAAATTACTGCAGGAATATCACGGAATACGGTAATCTTAAAGCTGTATGACAACGTTCCTTCGCCATCTTGTCTGGCTTGTAGGAGGATATTGGAGGCGTATGAATTTTTTTAAAAGTTCGATAATTTTTCTTTTAGCATGGTCATAATTATAAAAAAAAAATCAAATAAAGTAACAAACTTTTGGCGGCTGAAAGTAGGAGCGTCCAAGTTGTGAAAAAAATAAAATATGTATTTCCCAGGGGATGCATATAGTCGGCTGGACCTATCAAGTTTATTTGAAAGTGATTCGTGTAAGTGTAGTTTATCATTTATCATCTATATTTAATATCAAATCAATATAATAATAAAACTATTCTGTTACTGATTGAGGTGCTTAGTAACTAAGTGACAGACAACGGATAGGCATACTGGGTGGTAGAGAGCTGGACATACATTCCTGATGGAGTGTGGGAGTGCACTAAGGAAGAAATACCTGAAATTCCCACGGGAACAGGAAATATAGGACTTTTTTATTCCTTATTTTTATATTGAGAGAAACAATATCATTATGATACGTTCAAAGTTAGTAACATACATTACATACCTACATATTACATGAGGTACATTTCGGAGTGTTATTTTAGTCAAATCAAAGGGATTGCATTGGAAATTCGCATTTCTAATAGGGATTTTTCTTGATTGGAATACTCCCCAAACAATTCCTCACCTTAGGAGATGGATATTTTCCAAGATATTCTTGGTCAAAATTTGAGGTTAAGACTAAATATTGATGATTGAATAAATTGATTGAATGAATGAATTATCAACTTTTTACAATATTTTTTTTCCTATACCTCATACATTTCGTTTCTCTCGCAGAATGAAACAAATAAGACATTTAATATAAGTAATTGAGTTTTTTTAACTAGAATAGAATAAGTATTCATATATTCGCAGAACATGGTAGGTATAACATATAACAAGTTCTTAAATCTAAATCATGTACAGCATATTCTACCGTCAATATCGGTGTGCATATATTTAGATGTTTCCAATTAGAAATTGGAAATTGTATTTAACCAGTCATATAAAAACACTATAACATTTAATTACAATAATAACTTTGGCAAAAATTATAAATAGGTTTATAATTAGTATGCCATTAAAAGTAAGATTGTAATTATATTTGAGGTAGGTAAGTAGTATACATTTAAATAATAAATGTTATATCTCACTAGCCACCGCGCGCGGTTTTACCCGCGTAACTTTTGATCCCGTGGTAATTTCGGGATAAAATATAGCCTATGACCTTCCTCAAGAGTTGGGCTATCAAATGCAAAATAATTTTTCAAATCCCACTTGTAGTTTCTGACATTAGTGCGTTCAAACAAACAAACAAACAAACTCTTCAGCTTTATATATTAGTATAGATAGATTTAAGAATTATACTTAGTGGGTATAGTTTTTTCAAAACATTATATTAGCTGTTTTAAATTTCACCATTGGCAGGTTTTTTTTATAAAATTGGGTAATTTATTAAATATGCGAATTGCCCTACATACAGCTCTTGTCAAGCCTTTGCATTGGTGTAAGTATCTAAACAGATTGCGTTTATATCTGCCCTAAGGGAGGTCATTTTCTATCATTTGAGCCCAAATCATGTGATTCGAAAGTGTAGGTACTATTTTTAAAGTATTTAGGTTTTTGCTTTTTTTTCTGAAAATCCAGTTTTACTCCTTCAAACATAGATTGTGAAAATCTAATGGTCCGAGTGTGTGATAAAATTGTTTCAATATGAATCTAAACAGAAGCTACAGGGCGTTTTCTAAAACAATTTTTTTTTGAGAATCATTAACTAAAAAGTGCAGGCGAATTATTCGTGCACTTTTTTAAAAAAACATTTGCAACTCTCTGGCAATCCAACGAGGTAAAACAATAAGCGCTTTGACAGTTCCTTTTTGATACGGGTCGCCGAGGTTTGGAATGAACTGCCTGCGTCTATTTTCCCTGACCAGTATAGTCCTAGTACTTTTAAGCGTCGAGTGAATAGGTTTCTCGTGGATGGACGTGTAACACCTTAGTCTTCATGTTCACTTAACATCAGGTGGCATGGAAGACAAACGTCCCATCCATAATTCATAAAAATAAAGCATTTGATTGCGCAAAACAAGTAGCGCAAAAAAAATCGAAAATCTAATAATAACTAGGAAACCATACAAGAAATATCATGAAATATAATCTCTATTCGTTGGCACAATTTATTACCTCATTATCGTTTAAAGTTTATCAATTTAAATTTGTTTAATAAAACCCAAAATAAAACCCCATTTAATAGCTACAGAATGACGAATGATACAGGCAGGACTATATTTTTTATTTTTATATGGTGAAACAAAGGTAGTAGACAGTTTTATGAATTTGATTTATAATGTCCCTTTAATTTGTGTTTTTTACTATATACTAAACTATATACTATACTATGTTTTAAGAATACTAATCAGTGGGCCAAGTTGCCACAATAAAGAAATGTATTATTATAATTATTCAAAATGTAATTAAAAATGTCCAAAAATTCACCTTAAATGAATTAGCGACCCTAAGCACAATCGTAATAAATATAATAGTGTCACTTTGACCGGATTGAGTTCGTATGTTTGTTATTATCGAATAGTGCAAAACAAAAAGAAAGGGAAGTTACAAAATCAAGTTATAGATGATACTTAGGGTTATAAAATGTCATATTAGTACTTCATATTTTCAAGGTATACTTTCTATGCATACTTCTAATAAAGGGTGTCAAGCATTGGTGCCGTGTCAACCGTGTTGGTGCCTAATATAATAGACTGAATGATCACGACGAGCGAGACCACAAGATCACGGTGACTACAAAAGAGAATTCGAGGGCTGCTTCATAAATGAGTAAATACTTCATTTTGACGGCCCCTACCAAGGCGCAGGCGCAGTATGCTTCTATTCCATTTGTGAAGTTGCGAGTTTGACCCCCGCAAGGACCATGAAAAAAAATCCGCGTCTTTGCGTTTACATATTAACATTCTAGGTCTCCTTCTAGTTCTCTAATTGGTTTCCCATATGCTTTGTTTAGTTTAAGGCCAAATAGATTGTGTGGTTGTCTGTTTATTTTATTAACTTAGGGTTTTATTTTCAGCATCTTTACCAGAACAACCAATAGCAAACCCTAGTTCTACTCCAAAAGAGGAAGATCTTAGGCCCGAGAGTCCTCTACCAGATTTGATTATAGAGCCTGAGAAAAAGCCCGACCCTATAGACGATGAAGAAACAGAAGAATTCTATACTGGCCTTGCAATGAGAGTGAAAAATTACTGCAGGAATATCACGGAATACGGTAATCTTAAAGCTGTATGACAACGTTCCTTCGCCATCTTGTCTGGCTTGTAGGAGGATATTGGAGGCGTATGAATTTTTTTAAAAGTTCGATAATTTTTCGTTTAGCATGGTCATAATTATAAAAAAAAAATCAAATAAAGTAACAAACTTTTGGCGGCTGAAAGTAGGAGCGTCCAAGTTGTGAAAAAAATAAAATATGTATTTCCCAGGGGATGCATATAGTCGGCTGGACCTATCAAGTTTATTTGAAAGTGATTCGTGTAAGTGTAGTTTATCATTTATCATCTATATTTAATATCAAATCAATATAATAATAAAACTATTCTGTTACTGATTGAGGTGCTTAGTAACTAAGTGACAGACAACGGATAGGCATACTGGGTGGTAGAGAGCTGGACATACATTCCTGATGGAGTGTGGGAGTGCACTAAGGAAGAAATACCTGAAATTCCCACGGGAACAGGAAATATAGGACTTTTTTATTCCTTATTTTTATATTGAGAGAAACAATATCATTATGATACGTTCAAAGTTAGTAACATACATTACATACCTACATATTACATGAGGTACATTTCGGAGTGTTATTTTAGTCAAATCAAAGGGATTGCATTGGAAATTCGCATTTCTAATAGGGATTTTTCTTGATTGGAATACTCCCCAAACAATTCCTCACCTTAGGAGATGGATATTTTCCAAGATATTCTTGGTCAAAATTTGAGGTTAAGACTAAATATTGATGATTGAATAAATTGATTGAATGAATGAATTATCAACTTTTTACAATATTTTTTTTCCTATACCTCATACATTTCGTTTCTCTCGCAGAATGAAACAAATAAGACATTTAATATAAGTAATTGAGTTTTTTTAACTAGAATAGAATAAGTATTCATATATTCGCAGAACATGGTAGGTATAACATATAACAAGTTCTTAAATCTAAATCATGTACAGCATATTCTACCGTCAATATCGGTGTGCATATATTTAGATGTTTCCAATTAGAAATTGGAAATTGTATTTAACCAGTCATATAAAAACACTATAACATTTAATTACAATAATAACTTTGGCAAAAATTATAAATAGGTTTATAATTAGTATGCCATTAAAAGTAAGATTGTAATTATATTTGAGGTAGGTAAGTAGTATACATTTAAATAATAAATGTTATATCTCACTAGCCACCGCGCGCGGTTTTACCCGCGTAACTTTTGATCCCGTGGTAATTTCGGGATAAAATATAGCCTATGACCTTCCTCAAGAGTTGGGCTATCAAATGCAAAATAATTTTTCAAATCCCACTTGTAGTTTCTGAGATTAGTGCGTTCAAACAAACAAACAAACAAACTCTTCAGCTTTATATATTAGTATAGATAGATTTAAGAATTATACTTAGTGGGTATAGTTTTTTCAAAACATTATATTAGCTGTTTTAAATTTCACCATTGGCAGGTTTTTTTTATAAAATTGGGTAATTTATTAAATATGCGAATTGCCCTACATACAGCTCTTGTCAAGCCTTTGCATTGGTGTAAGTATCTAAACAGATTGCGTTTATATCTGCCCTAAGGGAGGTCATTTTCTATCATTTGAGCCCAAATCATGTGATTCGAAAGTGTAGGTACTATTTTTAAAGTATTTAGGTTTTTGCTTTTTTTTCTGAAAATCCAGTTTTACTCCTTCAAACATAGATTGTGAAAATCTAATGGTCCGAGTGTGTGATAAAATTGTTTCAATATGAATCTAAACAGAAGCTACAGGGCGTTTTCTAAAACAATTTTTTTTTGAGAATCATTAACTAAAAAGTGCAGGCGAATTATTCGTGCACTTTTTTAAAAAAACATTTGCAACTCTCTGGCAATCCAACGAGGTAAAACAATAAGCGCTTTGACAGTTCCTTTTTGATACGGGTCGCCGAGGTTTGGAATGAACTGCCTGCGTCTATTTTCCCTGACCAGTATAGTCCTAGTACTTTTAAGCGTCGAGTGAATAGGTTTCTCGTGGATGGACGTGTAACACCTTAGTCTTCATGTTCACTTAACATCAGGTGGCATGGAAGACAAACGTCCCATCCATAATTCATAAAAATAAAGCATTTGATTGCGCAAAACAAGTAGCGCAAAAAAAATCGAAAATCTAATAATAACTAGGAAACCATACAAGAAATATCATGAAATATAATCTCTATTCGTTGGCACAATTTATTACCTCATTATCGTTTAAAGTTTATCAATTTAAATTTGTTTAATAAAACCCAAAATAAAACCCCATTTAATAGCTACAGAATGACGAATGATACAGGCAGGACTATATTTTTTATTTTTATATGGTGAAACAAAGGTAGTAGACAGTTTTATGAATTTGATTTATAATGTCCCTTTAATTTGTGTTTTTTACTATATACTAAACTATATACTATACTATGTTTTAAGAATACTAATCAGTGGGCCAAGTTGCCACAATAAAGAAATGTATTATTATAATTATTCAAAATGTAATTAAAAATGTCCAAAAATTCACCTTAAATGAATTAGCGACCCTAAGCACAATCGTAATAAATATAATAGTGTCACTTTGACCGGATTGAGTTCGTATGTTTGTTATTATCGAATAGTGCAAAACAAAAAGAAAGGGAAGTTACAAAATCAAGTTATAGATGATACTTAGGGTTATAAAATGTCATATTAGTACTTCATATTTTCAAGGTATACTTTCTATGCATACTTCTAATAAAGGGTGTCAAGCATTGGTGCCGTGTCAACCGTGTTGGTGCCTAATATAATAGACTGAATGATCACGACGAGCGAGACCACAAGATCACGGTGACTACAAAAGAGAATTCGAGGGCTGCTTCATAAATGAGTAAATACTTCATTTTGACGGCCCCTACCAAGGCGCAGGCGCAGTATGCTTCTATTCCATTTGTGAAGTTGCGAGTTTGACCCCCGCAAGGACCATGAAAAAAAATCCGCGTCTTTGCGTTTACATATTAACATTCTAGGTCTCCTTCTAGTTCTCTAATTGGTTTCCCATATGCTTTGTTTAGTTTAAGGCCAAATAGATTGTGTGGTTGTCTGTTTATTTTATTAACTTAGGGTTTTATTTTCAGCATCTTTACCAGAACAACCAATAGCAAACCCTAGTTCTACTCCAAAAGAGGAAGATCTTAGGCCCGAGAGTCCTCTACCAGATTTGATTATAGAGCCTGAGAAAAAGCCCGACCCTATAGACGATGAAGAAACAGAAGAATTCTATACTGGCCTTGCAATGAGAGTGAAAAATTACTGCAGGAATATCACGGAATACGGTAATCTTAAAGCTGTATGACAACGTTCCTTCGCCATCTTGTCTGGCTTGTAGGAGGATATTGGAGGCGTATGAATTTTTTTAAAAGTTCGATAATTTTTCGTTTAGCATGGTCATAATTATAAAAAAAAAATCAAATAAAGTAACAAACTTTTGGCGGCTGAAAGTAGGAGCGTCCAAGTTGTGAAAAAAATAAAATATGTATTTCCCAGGGGATGCATATAGTCGGCTGGACCTATCAAGTTTATTTGAAAGTGATTCGTGTAAGTGTAGTTTATCATTTATCATCTATATTTAATATCAAATCAATATAATAATAAAACTATTCTGTTACTGATTGAGGTGCTTAGTAACTAAGTGACAGACAACGGATAGGCATACTGGGTGGTAGAGAGCTGGACATACATTCCTGATGGAGTGTGGGAGTGCACTAAGGAAGAAATACCTGAAATTCCCACGGGAACAGGAAATATAGGACTTTTTTATTCCTTATTTTTATATTGAGAGAAACAATATCATTATGATACGTTCAAAGTTAGTAACATACATTACATACCTACATATTACATGAGGTACATTTCGGAGTGTTATTTTAGTCAAATCAAAGGGATTGCATTGGAAATTCGCATTTCTAATAGGGATTTTTCTTGATTGGAATACTCCCCAAACAATTCCTCACCTTAGGAGATGGATATTTTCCAAGATATTCTTGGTCAAAATTTGAGGTTAAGACTAAATATTGATGATTGAATAAATTGATTGAATGAATGAATTATCAACTTTTTACAATATTTTTTTTCCTATACCTCATACATTTCGTTTCTCTCGCAGAATGAAACAAATAAGACATTTAATATAAGTAATTGAGTTTTTTTAACTAGAATAGAATAAGTATTCATATATTCGCAGAACATGGTAGGTATAACATATAACAAGTTCTTAAATCTAAATCATGTACAGCATATTCTACCGTCAATATCGGTGTGCATATATTTAGATGTTTCCAATTAGAAATTGGAAATTGTATTTAACCAGTCATATAAAAACACTATAACATTTAATTACAATAATAACTTTGGCAAAAATTATAAATAGGTTTATAATTAGTATGCCATTAAAAGTAAGATTGTAATTATATTTGAGGTAGGTAAGTAGTATACATTTAAATAATAAATGTTATATCTCACTAGCCACCGCGCGCGGTTTTACCCGCGTAACTTTTGATCCCGTGGTAATTTCGGGATAAAATATAGCCTATGACCTTCCTCAAGAGTTGGGCTATCAAATGCAAAATAATTTTTCAAATCCCACTTGTAGTTTCTGAGATTAGTGCGTTCAAACAAACAAACAAACAAACTCTTCAGCTTTATATATTAGTATAGATAGATTTAAGAATTATACTTAGTGGGTATAGTTTTTTCAAAACATTATATTAGCTGTTTTAAATTTCACCATTGGCAGGTTTTTTTTATAAAATTGGGTAATTTATTAAATATGCGAATTGCCCTACATACAGCTCTTGTCAAGCCTTTGCATTGGTGTAAGTATCTAAACAGATTGCGTTTATATCTGCCCTAAGGGAGGTCATTTTCTATCATTTGAGCCCAAATCATGTGATTCGAAAGTGTAGGTACTATTTTTAAAGTATTTAGGTTTTTGCTTTTTTTTCTGAAAATCCAGTTTTACTCCTTCAAACATAGATTGTGAAAATCTAATGGTCCGAGTGTGTGATAAAATTGTTTCAATATGAATCTAAACAGAAGCTACAGGGCGTTTTCTAAAACAATTTTTTTTTGAGAATCATTAACTAAAAAGTGCAGGCGAATTATTCGTGCACTTTTTAAAAAAAACATTTGCAACTCTCTGGCAATCCAACGAGGTAAAAAAATAAGCGCTTTGACAGTTCCTTTTTGATACGGGTCGCCGAGGTTTGGAATGAACTGCCTGCGTCTATTTTCCCTGACCAGTATAGTCCTAGTACTTTTAAGCGTCGAGTGAATAGGTTTCTCGTGGATGGACGTGTAACACCTTAGTCTTCATGTTCACTTAACATCAGGTGGCATGGAAGACAAACGTCCCATCCATAATTCATAAAAATAAAGCATTTGATTGCGCAAAACAAGTAGCGCAAAAAAAATCGAAAATCTAATAATAACTAGGAAACCATACAAGAAATATCATGAAATATAATCTCTATTCGTTGGCACAATTTATTACCTCATTATCGTTTAAAGTTTATCAATTTAAATTTGTTTAATAAAACCCAAAATAAAACCCCATTTAATAGCTACAGAATGACGAATGATACAGGCAGGACTATATTTTTTATTTTTATATGGTGAAACAAAGGTAGTAGACAGTTTTATGAATTTGATTTATAATGTCCCTTTAATTTGTGTTTTTTACTATATACTATACTATGTTTTAAGAATACTAATCAGTGGGCCAAGTTGCCACAATAAAGAAATGTATTATTATAATTATTCAAAATGTAATTAAAAATGTCCAAAAATTCACCTTAAATGAATTAGCGACCCTAAGCACAATCGTAATAAATATAATAGTGTCACTTTGACCGGATTGAGTTCGTATGTTTGTTATTATCGAATAGTGCAAAACAAAAAGAAAGGGAAGTTACAAAATCAAGTTATAGATGATACTTAGGGTTATAAAATGTCATATTAGTACTTCATATTTTCAAGGTATACTTTCTATGCATACTTCTAATAAAGGGTGTCAAGCATTGGTGCCGTGTCAACCGTGTTGGTGCCTAATATAATAGACTGAATGATCACGACGAGCGAGACCACAAGATCACGGTGACTACAAAAGAGAATTCGAGGGCTGCTTCATAAATGAGTAAATACTTCATTTTGACGGCCCCTACCAAGGCGCAGGCGCAGTATGCTTCTATTCCATTTGTGAAGTTGCGAGTTTGACCCCCGCAAGGACCATGAAAAAAAATCCGCGTCTTTGCGTTTACATATTAACATTCTAGGTCTCCTTCTAGTTCTCTAATTGGTTTCCCATATGCTTTGTTTAGTTTAAGGCCAAATAGATTGTGTGGTTGTCTGTTTATTTTATTAACTTAGGGTTTTATTTTCAGCATCTTTACCAGAACAACCAATAGCAAACCCTAGTTCTACTCCAAAAGAGGAAGATCTTAGGCCCGAGAGTCCTCTACCAGATTTGATTATAGAGCCTGAGAAAAAGCCCGACCCTATAGACGATGAAGAAACAGAAGAATTCTATACTGGCCTTGCAATGAGAGTGAAAAATTACTGCAGGAATATCACGGAATACGGTAATCTTAAAGCTGTATGACAACGTTCCTTCGCCATCTTGTCTGGCTTGTAGGAGGATATTGGAGGCGTATGAATTTTTTTAAAAGTTCGATAATTTTTCTTTTAGCATGGTCATAATTATAAAAAAAAAATCAAATAAAGTAACAAACTTTTGGCGGCTGAAAGTAGGAGCGTCCAAGTTGTGAAAAAAATAAAATATGTATTTCCCAGGGGATGCATATAGTCGGCTGGACCTATCAAGTTTATTTGAAAGTGATTCGTGTAAGTGTAGTTTATCATTTATCATCTATATTTAATATCAAATCAATATAATAATAAAACTATTCTGTTACTGATTGAGGTGCTTAGTAACTAAGTGACAGACAACGGATAGGCATACTGGGTGGTAGAGAGCTGGACATACATTCCTGATGGAGTGTGGGAGTGCACTAAGGAAGAAATACCTGAAATTCCCACGGGAACAGGAAATATAGGACTTTTTTATTCCTTATTTTTATATTGAGAGAAACAATATCATTATGATACGTTCAAAGTTAGTAACATACATTACATACCTACATATTACATGAGGTACATTTCGGAGTGTTATTTTAGTCAAATCAAAGGGATTGCATTGGAAATTCGCATTTCTAATAGGGATTTTTCTTGATTGGAATACTCCCCAAACAATTCCTCACCTTAGGAGATGGATATTTTCCAAGATATTCTTGGTCAAAATTTGAGGTTAAGACTAAATATTGATGATTGAATAAATTGATTGAATGAATGAATTATCAACTTTTTACAATATTTTTTTTCCTATACCTCATACATTTCGTTTCTCTCGCAGAATGAAACAAATAAGACATTTAATATAAGTAATTGAGTTTTTTTAACTAGAATAGAATAAGTATTCATATATTCGCAGAACATGGTAGGTATAACATATAACAAGTTCTTAAATCTAAATCATGTACAGCATATTCTACCGTCAATATCGGTGTGCATATATTTAGATGTTTCCAATTAGAAATTGGAAATTGTATTTAACCAGTCATATAAAAACACTATAACATTTAATTACAATAATAACTTTGGCAAAAATTATAAATAGGTTTATAATTAGTATGCCATTAAAAGTAAGATTGTAATTATATTTGAGGTAGGTAAGTAGTATACATTTAAATAATAAATGTTATATCTCACTAGCCACCGCGCGCGGTTTTACCCGCGTAACTTTTGATCCCGTGGTAATTTCGGGATAAAATATAGCCTATGACCTTCCTCAAGAGTTGGGCTATCAAATGCAAAATAATTTTTCAAATCCCACTTGTAGTTTCTGAGATTAGTGCGTTCAAACAAACAAACAAACAAACTCTTCAGCTTTATATATTAGTATAGATAGATTTAAGAATTATACTTAGTGGGTATAGTTTTTTCAAAACATTATATTAGCTGTTTTAAATTTCACCATTGGCAGGTTTTTTTTATAAAATTGGGTAATTTATTAAATATGCGAATTGCCCTACATACAGCTCTTGTCAAGCCTTTGCATTGGTGTAAGTATCTAAACAGATTGCGTTTATATCTGCCCTAAGGGAGGTCATTTTCTATCATTTGAGCCCAAATCATGTGATTCGAAAGTGTAGGTACTATTTTTAAAGTATTTAGGTTTTTGCTTTTTTTTCTGAAAATCCAGTTTTACTCCTTCAAACATAGATTGTGAAAATCTAATGGTCCGAGTGTGTGATAAAATTGTTTCAATATGAATCTAAACAGAAGCTACAGGGCGTTTTCTAAAACAATTTTTTTTTGAGAATCATTAACTAAAAAGTGCAGGCGAATTATTCGTGCACTTTTTTAAAAAAACATTTGCAACTCTCTGGCAATCCAACGAGTTAAAACAATAAGCGCTTTGACAGTTCCTTTTTGATACGGGTCGCCGAGGTTTGGAATGAACTGCCTGCGTCTATTTTCCCTGACCAGTATAGTCCTAGTACTTTTAAGCGTCGAGTGAATAGGTTTCTCGTGGATGGACGTGTAACACCTTAGTCTTCATGTTCACTTAACATCAGGTGGCATGGAAGACAAACGTCCCATCCATAATTCATAAAAATAAAGCATTTGATTGCGCAAAACAAGTAGCGCAAAAAAAATCGAAAATCTAATAATAACTAGGAAACCATACAAGAAATATCATGAAATATAATCTCTATTCGTTGGCACAATTTATTACCTCATTATCGTTTAAAGTTTATCAATTTAAATTTGTTTAATAAAACCCAAAATAAAACCCCATTTAATAGCTACAGAATGACGAATGATACAGGCAGGACTATATTTTTTATTTTTATATGGTGAAACAAAGGTAGTAGACAGTTTTATGAATTTGATTTATAATGTCCCTTTAATTTGTGTTTTTTACTATATACTAAACTATATACTATACTATGTTTTAAGAATACTAATCAGTGGGCCAAGTTGCCACAATAAAGAAATGTATTATTATAATTATTCAAAATGTAATTAAAAATGTCCAAAAATTCACCTTAAATGAATTAGCGACCCTAAGCACAATCGTAATAAATATAATAGTGTCACTTTGACCGGATTGAGTTCGTATGTTTGTTATTATCGAATAGTGCAAAACAAAAAGAAAGGGAAGTTACAAAATCAAGTTATAGATGATACTTAGGGTTATAAAATGTCATATTAGTACTTCATATTTTCAAGGTATACTTTCTATGCATACTTCTAATAAAGGGTGTCAAGCATTGGTGCCGTGTCAACCGTGTTGGTGCCTAATATAATAGACTGAATGATCACGACGAGCGAGACCACAAGATCACGGTGACTACAAAAGAGAATTCGAGGGCTGCTTCATAAATGAGTAAATACTTCATTTTGACGGCCCCTACCAAGGCGCAGGCGCAGTATGCTTCTATTCCATTTGTGAAGTTGCGAGTTTGACCCCCGCAAGGACCATGAAAAAAAATCCGCGTCTTTGCGTTTACATATTAACATTCTAGGTCTCCTTCTAGTTCTCTAATTGGTTTCCCATATGCTTTGTTTAGTTTAAGGCCAAATAGATTGTGTGGTTGTCTGTTTATTTTATTAACTTAGGGTTTTATTTTCAGCATCTTTACCAGAACAACCAATAGCAAACCCTAGTTCTACTCCAAAAGAGGAAGATCTTAGGCCCGAGAGTCCTCTACCAGATTTGATTATAGAGCCTGAGAAAAAGCCCGACCCTATAGACGATGAAGAAACAGAAGAATTCTATACTGGCCTTGCAATGAGAGTGAAAAATTACTGGAGGAATATCAATAATTTTCCCCCAAGCAAGGAAGAGCAGGAGGATAAATCTGCAGCAAGCTGCCTTAATAAAGATTCAAGTGTACACTACTCCCCCGAAACAAATCAATTAATCGATGATAATCCTCCCCCAATAAAGGAAGATCAAATTTAAACTGACCCAATATAAACTGTATTAGGTACGGTTGGAACCTATGAGGCGCGAGTCCGACACGCACTATGCTGGTTGTATTTAATTCTTCCCATTGGGTCGGTATTTTAGTTTCACATGCCTATACTCGTAATAACTTATTATTAATATTATATTATTCTTCACAAATTCTTCTTTAATTTTTTATAAAAAAATAATTATATAAATTTCAAGTTTAATCTTCATTTTATGACTACATACCATTAGATGGAAACGTTTTAATTACTTTGTGTGTAGTCAATTCTTTAGCTTTCAAAATAAATTATTAATATTTTATTTTTATTTTTTTTTTCTCTCCCTGTATGATCTCAAACTATTACGTCCTCGAATGTCATAATTGACCTACCGATTACACTGTATAATGTTTCCTTAATAGTTTTTTAACCGAATTCAAAAAAAGGAGGTTCTCAGTTTTACCTGTGAGTATGTATGTATGTTTGTCCGCGATTTTCTCACGTTTGTCTAAACCGATTTGGATGCAATTTTTTAGAAAAAGATTTGTCATGTTAAGGAGAAGTTTTTATTATATTGACCAACTTTAAAAAAATAAGGTTCTTAATTTATCTGTTTACTTTGTATCAGAGATGAGCCGTATGTTCGGCCGGACATTCGTATTTCGTACAAAATTTGTATTCAGCCGAATGTTTGATTGATTTGCCGAATACTAGCAGTTTCCCGCAGATTTACCTGCACAACTTTTGATTCAAAGTAGCCAACTTGCCAAGAGGAGTTTAACCTGTATGTTAATTATGTTTGTCATCGATTATCTTGCGTTTGGCTCAACCGATGTTGATGCGGTTTTTAAAAGGATATTTGTCCCATTTAGGAGAACCTTTTACCTTTTACTTACTTTCAATTTAGGGCTAGCTTTTAGTTTTCTCATAGTAAGTTAGTTTCCATATTTGTAGATATAGGTACGTGATAGATTTTTAGTGATAAGTTTTGGATAATTTCTTAGCTGATGTTCGCACGAAAATTTTTTTAAGCGAATATCTTTTCGTTTTTCAGTTTCTGCAGCACGAGCATGCTGGCGATACCTAGACAAGACCATCTCGTGCTGCATCAAGTCGTCGTTATTTTTCCTAGGGATTTAATTCCTCTTCTTTCTTAAAGCGAAGGACGCTAGTTTTTTCTAGGCCTAGAGGTAAAACGTATATAACAATAGTCTACCTACTATTGTTATATATGTTTTAACTGTAGGCCAAAGTAATGATGTTACAGTACCAAAACATCACATTACCAGAAGAAGTAGGTAGTTACTGATACCAGAACTAGCCCAAAACTTATCACTAAAAAACTATCACTAATATATTCTATAACTGTAGAACCTAACTAACTATGAAAAGACTAATAACTAGCCCAAAACAAAAACACCCTAACACTAAATAGTATGAAATAAAAAATAAATAAAAAAAGTCATAAAACCAAAACCAAAATGAAAGCAAACTAATTATTTATTTTTAAGAAAAAGTGAACCGCATTCAAAAAACCAACCCACTAAAAATATTTAAGTATTTTTTATAAACGCCATCCTATTCCTGTTTCTATTTCATCCATACCCCGTATAGTAAATTTCTGCCAAAAAATAATTAATATTAATAAATGTAATAAAAACATTAACAATTTATCTGGGTAGGTATTTACATAGTTTTTAAAGTCGGTGCCAAAAAGACCTAGAAAATAGCTGCAGTAAAAATGAAACAGGAATACCTACGAAAGGCATACTGGGTAAAAGTACTGGAAGCTTATACAATGTGGTAATGTAATAATAAACACATACGCGCATACATACATTTTATAAGCCCCTAGCACTTATACCAGGAGCGTTTCTTTAGAATCCCCAAGTTTATTTTACTGTAGTTCAGTTTTTTATATGTCCTTAAATCCAGACGAAACCGCGGTAAGGTATGTAAGTGGGGGGAAGATGGAAAACGGGGTAAGACAGAAAGTCAACAATAACGCCACATCTAGCAGATTTTTAGAAGTGTTTATAGTACTGTTTAACCCGCCATTTAATTTTCTCCTATGCCTCAGTCATCGTTTGAAGGTTATTGCACAGAAACATATTTTTTTTACAAAATTATACAATCTGACTTTTTGCGTTTTTCTTCAAGTATTTTTATCTTACCCCGCATCCTGTAACTTTATTAAAAGCAAGGTATAACGGATTCTTTTGGATATTTACTAATTACATTTTATTTACGTTTGAGTTATTAAATCGTTTTTTTGCCATTACTCGTATTTTAGGAATTGACACAATTTTCTATCTTTACCCATTACATTTTGATGGGGTAAGATGAACATATCAATTTTTGAGTAAGATATTTGGAACAATATTATGCTACAAAATATGAAAAATCTAACAAAATCAGATTTTTTTGTTTGTTGCTGATTTTGCCGTTAACTTTTATTATCAATGTTACTTTAAACAATCGCTCAGCAATGTTTGAGAACATCCACTTCGATCTTTCCCCGGTGGGGTAAGATTGAAATACAAAAATTTAAATATTTGTCTTGTCTTTGTTTCCTTAGGCGTTTTGACGCACGGGTCTGTTATTTTGTTTTCAGGGCATTAAATTCCACAGACTAGTATTGACCAACAACGTCTCTCATTCTCTTGAACGATTTTAGAAAATACTTTGATCTTTCCCCGTCACCTTTCCATCTTTCCCGTTTTTAGATTTAAATGAAATTTAACAAACTAGTTTAAATATGTACTCTACGGTCATCATTCATAAGAAATGAAGTTTAATTTTTTAGTGCTATGTAGTGTTTCACAAGGATTCAAAAACAACACTCCTCATCTCATTAAAAAACCGTTCGGTCTTGCCCCCACTCACCTTATAACAGTTTTTGAAGAAACTCTGTCGACCACTAATGGCGCGTTTCAATGTCATGACATCACTGACCTCTATATTTACCACTGGACTGGCGGCTGTCAAAGTGCTTTTGTGCCCGTTTGATTATCGCCATTTTGGCGCTGTCGGACGTAGCGAGTGTCCGTGGTACTAAAACTAGTTGCTTACAATATACACATGTCCTCATTCTTGATAACTTTTATATAATGCTTATAACAATAACAACATAAATTTCGAATTGATATTTAAAAAATATAAAATCACTTAACAATAAGCAAGCACTTCTCTGACGGCCACTTGCAATATACGTCAAAATTTGTTCTGCGGACACTCGCTACTCGCTAGTGGCGCTTCAAATCGGCACAAAAAAATAGCTGTCAAACTTACGGAACAGCCAGTCCAGTGGTAAATATAGAGGTCAGTGCATGACATAGTTCGTTGAGCCTACCATACACACAAACATAACCTACCATACATACATACATAACTTCACGCCTGTATCCCTTTTAGTATGGGGTAGACAGAACACCAGAGGCTATAAAACCGTCTGATGCAACGTTTCATTTTTGAGGTATTATAATGATGGGAAGAGACTATTGCAGTAACGAGTCAGCCTATCGGCCACAAAAACGCCAACAAAACCTCTATCCTTAACTGATTTTTACAGTATGCGCGGAAAGATAAGCAGCTTGTGCTTAGGGCGCGGTCCCATAAGGTAATGGGGGTCACAACAGGGGTCGTATTGATATTGAAAAATCCAAGGCTAAATCTCATCTAGAAAAAAATCTTTAAATTGTATAATCATTCAATGGATATAAGAAGTCAAATATCATCATCAAAATTGAATAATTTTCCCCTACTTTATAACTACACTCATATTCATCTCAGCGTAATGTTATATAGCCTATGTTTACCGGGAATAGTGTAGCTTCCCAACAGTGAAAGATTTTTTTTAATTGGGTCAGTCGTTTCGGAGCCTGTTCTATAATATTTTTAATAATCTTTTATTTCTAATAATATAATTTTTATATAATAATTTAAAAATAATAATGGCATAATGTATCAAATGTATTTAATTAAATAAGGATTAATACTGTATTGTTAAAAATAGGTTTGCAAATAACCCGTATTAATTGTATCGTAATATGTCAAAACCAAAAATGTTTATTGTAAGTTATTCTTAGAATATAGACATAAATTATAGTATCGCGGACTTTATTGCAAATCTATTAAAGAGGTACAACCCCACCATACATTGTTCTTTATAACTCAAAAGTTTTTGGCAGCGTTCTGGAGGAAAGCTCCCGATCAGCTTATTTTTTTCCGACATGTTGATTTAATATCGTTGTAAAACCGTCAGTTTGCAGAAAACCTTAACTTATTATACACTTAAACCTTCCTCAGGGATCACCCTATCTGTTGTTGAAAACTGTGTGAAAATTCATGCCGTACTTTTCGAGTTTATCGCGAACAGAAGACAGATAGACGAGGCGGGAGACTTTGTTTTATAAGTAATATGTACCTAGAGAATATATTGTAATGCAAGGGTCAAGATACAAATCTCTTAAAAATTTTCTCTAAGAGATTCTCTATACCCTAAGTTTATGAATTTCACGAAAGCCCTTTTCTGCGGTATACCTAATATCATTTCAATATCCGCGGCATTACCCAGTTACATTAAACTGTAAAAATAACCTAATATTTAACATTTCAAGCAGAGTTTTTAAGTTATTATTTTGTTGGATAGCTTGCAGTTTTTGATTTTAGAGGCGCGAGCTCAGTTCTATCTGGACATACCTACTTTGTTGCTGTGTCTAAAAAATAGTATTTTAGCTCTGCAAACAAATGAGGGACACATCGTAGAGTGTAGGCAATAGTCTCCCGGTCAGAGGTGCATGTGATGTAGGCTCCCGACTGCTGCAGGGCCTTCATCTTGGCGAAGGCGGTGTATGCACAACCTGAGCCTGTGGATGCGACGCGCAATCAGTGATTTAATTACCCTTATCTGATCTTCCATTTCGTACCGAGATCGTGCCTGCGAATAAATATGTTTAATGTTTTTTTATACGGAATAGGGATTGAATCTTGCCTTCTTTCTTTGGTCTTCCGTTTTTGAACTCGTAAATTTCTTCAGTAACATAAACGAAATTACTAATAATCCTTTAAACATATATCTTTCAATATGACGTATAAAAATATAATACATACATACATACATAACTTCACGCCTGTATCCCTTATGGGGTAGGCAGAACACCAGAGGTCATAAAACCATCGGATGTCACGTTTTACAAATTTGGAGGCATTATAATAGTGGAGAGAGACTATTGCAGTGATAGGGGGTCAGCCTATCGCCCACAAAAAAGCCTCCCATAACACCTCGGTCCCTTAACTGACTTTTACAGTATGCCCGGGAAGAGAAGCAGCTGGCACATTCTATGTTTTTCTTTCGCTCCCAGTCCAGCATAGAAGCTTAAAAATATAATAATAATAATAATAATAATAATAAATTCTTTATTGTAAACCAACATTATAAAAAAGAAAGTAAAAAAGGTACATTTTAATTCAGTATTGGCACAAAGGCGGCCTTATCGCTGTAGAGCGATTTCTTCCAGACAACCGAGTCTTGACAGGATTAGGTAGTGGGAATAGGATGGGCGTTGGGACACAAGCTATAAAAATAGACTTCATACAAATAATTACATAGATATACCTACATATTACTAAAAAATACATATAAATTTTAATAATACATACAAATACATTCAAATAATACATACATACATTCTAATAATACATACATATTACATATATATATATTGATAATCACAATGAGATCGTTATGATGAACAATATTTCATAAGGTAATACTGTTTAAGCAGTCTTTTGAAGGTGTATGGATTGCGAGCTAAGCGGATCTCAATCGGCAGCTCGTTCCATAGTGACACCGATCGGACAAAAAACGACTTGCCCAAAAATGTGGTAGTATGTGATGGTGTCGCTAAAAGGAGATTTGACGAAGAGCGCAAGTTGCGATCATTATTGTTAAACCGATAGTTGATGCGATTTTTCAAATAATCGGGTATAGCTTTATCATACAGAATACGGTAAACTACAGATAGGATGTGAGTATTCCGGCGAAGGCGAATAGGAAGCCACTTGAGATTAGTTCGGAAATCAGATATGTGGTCGTATTTGCGTAATCCAAATACGAATCTTATACAGAGATTTTGGAGCCGCTCAAGTTTATTAAGGAGTTCTTCAGTTAAGTCAAGATAGCTGGCATCAGCATAGTCGAGAATAGGAAGTAAGAGAGATTGTGCTAGCGCAATTTTAGTGGCAACGGGGAGGAAATTGCGAAAACGCTTGAGCGAATTCACCGCGGAAAACATCTTCCTGCTCACTTCGGCAATCTGTGGTGCCCAGGAGAGCGTGCGATCAAAGATGATACCGAGATTCTTCACGGTCTCACTAAAATGAATGGAAATGCCATTAAATTCTACTTGAGGTAGTGAATTCACGTTTATACGAGGAGTCATTTTGTTGCTGCCGATAATGATAGTTTGCGTCTTGAGAGGGTTGACAATGAGCCCGTGTTTGTGACTCCAGTCTGATATCAATTTCAAGTCCGCATTGTGTAGCGCTACAGCATTAGGCAGATCTTCGAGACTGCTATGAGTATAGATTTGAAGATCGTCCGCATACAGATGGTAGGAAGAAGATAAATTGAGAGTAATCGAATTGATGAATACGGCAAAGAGGAGTGGAGACAACACGCCACCTTGCGGTACACCGGCATTAATATCACACCAATCAGAAACATCCATCTCAGTAGTAATACGTTGCCGGCGTCCATGCAAGTAAGTACGAAACCAGTCAATAGTCGATGGAGATATGTTAAGAGAACGGAGCATTTGCAAAAGAATTTCAAAATCTACTGTATTAAAAGCATTGCTGAAATCCAGTAGAGTTAGAATAGTAAACTTCTTCTGCTCCATGCCCATGCGAATATCTTCCGTGATTTTAAGTAATGCCGTAGTTGTACTGTGCCCAGGACGGAAACCAGATTGGAAAGGGTTAAGTAGTTTATGGTTTTGCAGGAAAGTACTGAGCTGTTGGTGAACTAGTCCCTCTAGTACTTTGGCAAGGAAAGGTAAGATGGCAATAGGACGATAGTCGGAAAAGGAAAGAGGATTGGCTTTTTTAGGAAGTGGTATGATGTTGGCATCCTTCCATGCGTCAGGGAAAACGCTATTAGCAATGGAATTATTAAGTATAGAGGTGATTACAGGAAGGATAATGTCTAGGATAGGGATGAGCATCTTACGACTAATACAGTCTGATCCACTTGCATTAGAGGCCACGGAGAGTATCTTTCTTTTAACATCACATTCCGAAAATTGACTTATTGAAAAATACGGAATATTTGGCGTCGGTAAACTAGATATGTGATTCAAAGTATGGATTTTTGTAGAAGCGTCTATAGAGCTAGAAGAAGTGAAATGACTATTTAATAAGTTTAGATTAGTGTTTTTAAGGGAGTTGTCACTTTTAGATTTACCGATTCCCAACGTTCTGGGGAATTTCCAGACTTTAGCTGAATCGCCGTTAGAAACTGATTTATGAATGTGGCGCCGTTGTGCGTCCCTACACATCGTATTGCAGCGGTTCCTCAAATTTCTATATACTTGTAAGTTTTCTTCAGTAGCATTCAATTTGAATTTGGCTTTTGCACTATCCCTTTTACGCATCCATAACTTTATATCATCAGTCAGCCAAGGAGCAGGGAGATGCTTTATTTTAACTGGACGTAACGGCGCATGTCCGTCATATAGGTCGATGATGAGATTGTTAAAAATGCTTATTTGACTGTCAACAGATGAGTTACTGAGAGCAGCTGACCAATCAATATTAGCAGCATCGTCAATAAGCTTTTCGACGTTAATGCCATTAAAATTACGCCGCAGAAGGATTCTCGGCTTTGCTTTGGGAGGACGTATTTTGTATGAAAGGAATAATAAGTCATGATAGGAGAAAGCATCCGCGTCTAACTGACCAAAAAGTGATACGTGATTTAAGGAGGAGACGATGGCTAAATCAATAAGAGAAGGAATACTGTGAGGGTAATGGTGTGTGGCCTTGGACGGGATAATATTTAGGTTGGTTGACCTAATTAATGTGCGAAGCCTAGTGGACCGACAATTAGTTTTCAGGAGACAGGTGTTGAAATCACCCATCAAAATGGAATGCCCATAGATGGGTACCAGGTCCTCTAATAGGTGTTCTAAAGTCGGAAAGTAATTTACGTTTGGTGGACTGTACATAACTCCCAGTAGCAATTTAGTGTGGTTCAACGTAATCTCAAGAAATAAGTAGTCGACTGCGCTAGTCGGTGTTGTGGTAGATGCGTTGATCACACTAAAAGGGATATGAGAGCGAAGGTATATTGCTACACCTCCACCGGTCCGTTCTGTGCGATCACTGCGAATTAGACGAAAACCTGGCAATGAATAGGAAGCAGAAGAGAGACATGGCTTAAACCAAGTTTCAGAAATAAGGATAGCATGTATAGAAGTACTATCAAAAATATAATATAGGTAAATATATCAGCGAAGACTGTTTTCTTGTTTCGTACTTTTTAAGGCTTGTTTTTAGTAGTCGCCTTTTAGTTTTTAAACTTGACGACCGGCTGGTGTAGCGGTAACATACATTGCCTTCTATGCCAGAGCTCCTGGGTTCGAATCCCGGCGGCGGCGGATATTTGTGTGATGAACACAGATATTAGTCGTCAAGTCATGGATGTTTATATGTTTATTTAAGTATATTCTAATAAAAAATATGTATTTATTCAATAAGTATGTGTATATGTATATTTCTTAAGTATATCAGTTATCTAGTATCCATAACACAAGTTCTTTAAGAAACTTAATTTGGGCTAGATAATGTTGTGTGAATGTCAGAAATATTTATTTATTATTTATTTATTTTTATTTCTTCCCCTGTGTGGGCACTATAAAACTTTCATTTTACTGTATTGAATTATTTGCCGGAGTATAGTTTTAGTGAGAGCATCGCAAACAAAATAGCAAGCCCCGATTGAACCAATGGCAAGAAAATATCTCACTAAAAAAAACATAATGTCGATTTTGATTACTTTCAACCGACTTCCAAAAAAGGAGGAGATTCTCAATTCGTCTGTATGTTTCGTTTTTGTGTTTTGGTTACACGATTTTTCAGAAAATTATGAATCGATTTTGAACATTCTTATTTCATATGATAGAAAATACTTTATAGTTGGTCCCATATAAATTTCATCGAAATCAGTTTAGTACTTCGCTGAAAATTTCAAATTTTCGAAAGAATATGTATGATTTCGGAGAATGTTTACGTTGATGGCCAATTGATGGCATTATAACTCAGCCAAAGTTTTGACGTGAAGTCGGTTTTTTTAATACATGCTCTACATTCGTTGATTATATACAAGCAGTTTCACTGCACAACTGAATAACAATATTACAATATTAAAGAGATCTAGATTTATGCTACGAGTAACGTTAAAGGTAAAAACGAATTACGTAACTTCACATCCCTATTCGTGTACTAAAAGTGCAAGTGTACTATGCTACAGTGAAAATACATAATTAATATAGCAGTGTTTGATCTGATTTGAACTGCGGGATACGTTTGGAGCATAGGTGTTTGTGCCCCTTTTGTAGAACTTGCTTATTTTGTAAACAATTAAATAGTGTGTTAAAATTAGTTATAAACATGAACAAATTTAGAACAGATTTCTACAAAACTATGACTAGGCATTTTGCTGCCGCTCGAGTGAATTTACGTGAATGCAAACCTGGCCCTTCGAAGCAAAAGAAAGGAGACTACGGTCCGATGGAAATTCAAAGATCGACTTTGCTAAATGGCATTAAGGTTGCTTCAGCTAAGCCGTTGGGTTCACAGATGGGGTCCTGTACTATAATGTTTAACGTAAGTTAGTGGAAAAGAAATAAGTAGTCCTTTAACTGCACCAACTAAAGCTGGGTATGTCGACGGTATAACATGGTATTTTGAGGAAAACACGTAAACTTCTGTGCTCGTCTTAAATAAAATATATTTGTTGGAACCGTTACTTACCATCAAGTAGCTAAATACGTAGTTTATTTATTTATTTTATTTATTTATTTATTACAAAATCATAGCATCCACCTTTACAGAATGATTCCAATGCGATAGTTAAGTAGTTAAATACACATTGAGCCCGCCACCTCCGCTGCCGGGCCGCCGAATTATTGCCAGCGTGCTAGTTGGCGGCTTCAATCATTGCAAGTTTGACGACGGCGACATGTTGGCGGCGTAAAGAGGGCTTTCTATAAAAAAAAATTGATTCGTTTTCGTTGTTATATTAATAGCTGTTTTGCGCGAATTTACCCGCGCAAAGTCAAATCCCACAGAAATATCGGGATAAAAGGTAGCCTATGTGCTATTCCAGACTGTACACTACCTCTATGCCAAATTGCATCCAAATCCGTTGAGCCGTTCTGCCGTGATTGAGGAACAAACATCCATCCATTCATCCAAACTTTAGTAAGATAATATGTCGTGAAAACTCAAGTTGATATTACTGTGGGTTTTGTATTCAGTAAAGATTTTTTCGCAGGCAGGATCCCGGTACGAAATGGACGATCAGATAGGGGTAAATCACTTCTTGCGCGTCGCATCTACAGGTTCGGGTTGTGCATACACCGCCTTCGCCAAGATGAAGGTCCTGCAGCAGTCGGGAGCCTACATCACATGCACCTCTAACCGGGAGACTATTGCCTACACTCTACGATGTGCCCCTCATTTGTTTGCAGAGCTAAAATACTATCTTTTAGACACAGCAACAAGGTACGTATGTCTAGATAGAACTGAGCCCGTGCCTCTAAAATCAAAAACTGCAAGCTATCCAACAAAATAACAACTTAAAAACTCTGCTTGAAATGGTAAATATAAAATTTTTAATAATAAATGATAATAAGATTATACTCGTATTATGCTCTTCAAAACAATAGGGAATATGCATGTGATTTAGAAATGGACAAAAAAAATTATGTGTAATCTTTATTGCTAAAGAAATATACACACATAATTATTTTTACAAATTATCATGTTTCTATTAATAAATTTAATTATTTAAAAGTAGTATTTTTTAAATTCCCTCTCAAATTTTCAAAACACAACGCTATTGGCGGAACGAAACGTGACGTCACCGTTCACTCGGGATGGGTCGTTTGTTTGTATTATTGTTGTTGTTGAAGGTTATTCGCATTGTTTTACCGCTGTTTATGATTAAATTATATGTGTTTTTTGGGAATTATTAACTGAAAGCAGGGACTAATTGTGAAAAAAGACTTGCCACAATGACTGAAAGCGGTTTTGTCAAGGCGCAGTCGGATAATCTGCCTAAAATTGATGTGTTCATGATGATTACGTACTTTGCAAATAATTCTGACTTTACTTCAGCTGAACTAAGAGGAGTAAAAGCTGCAAGGTAAATAAGTTTTAGATAGTCAATAAATTTTCATATTCCTTATTTTTATACTGGGTGAGATGAGTTAATCAAGTAATTATAACCTAAAATATACCTACCGCTAATTTTACTTTTTGTGCCAGATCTGAACGAGAATCTTATGGTGATTCAGCCGTTGGATATGTACAAGTAAAACGAGAGAAAGATATCTGCGTGGTAAAGGCTAAAATAACACCTGAGCACAATGTCCGTCAAAAATGTTACAATGTGATTACTACTTGCAATGAGAGCGAGGGAAATATTCTGTCTGTTCAATGTGAAGATTGTGCTGCACATTTAGGTAAGTAATCACTTATTATTATCAAATTCAGGATAAGAACATGTTACTGTATCAAAATTAAGTATCAGTAATATTCCCTCATACTTATATTATAATGGAGGATGGATGTATGCAAGCATGTTTCTTTTCGGAAAAGAAATATACAATACAAATACGCTTATTGCCAATAGAAACAAAAGGTAACCAACATGAACAGTCAGATGTTGCAATTTGGGCGGTCTTATCACTAGCAAGCGATTTCTTCCAGGCAATCCTTTTTTCATACCTAATATAAAAAAATACTTGACTAAGAAGAGGCTGATGGGCAGTGCACTGTTAACTTATTTATAATTAACCTAAATTAAACTAAATAAAAGATGTACATACATACCTTACTTACATACATCCATCCTCTCAATTTTTCACATTATAATATTATTATATTTTAAGGGAATAATAGTTTTAATACTGATAATTTCATAAATACAATTTAATAATGTAAATGAAATAGTTCCCGCAAGAAACATGATAAACAAGTCTGCAGGCAAAAGGTATTAGACTGTATAACAATACTTTTTTTGTTTTAGGTGGCTGTAAGCATGCCATTGCTTTCTTAGCCTGGCTTCACAGACGCAGTGAGGATCCACCATCTACAAGTGTAGAATGTTATTGGAAAAAGCCTAAGTTATCTTCGGTAGGCACAAGCTTAAAATTCATGAAAGCAAAAGACATGTGTTCATTACCAAAGACAAGAAATGATTCAAGCAGATCACAAAATGTCAGTTTTCTCTCAATGTTTATAGATTACAGTAAAAATGTTGATAATATGGATAATCAACTTATGAAATATTATAAAGTACCAAATCCCTTGGAAAAATTGTCAATTCATTATTTAATAAGTAGCTTGCAAAGTAGACCTACAAATGCTCAAGAATTTATTGAGTTTTGTAAACAAAAGATGGATACAAATTCTTGTGAGGAAGCTGCACTTGCAACAGTTGCTCAAAATGATTATCCATTGTGGTATGAACTTAGATATGCTCGTATAACTGCTTCAAAAGCTCATGAAGCAGCCCACTGTAAAACATTTCATGGTACATTGACTGAATCTATAATGGGGGCAAGTAAATTAAAAGACACAGAAGCAATGAAAAGAGGTCGGTTTCTCGAAAATGAAGTATTAAAAAAGGTTGAACAACTGAGAAATATTAAAATTAAAAAGTGTGGCTTAAAGCTAAGCTCAGTTTATCCCATTATGGGTGCTTCACCTGATGGGCTAACTGATGATTATGTTATAGAAGTGAAATGCCCTTTATCTGAGAAAGCAATGAGTCAATACATTAAAGAAAACCAAGTCTCTTTCAAATACAAAGCACAGGTACAACTTCAAATGCATTTTTACAGTAGAACTAAAGCTCTGTTCTGTGTTGCATCAAGTGACTTTGAAAGTTCAAAAAATATTAACATCATTGAAGAACAATATGAAAAGGAGTTCTGTGAGGATCTGTTAAAGAAATGCACACTATTTTGGTCCAATGCAATTTTTCCTATTTTGTTTAAATAAAACACATTTATATACAAAATAAAATTACTTCTTTATTAACACATCCTGTAAATTAATTAATCCACAAGCTATTATTATTACTTCATCTATTTCAGGGATCAAGTTATGATCAATACATGCGTGAGGCAGTAACATATGAAACTCTCTTAGTCTACCTATGACACGTTCCACATGTATTCTTAAAGCCGCTATTTGCTTTGATTGCTTGACATCTTCTTTTGTACTAGGTGTAGATTTTGAAACCGAGGGAGGTCTAACTAGGGTACAATTCTTGTTTGTTAACAGACATGTCAAATCTTTAAAACCCCGGTCTGCCATAACTGCTTTCTGAGGAGGTAAGTATTCAAGAAAGCCACAGTCTTCTACTATCATGACATCTGTTGCCCTGCCACTGTATCCATCAGATATATAATTAACAAGACCGTTTGGAGTACATGAAATTAAATATTTTAAAGTATTACACTTCTTATACTGCGACCAACTTAATGATTGATGCACTGGATCTGTAGGTTTTTCAATTTGTATTTCCAGACAGTCTATTATAGAAACAACATTAGAATACCTAGCTCTGAATGGAATAGGTAATTTTTCAAATATTTGTGATGGTGTTGGCCAAACAATCAACTCTTTCAATGCCTTTGAAATGATTACAACACTTTTAGAAAAAATTCTGCTGATTGTGCTCTGTGAGTATCCAAAGTTTAAAGCCAATAAATTAAAAGATTCATTTAATTTTATTTTTCTTAATGTAATAAAAATATCTATAGGTGGAATGGCTACATATTCACTTAATAGTTTTATTAAATAAAATGTGTTCTTTGGTAAACCTAATAACATTTTAGGTTCCCTTTCTAAAGCAATTAAAGTGCCACTACGCATTATGTTCTTAAATTGTAAGTCATTGTCTGTTTCATCCTCAATAAGCCAACTTGAATCAGATGAACTACGCACTGGTTCATAATCAGTTGATAATGCTGAAGACTGGGAATTAACACTAGTTACAGAAAAAATATCAGCAGGGTTATCTGGGAACAATTTTCTTATTATAGTAGAAGACTGAGCAGATTTTAAAGGGGATGTAGATATAGTTTTAGATGGTATAGAAAACGGAGATAATGCTATACTATTTTTGTTTGCTGTTAAATTCACATTTACACCTTTACTTCGATAATGAACTTTACTAGTAACTTGAACAGCTTTGTCAACATGCATTTTTTTACTAGTAGCTTCAGTATCTATTTTAATCTCGGGACTGTTCAATTCTATGTCCATACAGTTTGGTATTGATGCCGTACTGGGACCAGCTTCAGCTAGAGCTTCTTCAACCAACGCTTGTCTATTCCGTTTTAAAGCACCTTTTCTCTCCGGTGGTAGCTGCAATTGATCTTTTTTCTGACACTTGAATATATGTGGTATAACACCTTTTTTTAATAATAATGACACTTTTTGTCCATGTTCCAATGCCATTATTTTGTATTTAATAAGATTTTCTGTATCTTTTTCAATCTGAAAAGCAGAAATAATTTATGTGAGTCCAAATAAGTAGACTTTTGAACTACTTCAAATAGGTGTCTTACTTAAATAAGTGGAATAGAAAACTAGTACATATATATTATATAATCCGATATGCTATGAATCAGAGATAGGAATGTTAAAATGTTGAGAACATCTTTATGAACTGTTTGTTTTAGTCAAGGCTTATAAATAAAACAAATTTGTGTATTGTAGGTCACTCAGTAAAAAGGATTACTTAGATTATTTTTCAATAGAAATTACCAACCGTGCAATCAAAGAAAATTAGTTAAAACGTTTCGTGATCAAAGTCAGGTGTTGATCAATTAAAATCATAATGTTCATAAATTTGTAACATTAATAACTAAAAACATTGGCAAACAGAATACCTAGTCATATGAATAAATAATTATATTTTTTAGGTTAGGCTATTGTTTATATTGTTCGCGAGTCCTAATGAAAGATATTTCAGGTACATTCATGTTTAATACTCACCTCAAAATGATCTTCACAACAATATAAACTACTTAAGCACGATACATTATCTCTCCTCATCGCCTTACACCACTTTTTCCTTAAATTTGCATCTTTGGGCATATGAAAATATATTTTGTCAGGTGCATTTTTATTGTTATTTTCGCACATAGGGACAATACAATATTTATAATAAGCTTTTGTGTGCTCGTCCATTATAATAGTTGATATTTAATCACTTTAAGTTCAATCACTCACTTTAAACTGTGAATCAAATCAAACACTTCGTTGTTACCTATTAAATTCTAGTGGACGGTGACGTCACAAAATAAGCGCGCCAAAATGGTGCGTTTCAGTCGTCCGAAAATGATAGCAGTTTTAATTATTTTTTTTCAGCTTATTTAAAAAAATTGTGCAAGTGTTATATTTTTTTCTGGTTATATAATTACTCATAGAATAGTTTAAAAAATTAAAAAAAATACATGCATATACCCTATTGTGGCACCGCTCCGACAGGACCTAACTTTCTCCTGCGTCCCGCTGTACCCGTCACGTACGTGTACGTTTCACGTCTCCATTACTCCACGAAGGATGCTGATGTCTTAGAGTACTTGGAGAAAAAGACGAAGTTCCGGCTCAGGGTTGAAAAACTGGAAACGCGTAACAACGTCAACTTTAATTCGTTTGTTGTGCGCGTACTCAGGGACCACGTATCGGTGTTCCTGAAGGAAGAGCTGTGGCCGAAGGGAGTTATCTTTCGCAAGTTCCGCGGCCGCCCGCCGCCCTCAGGAGCCGCCAGACCCACGCTTCACGCCGCCGCAAAGTCGTGATTTGTGTTTATTTATATACAATGTTAGTTTTTAAGGTATTTATTTTACTATGGGCCTCTGTAATCAATTATCTATGTTTTTATTTATAGTGCCTGAAATAAATGATTATTATTAATACACTAGTAGATTGATTCGTGTACGGTGTGAATCGGATCGAAAATTCTGTAGGTATGTGTGAAATTTGTAAAAGATAAACATAGGTATTTTTATACTTCATTGCTAACTACATCATATGTTACTGAGCATGCTAGTTTGTCTTTCATACAAAGTAAAGAAATTCGATGAACTAGTGGATCGATACGTATATGGTGCGGATCGGATCAAAAAAAAAAAAAATTAGGACAAACTTCGACTGTTAGATTTTAAGTCACATCCCTGTATGTTAATTCTAACTTTGATACTGTAATAAGACACTATTTAAATGAAAATCTTTATACGATACTGGATCGATCCATAATATCGTATCAAATTAATAGTATCGATACAACTCATTACGATCCATTGCCGCTAACCATCCCTAACCGCGACACGCAGTTGCGTATTTACAAAGTCTATACCATTAGAGTGAAAGTGCGAACTGAATTGGATTAGCTTTTGTATTACAAAAACTTGCCGAAACCCTAATCTATTCTAGTACAGAAATTGACCGAAGTCGTATAGACTTTGTGAGATTGTCGGAAGCCGCGGGCCGCGAGACACCTACAAACAAAGAGCATCGAACTTGCTATTTTATTCATAGACTATAAAAAATAGGCGGTATTTCGGATTTATCAAAATTAGTTTAAAGCTTTCTTGTATCGTGGTAACGATAGTTGTGAGTATGTGTGGATGATACTACCCAGCAGTGGGCTGTATGGAACTGTGGAGGTTGGGCAGTAACAATGGGATCTTGAATAAAACTTCGTGGTAACTTGATAATAACTTGGCTTCGTCGCGGTATTTTCAGGCAGGCAGTATGAAGAGATATAGCACAATAATAAGCAAATCTTGAGTAAGTTAGTTAATACAAATCAAACTGATAATTTAAAGAAGTAAATGTGATAATTCAAACAAGTCAATAATTTTCTCTCAGACTGCCGTTAAGACCCCAAAACTGAACAATACCGTAAGGAGAGCCGCAATTAAATTTCATTTTAATTTGTTTTTCTCTTACATTTCGAGTCATTTTTATAATTTGTTGTTATGTTTATAACTTATATTTAAGGTTACGTATATTAAAGGACAATTTTAAACGTTATAAAATGCCAAAAAGCCTAAATTTAAAGTTTAAATGATTCAAATGTAAAGACCTTAAATATAACGAAGCTTACAATTTTTCCCTAATTAAGTTAACATATTTTTCAATTTGTTTTATATTTAGCCTTATATACATAGGATTTTATTACTCAAGTTTAAAGGTAATACTATGTGCTACATGATTATATAAAAATTATTTTCAATACAAAAAAGTAACTTGGTGTAAAAGCCATAAACATGTGAAATGGAAGATCCATTAACAAAACTAACGGCTGAATAATAAGGTTAATAATAAGGTACCTTTGGTACTTGCAGGTTAATTATTTTATAAAGATATCAAAATAGAATAGTTATCAAGTTAAGAACAATCAATTAATCTTATATACCTATTAAATAAAAGATAGTTTGCCTACAAGTTAAGATTAATTATAAAGTTTACATATAATTTTGATTGCTAATATCTTTCTAGTTTTTAGTACCTAGTAGCGGAGCCATATTGGTTTTAGCCGCATAACCTTATAAAAAAGAAACACTATTGATGTGTAGGTATTTTAAAATTAATTAAGTATGTAACATTGTGTAAAAGAATATTTTAAATGAGCACGTTTTTTTCTAAATATACCTGCACATTTTAAAAAAACAGTCCATTAAATTCGATATTATTATACCTATCTTTACAAATAATAATTTTGACTCCAAAATAGCCATAAGAACGTTTTACTACTAGAGCCCCAATCATTGCATTATTCTATTGCATTATATTGACAATGATTAACGGTAATCTTAAAGCTGTATGACAACGTTCCTTCGCCATCTTGTCTGGCTTGTAGGAGGATATTGGAGGCGTATGAATTTTTTTAAAAGTTCGATAATTTTTCTTTTAGCATGGTCATAATTATAAAAAAAAAATCAAATAAAGTAACAAACTTTTGGCGGCTGAAAGTAGGAGCGTCCAAGTTGTGAAAAAAATAAAATATGTATTTCCCAGGGGATGCATATAGTCGGCTGGACCTATCAAGTTTATTTGAAAGTGATTCGTGTAAGTGTAGTTTATCATTTATCATCTATATTTAATATCAAATCAATATAATAATAAAACTATTCTGTTACTGATTGAGGTGCTTAGTAACTAAGTGACAGACAACGGATAGGCATACTGGGTGGTAGAGAGCTGGACATACATTCCTGATGGAGTGTGGGAGTGCACTAAGGAAGAAATACCTGAAATTCCCACGGGAACAGGAAATATAGGACTTTTTTATTCCTTATTTTTATATTGAGAGAAACAATATCATTATGATACGTTCAAAGTTAGTAACATACATTACATACCTACATATTACATGAGGTACATTTCGGAGTGTTATTTTAGTCAAATCAAAGGGATTGCATTGGAAATTCGCATTTCTAATAGGGATTTTTCTTGATTGGAATACTCCCCAAACAATTCCTCACCTTAGGAGATGGATATTTTCCAAGATATTCTTGGTCAAAATTTGAGGTTAAGACTAAATATTGATGATTGAATAAATTGATTGAATGAATGAATTATCAACTTTTTACAATATTTTTTTTCCTATACCTCATACATTTCGTTTCTCTCGCAGAATGAAACAAATAAGACATTTAATATAAGTAATTGAGTTTTTTTAACTAGAATAGAATAAGTATTCATATATTCGCAGAACATGGTAGGTATAACATATAACAAGTTCTTAAATCTAAATCATGTACAGCATATTCTACCGTCAATATCGGTGTGCATATATTTAGATGTTTCCAATTAGAAATTGGAAATTGTATTTAACCAGTCATATAAAAACACTATAACATTTAATTACAATAATAACTTTGGCAAAAATTATAAATAGGTTTATAATTAGTATGCCATTAAAAGTAAGATTGTAATTATATTTGAGGTAGGTAAGTAGTATACATTTAAATAATAAATGTTATATCTCACTAGCCACCGCGCGCGGTTTTACCCGCGTAACTTTTGATCCCGTGGTAATTTCGGGATAAAATATAGCCTATGACCTTCCTCAAGAGTTGGGCTATCAAATGCAAAATAATTTTTCAAATCCCACTTGTAGTTTCTGAGATTAGTGCGTTCAAACAAACAAACAAACAAACTCTTCAGCTTTATATATTAGTATAGATAGATTTAAGAATTATACTTAGTGGGTATAGTTTTTTCAAAACATTATATTAGCTGTTTTAAATTTCACCATTGGCAGGTTTTTTTTATAAAATTGGGTAATTTATTAAATATGCGAATTGCCCTACATACAGCTCTTGTCAAGCCTTTGCATTGGTGTAAGTATCTAAACAGATTGCGTTTATATCTGCCCTAAGGGAGGTCATTTTCTATCATTTGAGCCCAAATCATGTGATTCGAAAGTGTAGGTACTATTTTTAAAGTATTTAGGTTTTTGCTTTTTTTTCTGAAAATCCAGTTTTACTCCTTCAAACATAGATTGTGAAAATCTAATGGTCCGAGTGTGTGATAAAATTGTTTCAATATGAATCTAAACAGAAGCTACAGGGCGTTTTCTAAAACAATTTTTTTTTGAGAATCATTAACTAAAAAGTGCAGGCGAATTATTCGTGCACTTTTTTAAAAAAACATTTGCAACTCTCTGGCAATCCAACGAGGTAAAACAATAAGCGCTTTGACAGTTCCTTTTTGATACGGGTCGCCGAGGTTTGGAATGAACTGCCTGCGTCTATTTTCCCTGACCAGTATAGTCCTAGTACTTTTAAGCGTCGAGTGAATAGGTTTCTCGTGGATGGACGTGTAACACCTTAGTCTTCATGTTCACTTAACATCAGGTGGCATGGAAGACAAACGTCCCATCCATAATTCATAAAAATAAAGCATTTGATTGCGCAAAACAAGTAGCGCAAAAAAAATCGAAAATCTAATAATAACTAGGAAACCATACAAGAAATATCATGAAATATAATCTCTATTCGTTGGCACAATTTATTACCTCATTATCGTTTAAAGTTTATCAATTTAAATTTGTTTAATAAAACCCAAAATAAAACCCCATTTAATAGCTACAGAATGACGAATGATACAGGCAGGACTATATTTTTTATTTTTATATGGTGAAACAAAGGTAGTAGACAGTTTTATGAATTTGATTTATAATGTCCCTTTAATTTGTGTTTTTTACTATATACTAAACTATATACTATACTATGTTTTAAGAATACTAATCAGTGGGCCAAGTTGCCACAATAAAGAAATGTATTATTATAATTATTCAAAATGTAATTAAAAATGTCCAAAAATTCACCTTAAATGAATTAGCGACCCTAAGCACAATCGTAATAAATATAATAGTGTCACTTTGACCGGATTGAGTTCGTATGTTTGTTATTATCGAATAGTGCAAAACAAAAAGAAAGGGAAGTTACAAAATCAAGTTATAGATGATACTTAGGGTTATAAAATGTCATATTAGTACTTCATATTTTCAAGGTATACTTTCTATGCATACTTCTAATAAAGGGTGTCAAGCATTGGTGCCGTGTCAACCGTGTTGGTGCCTAATATAATAGACTGAATGATCACGACGAGCGAGACCACAAGATCACGGTGACTACAAAAGAGAATTCGAGGGCTGCTTCATAAATGAGTAAATACTTCATTTTGACGGCCCCTACCAAGGCGCAGGCGCAGTATGCTTCTATTCCATTTGTGAAGTTGCGAGTTTGACCCCCGCAAGGACCATGAAAAAAAATCCGCGTCTTTGCGTTTACATATTAACATTCTAGGTCTCCTTCTAGTTCTCTAATTGGTTTCCCATATGCTTTGTTTAGTTTAAGGCCAAATAGATTGTGTGGTTGTCTGTTTATTTTATTAACTTAGGGTTTTATTTTCAGCATCTTTACCAGAACAACCAATAGCAAACCCTAGTTCTACTCCAAAAGAGGAAGATCTTAGGCCCGAGAGTCCTCTACCAGATTTGATTATAGAGCCTGAGAAAAAGCCCGACCCTATAGACGATGAAGAAACAGAAGAATTCTATACTGGCCTTGCAATGAGAGTGAAAAATTACTGCAGGAATATCACGGAATACGGTAATCTTAAAGCTGTATGACAACGTTCCTTCGCCATCTTGTCTGGCTTGTAGGAGGATATTGGAGGCGTATGAATTTTTTTAAAAGTTCGATAATTTTTCTTTTAGCATGGTCATAATTATAAAAAAAAAATCAAATAAAGTAACAAACTTTTGGCGGCTGAAAGTAGGAGCGTCCAAGTTGTGAAAAAAATAAAATATGTATTTCCCAGGGGATGCATATAGTCGGCTGGACCTATCAAGTTTATTTGAAAGTGATTCGTGTAAGTGTAGTTTATCATTTATCATCTATATTTAATATCAAATCAATATAATAATAAAACTATTCTGTTACTGATTGAGGTGCTTAGTAACTAAGTGACAGACAACGGATAGGTATACTGGGTGGTAGAGAGCTGGACATACATTCCTGATGGAGTGTGGGAGTGCACTAAGGAAGAAATACCTGAAATTCCCACGGGAACAGGAAATATAGGACTTTTTTATTCCTTATTTTTATATTGAGAGAAACAATATCATTATGATACGTTCAAAGTTAGTAACATACATTACATACCTACATATTACATGAGGTACATTTCGGAGTGTTATTTTAGTCAAATCAAAGGGATTGCATTGGAAATTCGCATTTCTAATAGGGATTTTTCTTGATTGGAATACTCCCCAAACAATTCCTCACCTTAGGAGATGGATATTTTCCAAGATATTCTTGGTCAAAATTTGAGGTTAAGACTAAATATTGATGATTGAATAAATTGATTGAATGAATGAATTATCAACTTTTTACAATATTTTTTTTCCTATACCTCATACATTTCGTTTCTCTCGCAGAATGAAACAAATAAGACATTTAATATAAGTAATTGAGTTTTTTTAACTAGAATAGAATAAGTATTCATATATTCGCAGAACATGGTAGGTATAACATATAACAAGTTCTTAAATCTAAATCATGTACAGCATATTCTACCGTCAATATCGGTGTGCATATATTTAGATGTTTCCAATTAGAAATTGGAAATTGTATTTAACCAGTCATATAAAAACACTATAACATTTAATTACAATAATAACTTTGGCAAAAATTATAAATAGGTTTATAATTAGTATGCCATTAAAAGTAAGATTGTAATTATATTTGAGGTAGGTAAGTAGTATACATTTAAATAATAAATGTTATATCTCACTAGCCACCGCGCGCGGTTTTACCCGCGTAACTTTTGATCCCGTGGTAATTTCGGGATAAAATATAGCCTATGACCTTCCTCAAGAGTTGGGCTATCAAATGCAAAATAATTTTTCAAATCCCACTTGTAGTTTCTGAGATTAGTGCGTTCAAACAAACAAACAAACAAACTCTTCAGCTTTATATATTAGTATAGATAGATTTAAGAATTATACTTAGTGGGTATAGTTTTTTCAAAACATTATATTAGCTGTTTTAAATTTCACCATTGGCAGGTTTTTTTTATAAAATTGGGTAATTTATTAAATATGCGAATTGCCCTACATACAGCTCTTGTCAAGCCTTTGCATTGGTGTAAGTATCTAAACAGATTGCGTTTATATCTGCCCTAAGGGAGGTCATTTTCTATCATTTGAGCCCAAATCATGTGATTCGAAAGTGTAGGTACTATTTTTAAAGTATTTAGGTTTTTGCTTTTTTTTCTGAAAATCCAGTTTTACTCCTTCAAACATAGATTGTGAAAATCTAATGGTCCGAGTGTGTGATAAAATTGTTTCAATATGAATCTAAACAGAAGCTACAGGGCGTTTTCTAAAACAATTTTTTTTTGAGAATCATTAACTAAAAAGTGCAGGCGAATTATTCGTGCACTTTTTAAAAAAAACATTTGCAACTCTCTGGCAATCCAACGAGGTAAAACAATAAGCGCTTTGACAGTTCCTTTTTGATACGGGTCGCCGAGGTTTGGAATGAACTGCCTGCGTCTATTTTCCCTGACCAGTATAGTCCTAGTACTTTTAAGCGTCGAGTGAATAGGTTTCTCGTGGATGGACGTGTAACACCTTAGTCTTCATGTTCACTTAACATCAGGTGGCATGGAAGACAAATGTCCCATCCATAATTCATAAAAATAAAGCATTTGATTGCGCAAAACAAGTAGCGCAAAAAAAATCGAAAATCTAATAATAACTAGGAAACCATACAAGAAATATCATGAAATATAATCTCTATTCGTTGGCACAATTTATTACCTCATTATCGTTTAAAGTTTATCAATTTAAATTTGTTTAATAAAACCCAAAATAAAACCCCATTTAATAGCTACAGAATGACGAATGATACAGGCAGGACTATATTTTTTATTTTTATATGGTGAAACAAAGGTAGTAGACAGTTTTATGAATTTGATTTATAATGTCCCTTTAATTTGTGTTTTTTACTATATACTAAACTATATACTATACTATGTTTTAAGAATACTAATCAGTGGGCCAAGTTGCCACAATAAAGAAATGTATTATTATAATTATTCAAAATGTAATTAAAAATGTCCAAAAATTCACCTTAAATGAATTAGCGACCCTAAGCACAATCGTAATAAATATAATAGTGTCACTTTGACCGGATTGAGTTCGTATGTTTGTTATTATCGAATAGTGCAAAACAAAAAGAAAGGGAAGTTACAAAATCAAGTTATAGATGATACTTAGGGTTATAAAATGTCATATTAGTACTTCATATTTTCAAGGTATACTTTCTATGCATACTTCTAATAAAGGGTGTCAAGCATTGGTGCCGTGTCAACCGTGTTGGTGCCTAATATAATAGACTGAATGATCACGACGAGCGAGACCACAAGATCACGGTGACTACAAAAGAGAATTCGAGGGCTGCTTCATAAATGAGTAAATACTTCATTTTGACGGCCCCTACCAAGGCGCAGGCGCAGTATGCTTCTATTCCATTTGTGAAGTTGCGAGTTTGACCCCCGCAAGGACCATGAAAAAAAATCCGCGTCTTTGCGTTTACATATTAACATTCTAGGTCTCCTTCTAGTTCTCTAATTGGTTTCCCATATGCTTTGTTTAGTTTAAGGCCAAATAGATTGTGTGGTTGTCTGTTTATTTTATTAACTTAGGGTTTTATTTTCAGCATCTTTACCAGAACAACCAATAGCAAACCCTAGTTCTACTCCAAAAGAGGAAGATCTTAGGCCCGAGAGTCCTCTACCAGATTTGATTATAGAGCCTGAGAAAAAGCCCGACCCTATAGACGATGAAGAAACAGAAGAATTCTATACTGGCCTTGCAATGAGAGTGAAAAATTACTGCAGGAATATCACGGAATACGGTAATCTTAAAGCTGTATGACAACGTTCCTTCGCCATCTTGTCTGGCTTGTAGGAGGATATTGGAGGCGTATGAATTTTTTTAAAAGTTCGATAATTTTTCTTTTAGCATGGTCATAATTATAAAAAAAAAATCAAATAAAGTAACAAACTTTTGGCGGCTGAAAGTAGGAGCGTCCAAGTTGTGAAAAAAATAAAATATGTATTTCCCAGGGGATGCATATAGTCGGCTGGACCTATCAAGTTTATTTGAAAGTGATTCGTGTAAGTGTAGTTTATCATTTATCATCTATATTTAATATCAAATCAATATAATAATAAAACTATTCTGTTACTGATTGAGGTGCTTAGTAACTAAGTGACAGACAACGGATAGGCATACTGGGTGGTAGAGAGCTGGACATACATTCCTGATGGAGTGTGGGAGTGCACTAAGGAAGAAATACCTGAAATTCCCACGGGAACAGGAAATATAGGACTTTTTTATTCCTTATTTTTATATTGAGAGAAACAATATCATTATGATACGTTCAAAGTTAGTAACATACATTACATACCTACATTACATGAGGTACATTTCGGAGTGTTATTTTAGTCAAATCAAAGGGATTGCATTGGAAATTCGCATTTCTAATAGGGATTTTTCTTGATTGGAATACTCCCCAAACAATTCCTCACCTTAGGAGATGGATATTTTCCAAGATATTCTTGGTCAAAATTTGAGGTTAAGACTAAATATTGATGATTGAATAAATTGATTGAATGAATGAATTATCAACTTTTTACAATATTTTTTTTCCTATACCTCATACATTTCGTTTCTCTCGCAGAATGAAACAAATAAGACATTTAATATAAGTAATTGAGTTTTTTTAACTAGAATAGAATAAGTATTCATATATTCGCAGAACATGGTAGGTATAACATATAACAAGTTCTTAAATCTAAATCATGTACAGCATATTCTACCGTCAATATCGGTGTGCATATATTTAGATGTTTCCAATTAGAAATTGGAAATTGTATTTAACCAGTCATATAAAAACACTATAACATTTAATTACAATAATAACTTTGGCAAAAATTATAAATAGGTTTATAATTAGTATGCCATTAAAAGTAAGATTGTAATTATATTTGAGGTAGGTAAGTAGTATACATTTAAATAATAAATGTTATATCTCACTAGCCACCGCGCGCGGTTTTACCCGCGTAACTTTTGATCCCGTGGTAATTTCGGGATAAAATATAGCCTATGACCTTCCTCAAGAGTTGGGCTATCAAATGCAAAATAATTTTTCAAATCCCACTTGTAGTTTCTGAGATTAGTGCGTTCAAACAAACAAACAAACAAACTCTTCAGCTTTATATATTAGTATAGATAGATTTAAGAATTATACTTAGTGGGTATAGTTTTTTCAAAACATTATATTAGCTGTTTTAAATTTCACCATTGGCAGGTTTTTTTTATAAAATTGGGTAATTTATTAAATATGCGAATTGCCCTACATACAGCTCTTGTCAAGCCTTTGCATTGGTGTAAGTATCTAAACAGATTGCGTTTATATCTGCCCTAAGGGAGGTCATTTTCTATCATTTGAGCCCAAATCATGTGATTCGAAAGTGTAGGTACTATTTTTAAAGTATTTAGGTTTTTGCTTTTTTTTCTGAAAATCCAGTTTTACTCCTTCAAACATGTCCAAAAATTCACCTTAAATGAATTAGCGACCCTAAGCACAATCGTAATAAATATAATAGTGTCACTTTGACCGGATTGAGTTCGTATGTTTGTTATTATCGAATAGTGCAAAACAAAAAGAAAGGGAAGTTACAAAATCAAGTTATAGATGATACTTAGGGTTATAAAATGTCATATTAGTACTTCATATTTTCAAGGTATACTTTCTATGCATACTTCTAATAAAGGGTGTCAAGCATTGGTGCCGTGTCAACCGTGTTGGTGCCTAATATAATAGACTGAATGATCACGACGAGCGAGACCACAAGATCACGGTGACTACAAAAGAGAATTCGAGGGCTGCTTCATAAATGAGTAAATACTTCATTTTGACGGCCCCTACCAAGGCGCAGGCGCAGTATGCTTCTATTCCATTTGTGAAGTTGCGAGTTTGACCCCCGCAAGGACCATGAAAAAAAATCCGCGTCTTTGCGTTTACATATTAACATTCTAGGTCTCCTTCTAGTTCTCTAATTGGTTTCCCATATGCTTTGTTTAGTTTAAGGCCAAATAGATTGTGTGGTTGTCTGTTTATTTTATTAACTTAGGGTTTTATTTTCAGCATCTTTACCAGAACAACCAATAGCAAACCCTAGTTCTACTCCAAAAGAGGAAGATCTTAGGCCCGAGAGTCCTCTACCAGATTTGATTATAGAGCCTGAGAAAAAGCCCGACCCTATAGACGATGAAGAAACAGAAGAATTCTATACTGGCCTTGCAATGAGAGTGAAAAATTACTGCAGGAATATCACGGAATACGGTAATCTTAAAGCTGTATGACAAAGTTCCTTCGCCATCTTGTCTGGCTTGTAGGAGGATATTGGAGGCGTATGAATTTTTTTAAAAGTTCGATAATTTTTCTTTTAGCATGGTCATAATTATAAAAAAAAAATCAAATAAAGTAACAAACTTTTGGCGGCTGAAAGTAGGAGCGTCCAAGTTGTGAAAAAAATAAAATATGTATTTCCCAGGGGATGCATATAGTCGGCTGGACCTATCAAGTTTATTTGAAAGTGATTCGTGTAAGTGTAGTTTATCATTTATCATCTATATTTAATATCAAATCAATATAATAATAAAACTATTCTGTTACTGATTGAGGTGCTTAGTAACTAAGTGACAGACAACGGATAGGCATACTGGGTGGTAGAGAGCTGGACATACATTCCTGATGGAGTGTGGGAGTGCACTAAGGAAGAAATACCTGAAATTCCCACGGGAACAGGAAATATAGGACTTTTTTATTCCTTATTTTTATATTGAGAGAAACAATATCATTATGATACGTTCAAAGTTAGTAACATACATTACATACCTACATATTACATGAGGTACATTTCGGAGTGTTATTTTAGTCAAATCAAAGGGATTGCATTGGAAATTCGCATTTCTAATAGGGATTTTTCTTGATTGGAATACTCCCCAAACAATTCCTCACCTTAGGAGATGGATATTTTCCAAGATATTCTTGGTCAAAATTTGAGGTTAAGACTAAATATTGATGATTGAATAAATTGATTGAATGAATGAATTATCAACTTTTTACAATATTTTTTTTCCTATACCTCATACATTTCGTTTCTCTCGCAGAATGAAACAAATAAGACATTTAATATAAGTAATTGAGTTTTTTTAACTAGAATAGAATAAGTATTCATATATTCGCAGAACATGGTAGGTATAACATATAACAAGTTCTTAAATCTAAATCATGTACAGCATATTCTACCGTCAATATCGGTGTGCATATATTTAGATGTTTCCAATTAGAAATTGGAAATTGTATTTAACCAGTCATATAAAAACACTATAACATTTAATTACAATAATAACTTTGGCAAAAATTATAAATAGGTTTATAATTAGTATGCCATTAAAAGTAAGATTGTAATTATATTTGAGGTAGGTAAGTAGTATACATTTAAATAATAAATGTTATATCTCACTAGCCACCGCGCGCGGTTTTACCCGCGTAACTTTTGATCCCGTGGTAATTTCGGGATAAAATATAGCCTATGACCTTCCTCAAGAGTTGGGCTATCAAATGCAAAATAATTTTTCAAATCCCACTTGTAGTTTCTGAGATTAGTGCGTTCAAACAAACAAACAAACAAACTCTTCAGCTTTATATATTAGTATAGATAGATTTAAGAATTATACTTAGTGGGTATAGTTTTTTCAAAACATTATATTAGCTGTTTTAAATTTCACCATTGGCAGGTTTTTTTTATAAAATTGGGTAATTTATTAAATATGCGAATTGCCCTACATACAGCTCTTGTCAAGCCTTTGCATTGGTGTAAGTATCTAAACAGATTGCGTTTATATCTGCCCTAAGGGAGGTCATTTTCTATCATTTGAGCCCAAATCATGTGATTCGAAAGTGTAGGTACTATTTTTAAAGTATTTAGGTTTTTGCTTTTTTTTCTGAAAATCCAGTTTTACTCCTTCAAACATAGATTGTGAAAATCTAATGGTCCGAGTGTTTGATAAAATTGTTTCAATATGAATCTAAACAGAAGCTACAGGGCGTTTTCTAAAACAATTTTTTTTTGAGAATCATTAACTAAAAAGTGCAGGCGAATTATTCGTGCACTTTTTTAAAAAAACATTTGCAACTCTCTGGCAATCCAACGAGGTAAAACAATAAGCGCTTTGACAGTTCCTTTTTGATACGGGTCGCCGAGGTTTGGAATGAACTGCCTGCGTCTATTTTCCCTGACCAGTATAGTCCTAGTACTTTTAAGCGTCGAGTGAATAGGTTTCTCGTGGATGGACGTGTAACACCTTAGTCTTCATGTTCACTTAACATCAGGTGGCATGGAAGACAAACGTCCCATCCATAATTCATAAAAATAAAGCATTTGATTGCGCAAAACAAGTAGCGCAAAAAAAATCGAAAATCTAATAATAACTAGGAAACCATACAAGAAATATCATGAAATATAATCTCTATTCGTTGGCACAATTTATTACCTCATTATCGTTTAAAGTTTATCAATTTAAATTTGTTTAATAAAACCCAAAATAAAACCCCATTTAATAGCTACAGAATGACGAATGATACAGGCAGGACTATATTTTTTATTTTTATATGGTGAAACAAAGGTAGTAGACAGTTTTATGAATTTGATTTATAATGTCCCTTTAATTTGTGTTTTTTACTATATACTAAACTATATACTATACTATGTTTTAAGAATACTAATCAGTGGGCCAAGTTGCCACAATAAAGAAATGTATTATTATAATTATTCAAAATGTAATTAAAAATGTCCAAAAATTCACCTTAAATGAATTAGCGACCCTAAGCACAATCGTAATAAATATAATAGTGTCACTTTGACCGGATTGAGTTCGTATGTTTGTTATTATCGAATAGTGCAAAACAAAAAGAAAGGGAAGTTACAAAATCAAGTTATAGATGATACTTAGGGTTATAAAATGTCATATTAGTACTTCATATTTTCAAGGTATACTTTCTATGCATACTTCTAATAAAGGGTGTCAAGCATTGGTGCCGTGTCAACCGTGTTGGTGCCTAATATAATAGACTGAATGATCACGACGAGCGAGACCACAAGATCACGGTGACTACAAAAGAGAATTCGAGGGCTGCTTCATAAATGAGTAAATACTTCATTTTGACGGCCCCTACCAAGGCGCAGGCGCAGTATGCTTCTATTCCATTTGTGAAGTTGCGAGTTTGACCCCCGTAAGGACCATGAAAAAAAATCCGCGTCTTTGCGTTTACATATTAACATTCTAGGTCTCCTTCTAGTTCTCTAATTGGTTTCCCATATGCTTTGTTTAGTTTAAGGCCAAATAGATTGTGTGGTTGTCTGTTTATTTTATTAACTTAGGGTTTTATTTTCAGCATCTTTACCAGAACAACCAATAGCAAACCCTAGTTCTACTCCAAAAGAGGAAGATCTTAGGCCCGAGAGTCCTCTACCAGATTTGATTATAGAGCCTGAGAAAAAGCCCGACCCTATAGACGATGAAGAAACAGAAGAATTCTATACTGGCCTTGCAATGAGAGTGAAAAATTACTGCAGGAATATCACGGAATACGGTAATCTTAAAGCTGTATGACAACGTTCCTTCGCCATCTTGTCTGGCTTGTAGGAGGATATTGGAGGCGTATGAATTTTTTTAAAAGTTCGATAATTTTTCTTTTAGCATGGTCATAATTATAAAAAAAAAATCAAATAAAGTAACAAACTTTTGGCGGCTGAAAGTAGGAGCGTCCAAGTTGTGAAAAAAATAAAATATGTATTTCCCAGGGGATGCATATAGTCGGCTGGACCTATCAAGTTTATTTGAAAGTGATTCGTGTAAGTGTAGTTTATCATTTATCATCTATATTTAATATCAAATCAATATAATAATAAAACTATTCTGTTACTGATTGAGGTGCTTAGTAACTAAGTGACAGACAACGGATAGGCATACTGGGTGGTAGAGAGCTGGACATACATTCCTGATGGAGTGTGGGAGTGCACTAAGGAAGAAATACCTGAAATTCCCACGGGAACAGGAAATATAGGACTTTTTTATTCCTTATTTTTATATTGAGAGAAACAATATCATTATGATACGTTCAAAGTTAGTAACATACATTACATACCTACATTACATGAGGTACATTTCGGAGTGTTATTTTAGTCAAATCAAAGGGATTGCATTGGAAATTCGCATTTCTAATAGGGATTTTTCTTGATTGGAATACTCCCCAAACAATTCCTCACCTTAGGAGATGGATATTTTCCAAGATATTCTTGGTCAAAATTTGAGGTTAAGACTAAATATTGATGATTGAATAAATTGATTGAATGAATGAATTATCAACTTTTTACAATATTTTTTTTCCTATACCTCATACATTTCGTTTCTCTCGCAGAATGAAACAAATAAGACATTTAATATAAGTAATTGAGTTTTTTTAACTAGAATAGAATAAGTATTCATATATTCGCAGAACATGGTAGGTATAACATATAACAAGTTCTTAAATCTAAATCATGTACAGCATATTCTACCGTCAATATCGGTGTGCATATATTTAGATGTTTCCAATTAGAAATTGGAAATTGTATTTAACCAGTCATATAAAAACACTATAACATTTAATTACAATAATAACTTTGGCAAAAATTATAAATAGGTTTATAATTAGTATGCCATTAAAAGTAAGATTGTAATTATATTTGAGGTAGGTAAGTAGTATACATTTAAATAATAAATGTTATATCTCACTAGCCACCGCGCGCGGTTTTACCCGCGTAACTTTTGATCCCGTGGTAATTTCGGGATAAAATATAGCCTATGACCTTCCTCAAGAGTTGGGCTATCAAATGCAAAATAATTTTTCAAATCCCACTTGTAGTTTCTGAGATTAGTGCGTTCAAACAAACAAACAAACAAACTCTTCAGCTTTATATATTAGTATAGATAGATTTAAGAATTATACTTAGTGGGTATAGTTTTTTCAAAACATTATATTAGCTGTTTTAAATTTCACCATTGGCAGGTTTTTTTTATAAAATTGGGTAATTTATTAAATATGCGAATTGCCCTACATACAGCTCTTGTCAAGCCTTTGCATTGGTGTAAGTATCTAAACAGATTGCGTTTATATCTGCCCTAAGGGAGGTCATTTTCTATCATTTGAGCCCAAATCATGTGATTCGAAAGTGTAGGTACTATTTTTAAAGTATTTAGGTTTTTGCTTTTTTTTCTGAAAATCCAGTTTTACTCCTTCAAACATAGATTGTGAAAATCTAATGGTCCGAGTGTGTGATAAAATTGTTTCAATATGAATCTAAACAGAAGCTACAGGGCGTTTTCTAAAACAATTTTTTTTTGAGAATCATTAACTAAAAAGTGCAGGCGAATTATTCGTGCACTTTTTAAAAAAAACATTTGCAACTCTCTGGCAATCCAACGAGGTAAAACAATAAGCGCTTTGACAGTTCCTTTTTGATACGGGTCGCCGAGGTTTGGAATGAACTGCCTGCGTCTATTTTCCCTGACCAGTATAGTCCTAGTACTTTTAAGCGTCGAGTGAATAGGTTTCTCGTGGATGGACGTGTAACACCTTAGTCTTCATGTTCACTTAACATCAGGTGGCATGGAAGACAAATGTCCCATCCATAATTCATAAAAATAAAGCATTTGATTGCGCAAAACAAGTAGCGCAAAAAAAATCGAAAATCTAATAATAACTAGGAAACCATACAAGAAATATCATGAAATATAATCTCTATTCGTTGGCACAATTTATTACCTCATTATCGTTTAAAGTTTATCAATTTAAATTTGTTTAATAAAACCCAAAATAAAACCCCATTTAATAGCTACAGAATGACGAATGATACAGGCAGGACTATATTTTTTATTTTTATATGGTGAAACAAAGGTAGTAGACAGTTTTATGAATTTGATTTATAATGTCCCTTTAATTTGTGTTTTTTACTATATACTAAACTATATACTATACTATGTTTTAAGAATACTAATCAGTGGGCCAAGTTGCCACAATAAAGAAATGTATTATTATAATTATTCAAAATGTAATTAAAAATGTCCAAAAATTCACCTTAAATGAATTAGCGACCCTAAGCACAATCGTAATAAATATAATAGTGTCACTTTGACCGGATTGAGTTCGTATGTTTGTTATTATCGAATAGTGCAAAACAAAAAGAAAGGGAAGTTACAAAATCAAGTTATAGATGATACTTAGGGTTATAAAATGTCATATTAGTACTTCATATTTTCAAGGTATACTTTCTATGCATACTTCTAATAAAGGGTGTCAAGCATTGGTGCCGTGTCAACCGTGTTGGTGCCTAATATAATAGACTGAATGATCACGACGAGCGAGACCACAAGATCACGGTGACTACAAAAGAGAATTCGAGGGCTGCTTCATAAATGAGTAAATACTTCATTTTGACGGCCCCTACCAAGGCGCAGGCGCAGTATGCTTCTATTCCATTTGTGAAGTTGCGAGTTTGACCCCCGCAAGGACCATGAAAAAAAATCCGCGTCTTTGCGTTTACATATTAACATTCTAGGTCTCCTTCTAGTTCTCTAATTGGTTTCCCATATGCTTTGTTTAGTTTAAGGCCAAATAGATTGTGTGGTTGTCTGTTTATTTTATTAACTTAGGGTTTTATTTTCAGCATCTTTACCAGAACAACCAATAGCAAACCCTAGTTCTACTCCAAAAGAGGAAGATCTTAGGCCCGAGAGTCCTCTACCAGATTTGATTATAGAGCCTGAGAAAAAGCCCGACCCTATAGACGATGAAGAAACAGAAGAATTCTATACTGGCCTTGCAATGAGAGTGAAAAATTACTGGAGGAATATCAATAATTTTCCCCCAAGCAAGGAAGAGCAGGAGGATAAATCTGCAGCAAGCTGCCTTAATAAAGATTCAAGTGTACACTACTCCCCCGAAACAAATCAATTAATCGATGATAATCCTCCCCCAATAAAGGAAGATCAAATTTAAACTGACCCAATATAAACTGTATTAGGTACGGTTGGAACCTATGAGGCGCGAGTCCGACACGCACTATGCTGGTTGTATTTAATTCTTCCCATTGGGTCGGTATTTTAGTTTCACATGCCTATACTCGTAATAACTTATTATTAATATTATATTATTCTTCACAAATTCTTCTTTAATTTTTTATAAAAAAATAATTATATAAATTTCAAGTTTAATCTTCATTTTATGACTACATACCATTAGATGGAAACGTTTTAATTACTTTGTGTGTAGTCAATTCTTTAGCTTTCAAAATAAATTATTAATATTTTATTTTTATTTTTTTTTTCTCTCCCTGTATGATCTCAAACTATTACGTCCTCGAATGTCATAATTGACCTACCGATTACACTGTATAATGTTTCCTTAATAGTTTTTTAACCGAATTCAAAAAAAGGAGGTTCTCAGTTTTACCTGTGAGTATGTATGTATGTTTGTCCGCGATTTTCTCACGTTTGTCTAAACCGATTTGGATGCAATTTTTTAGAAAAAGATTTGTCATGTTAAGGAGAAGTTTTTATTATATTGACCAACTTTAAAAAAATAAGGTTCTTAATTTATCTGTTTACTTTGTATCAGAGATGAGCCGTATGTTCGGCCGGACATTCGTATTTCGTACAAAATTTGTATTCAGCCGAATGTTTGATTGATTTGCCGAATACTAGCAGTTTCCCGCAGATTTACCTGCACAACTTTTGATTCAAAGTAGCCAACTTGCCAAGAGGAGTTTAACCTGTATGTTAATTATGTTTGTCATCGATTATCTTGCGTTTGGCTCAACCGATGTTGATGCGGTTTTTAAAAGGATATTTGTCCCATTTAGGAGAACCTTTTACCTTTTACTTACTTTCAATTTAGGGCTAGCTTTTAGTTTTCTCATAGTAAGTTAGTTTCCATATTTGTAGATATAGGTACGTGATAGATTTTTAGTGATAAGTTTTGGATAATTTCTTAGCTGATGTTCGCACGAAAATTTTTTTAAGCGAATATCTTTTCGTTTTTCATTTTCTGCAGCACGAGCATGCTGGCGATACCTAGACAAGACCATCTCGTGCTGCATCAAGTCGTCGTTATTTTTCCTAGGGATTTAATTCCTCTTCTTTCTTAAAGCGAAGGACGCTAGTTTTTTCTAGGCCTAGAGGTAAAACGTATATAACAATAGTCTACCTACTATTGTTATATATGTTTTAACTGTAGGCCAAAGTAATGATGTTACAGTACCAAAACATCACATTACCAGAAGAAGTAGGTAGTTACTGATACCAGAACTAGCCCAAAACTTATCACTAAAAAACTATCACTAATATCTATAACTGTAGAACCTAACTAATTATGAAAAAACTAATAACTAGTCCAAAACAAAAACCTAACACTAAAAAGTATGAAATAAAAAATAAATAAAAAAAGTCATAAAACCAAAACCAAAATGAAAGCAAACTAATTATTTCTTTTTAAGAAAAAGTGAACCGCATTCAATAAACCAACCCACTAAAAATGTTTAAATAATTTTTATAAACGCCATCCTATTCCTGTTTCTATTCCATCCATATTACTACCCCTTACAGTCTGCCAAAAATTAATTAATATTAATGAATGTAATAAGAACATTAACAATTTATCTGGGTAGGTTTTTACATAGTTTTTGAAGTCGGTGCCAAACCAATAAAAGTAAGACTGCTGCCAAACAGAGAGAATTATAAGGTGGCACAGACTTCAAAAACTATGTAAATACCTACCCAGATAAATTGTTAATGTTCTTATTACATTCATTAATATTAATTAATTTTTGACAGAAATTTACTGTACGGGGTAGTAATATGGATGGAATAGAATCAGGAATAGGATGGCGTTTATAAAAATTATTTAAACATTTTTAGTGGGTTGGTTTTTTGAATGCGGTTCACTTTTTCTTAAAAAGAAATAATTAGTTTGCTTTCATTTTGGTTTTGGTTTTATGTCTTTTTTCATTTATTTTTTATTTTACATCAGCTTTGTTTCAAAATCAAGTTTGAAATTCTTGAATAAAAAAAATCTACACGTTTTCACTGTAATTTTTTTGTTACAGATAAATATTCGTTATTAATACATTGGATAAAAAGAATGATCTTTCCTTAATTATCTTAAGAAATATTTTTTTTTTGCACATTTTGTATACGTAGTAGGTGAAAATTTACAAAATATATTGAATCGGCTAAAACTCAAAAAATACTTAGCCTAGGAAAAAAACATTTGGTGTTTCGTATTTCGGAAAACCCCTTGTATCTCCAGTTTTCCATTGGTCCTCTATTTACGGGACACCCTGTTTATATCCCCGAAATATGCCAAGTGAATATGCCAAGTCAAGTGAACTTCACTAACATAAAAGCGGTTTAATTTCAACGTCGGAACCTTTCAAGCATACCTACCCATTAGTTTCTGTTGACAAGAAAAACGTTGCATCAACGGCTGACATCTCAGTAAATTGATAAAAACAAAAAAGGGACTGCTGTCCGTGCGGTAGACCCTTGTCAGCGTTGCGTCGGCTCCGCTTCCGAAAAGTTGACAACCATCTGTCTGCGATCGACGTTGAGCGCAATTGACGTGAGTCATCGTGAAAGGGAAAATCCCAGTGAGCGGATTTTCCCTTCACGTGTCCAATAATTCCTCTATTAAAGCTCTCATAACTTGGCTAATTAATTTCTGTATTCCTGTTCCTGCTTTGACATCTAAGCGTGTTATCCTATTAGTTACGTATATTTTGAATGCTATTTGCAGACCATTCTGTGATCGACAGTATTGAGTTGATAATAAAATTAAGCGCGTTCGGTTTCTTTTGGATTTGTTTTTAATTCGAGATTGTTAAATTAGTTTACATTATTTTAAATCATCCTGGACTTGAAGTGCTATTTTTTTATAAAATATGGATGGGACGTTTGTCTTCCATGACACCTGATGCTAAGCTTTACGTTTAATTGTAACGTGTTTTCCTAAAGGTGAGGGGTAAAGAAACTGGACATCATTTATTATAGTTGCTAGGATTATTGCCTATTTCACTCTTTGATAGCATCTGGGCGCCTCAGAGAAAGGGCGGTTAATGACGATTTATCATTGCTAAAACGCCCTCATTCATTGCACACAAGCAAAAGTCATCTCCGGTAAACAAAAATATCGTTTATTACGACTTATCTGCGATATTGGTTTGTATATAGGTCTGTGGATTGCTCACATTAAATCAATCACCACAAAACATCATGCTCAGGGCTTGAGGCATTTCAAATTCTAAATTGAAAAAGTGTCAGTAGGCGGCAAATAGTTCAGTTAATATCACGAAGTATGCCACAAAAAATTGTGTCGGTGAATATTGCACAGTTTCAAGGTTCTGACGTCACAACTTTTATGAAAAAGCTATTTGCTAGTGAGCAAACCATTGTGGTATATGAATTATCCGAGACGTTTTTTTTTGTAATTTTTAAAGAAGCAAGGAGATCAGATTATTTATTGGATTAATATTATTGCAAACTAAGTGCCGAACGCCTCATTGAATTGGGCAGGGTGAAAGTGAAAACAAATGAAAAACATTTAAAAAAAACATTTAAATAAGATAATATTGTCTTGAGTTTTCAAGATTCATAATTTTAAATAAAACTACTTTTTAACCGGATTAATCGCGTATAATTTATATTTTACATTTTAACTCGACGTTTCGGTGTCTTTGCAGATCCCGTGGTCACGAGCGACTCTTAGTTTTTTATTTAAATTTAAATAAGATGATAACCGCTTTGAGAATCATGCTCATATGCCTAGTTATTTCCACCGCTAAATATCTACTGTGTTTTACATAGAAAGGTAAGATAAGGTGTATTTGGTTAGGGTTTGCATCAGTAGTATCTATTTATTTATCATTAATAGATACTACTGATGCAATTATTAAAAAGTGTAAGTGATAACCCTAAGAATTTGAAAGCTTCATCACACAAAAATATTCTATCGGTTACACATATCCACACTATTTCACGGCACACACTTAGACCTACAGTCACATAACCTAGAAATAAAAGTCAAGTTGACTTCAAATAAATCGTTTTGAAAAGCCGAACTGTCGATGCTTCATTCGTGGGCCATTTAATTCCGTTTGAAACTGAAATCCCAACACGGTTGGAAGTTCTTCAAAAGACACGCGCGTGAGTGCACAGGAAGCCTCCATTTGTGAATATATTTTTGATTTCCGAATAGTCCGATGAAAGTTTAAAAAGGGCGGCGAGATCAAAGGTTTCAAACTGTTCATGGTTTCGACATATTGCCACGTTGAGTTTACTTCAAACGTCGATATAGAATAGTGTGAGAACAGCCAACAACGTAGTAGAAACCTATGTTAGAAGAGAATAGTAATTACCATCAATTTTGATTTTTAATTAACTGAGGTTAATTGTGAACGTGCGTCATGATACTGCTTATCTTATAGTATCCACATATATGGTCTGACTTATTTAGAAGATATTATATGAGTAATACAAAATGTTTTTTCCGTTGTGGAGAATTGAAATTAAAATTAGTACCACGTATTATGAGCTCTCTGAAGCATAAATTCGCCATTATTTTTTGTAAAAGAATGTCTCGTAATTGTTTCGAGTCCATTGGTTTATTACGTTCATTTCTTTGGTTTGCAAAGATAAAATTTTAAAGGTTTATTGCTGGGATTCGTAAATATTTAATTAAACCCAATTTAAAGTTTCTACTAGCACTTGTTTGTTGAAGATAAAATTCAGGAGTTATAGAGCGAGTCAGAGGCGAGTTGATTCATTTTCCAAATATAACCAAAAACTTCATGATATTATAGGAACGCATCAAAGTGTAATCTAAGTAAGGTTTAATAGTATGAACCTTTAGCACATGAGTTGTGCCTTTAGCACTTGCATGATGAGTACCTATTTAGAAAGTAACTTTGTTCAAATGCTATACCTATTTTGTAAAATTCCAGAGGTTACTTTGATTGAAGCCTTGTTTTTAACAGTCTAGCCGCGGCTTAAAGCGACGCGAGTCTATTTAATTGGCAATTACTTTATCACATTTAGAGCCAGTTATCCAAAATGACTGGTGATTGTCCCATAATATAATGACATAAAATATTGGCCATTAAAAAGTGGCCATAAAGCTTTGATAAAACAACCGTAAAGAGGCAATTATGAACTTTTGGTTATCAAAGTACGTTTCTCATCGCTCATCGAATATATTTCTTAATCTTTCATGCATGGCATAGGTTTAGTATGGTAGGGTCACATACCAGTAACATACGTACGCTTGCTGTCACTTAATGGACTTAAAGGAGTAAATATTAGGAGTTTAAAGAACGTTATCATAAGTATTTTTTTTACCTGAAAACTTAATTCAAGATAACATCTATACCTGAGCGTCTATAGTTCACGACCAGGGGAGGCCAAAAATTTGTTACTTTATGATTGTGTTTTAAATATGTAATATTTCGTTTAGTTCAATGTATTTGCGTTACAATATTAAAATTTGTATATTTTTGGAAAGTAAGGGTTAACCTGCGTAATATAGGGGGAATTTTTATACAGTTACTAAGCTATTGTTTGTAAGTTTCAGCTCTCACCGTGAATAGGAACAATATGGACTAAAGGTCGTTAGTGCAGAACCCTGGGCGTCCATGTTTGAGCTACAGGGTTATGGAGCAGAAGATTCCAGGCAAAGAAAGTTTTGAGGATCAGGCCTAGGCGACCAATGTGTGAGAGTCAGGCCATCGTGATCCATGTTTTAGGATCGGGTTAAGAGGACCCATGTTTTGGGACCGATATTTGAGGACGAAGAGGGTCCTCTTGATGAGTGAGATCAATGTTCAGGGGACCCACATGTGGGATCCATGTTTGAGGATCGGGTCAAGAGGACCCATATGTGGAATCCATGTTTGAGGATCGGGTCAAGAGGACCCGTGTGGGGTATACTAGCGAGCGGACTCGCTATGGCAGGACGGCCGAGCTGTAAGCATACTTTTATTGTATTTCTTTTTTTTATACCAAGAACTGCGTAACTTGTTCAATACATTATGTAATTATGACTGTGAATATATGGTAAGCTACTAATAGCTCATTATGATTGTAACTATTTATTGAAATTGTCATAAAATAGAGATAGGGTTCTAGATAATTGATGATTGTATAATGGAATGAAGGGCATTTGATTCGAGACCACAGAAAATGACAGTCAAGTGTAATTTAAGCTGATATTGTGAATTGTGTTGTGATGTGAAAATGCAAAAGTGAATATTATCCAACACAGTTTTATTTCTGTATCCCACACTTCTGATGCGTTCCTGTAATGTCATGAAGTTTTTGGTTATATTTGGAAAATGAATCAACTCGCCTCTGACTCGCTCCTGCATTCCTATTACTCCTGAATTTTATCTTTGACATGTTAACAAGTGCTAGTAGAAACTTTAAAGTGGGTTTAATTTAATATTTACGAATATCAGCAATAAACCTTTAAAATTTTCTATCTTTACAAACCAAAGATATGAACGTAATAAACCAATGGACTCGGATCAATTACGAGAGAATTGTATTTGAAACCTTACGGAATTATAATAGCGTCTTCATATACGACATTCATTGAAAACCACTTGCCAGTCAGACTAGCGTACTGAGCAATACTATTCCATCTTATCATAAAAAAATAACAAACTTTAATTAGCGAGTGAATGCACTAATTTCTTGGCAAAACAGAAAGTCAAAAAATTAAAAGAACCAAAAAGCATAAAATCTGAAAGGAACATGATCGTTGCATTTATAAAAAAGTTATTTATTTATAAAAAAGGTTTGAAGAATGCTAACAATCTTTTTTTGTTGCTATAATTTTTTTGATAATTGTTTTTTTTCCAATTTTTTTTGTGACAGAAGCAAGAACGCTTTAGCAAAATAACAAATTGAATAGAGGGAACGTGATTTTGCTATTGCACGGTTCTACTAATTTTATTATATTCATAAGTTGGTATGTAGAAAGATTTTTTTCTTTCTGCAAAGGAATATTATGTTTTATCGAATTAGGTAACAGCAAGGACGAAAACAATGGTTGTAAAAGTGACCTAAGAACAATCACTTTTTAGCAACAAAGCCACTTTATTGTCAGCTTTCTTGCACTTTCATTTGCAAAATAATGTCTCAAACCCGACTGTTCATTTCGGGGATGAGCACCATAGATGAATATAGGTACTAAAGTATAGATGACCGTCTCGCGGTTTTTGCACTTTAGCGCCATACAGTAGCCACTCTAGGAACCTTTTTGACCAAAACAACCCTAGAATGCAGCCCGGCCGTACCGCGCTACTTTCAAATTTTCAGAAATTCGTAGTGCCCGTTATTACTATTGCGCAATTATAATTTGATTCGAGTAACGAGTCAAATTTAAACTGCACAATACTAATAAGTTGAAATAAACTGCAAACATGATGCTATGCGAGTTGGGAGTAGTAAAAAAAATATGCATCTCAGACAATTATTTATTTTTTCTTAATTATTTGTGTTTGATACAATAATTATAGGCCATAGGTTTTTCGGGTCGTTTTCGTCAAACTCAATACTTTTGCCACACAAATTGTTCACCTCCTTGCACCAGTCATTCAAAATCAATGCTATTCCTTTTATTAACTCACTATCTCACTAGAAAGTCAGCATCCTATGTAAAAATATCACTTCACAAAAGTAAAATCTTCGATTTGAGATCGTAAAAACGCGAGAAATTAACACTCTACGTACTTTGTAGAAAACACTAAAAAAAGAATTCAGCTACAAAAATTACACAGAAAAATAAGCAAATGCAACGAGCGCAAAAAGATTGGTTGACTATACTATAGATACTCTGCCTGGTACTATAGATATATCGATATCGAACGCAGCAAAAAATACGAAAAGTTCCAGTAGTGCCCGGCACGTAGCGCTAGTAGTAATAGAATTTTGGTATTTGTATGGAAGACAAACAAGCATGATGAGTACGTTGAAATAAACACCCAAAACCTTCATTGTATTTGCATACCAACATAAATTCACAACATATCTTGTATGAATTAAGTTTCTTTTAGAACCTACCGGTGTAGTGAATAAAACTCCTCAGCATTGTTCAACAGTTTATTGGCTGACTTTTGCATTCAATACAAAATGAATACAAATTATTCCAGTACCACTTTAAAGCAATTCAATATGATGACCGCTCGCTCGTAAGCCTCCAGTCAGAATAACCAAATTCTCAATAATCCCTCCTCTCCAAACCATAGTCTAAAGATCCCAAATCCTTCAATCATTCACTTGACAATTATGACAGATACATATTTTGACATAAGAAAGTTTATTTATTTATTACGAAAGTTACTGACTTTTGAACTTAACGTTACATTCGCCCATCCTGACTCAGTGCACGTCCTCGTGCACACTTTATATATTTAAGAAAGTAACAGAATTAACAAACTCACTCTCGCTTATGTTAAAAAAAAGAAAAATAAAGTCAAAACCAAAAACCATTGAACTGAATCTACCACCACTTCGGAAAGTCGATCTGTTGAGAAGAAGTGGCAAGAAACTCAACAGCAATCATCTTTTTAAATACACAATAACAATTTCACATAACACTTATCCTTAAATCTATCGAAGGGTTCTGGACATTTAAACATATTTTATAACCTTAATTAACTAATATAATTTTAACACATTGTTATAAAAGACTACACTTATAGGAAACTAGTACTTAAATAGCAGTTTAGTTATTCTCTTTTACAATATAGAATTGAACTTTATTATTATTGATTACTCCAAACACAAGATTACGGTTAAGAAGTATCTGACGAGTAAGAAGATAACTTGAAAACCAAAAGTAAGTTCTACAACAATTATAATCAGGTCTTTACAAATAAATAGAATACAAAGAATAACCTTAATTTATTTTGGATTGTCAATCGGTCAATCTTTTTTTTTATATATATTATTAAATATGTTTCCAACCTAACTCTCGACCATCCTGATAATGTGCTGGTCCTCCTGCACTGCTAAATAAAACCTAACTCTCGGCGAAAACTGGTCTCTCGATTCACCCTTGGTTGGATTACAAGTAATTATTATTTTAAATATTTTTGTTATAAAATATACCTCTTTAATCAATTATATAAAGTTAAAATTTTCCAACATAAATTTAAATTTGATATATTAATTTAACATCAGGGAAAAGAACACCAATTTTACCATTTACAAATTCGTATCATTATTGTTTTGATCATCAGTTCTTACAATAGTTATATTTTATTTATTTATTTATTTATGGCTTACTAACTAAAATACATCTTACAAATATTTTTAATAAAAATTGCACAATTAAACACTTATTAAAATGATTTTAAATTAAAGGTGAGCACAACAATCTCAGTTAAAATGATAGTTCGTATATAAACAAAACTCTTTTTTTTTTTTCATAATTTAAAGATATTACAGTTCTTATATTTTAATAGGTACCATAAAAACAAAGATCTTAATTAATTTTAATTACAATCTAGGTTATTTTACGTTACAATATTATACAATTTACAAATTTTTACAATACTTTACAATTTACACTATTAAGATTAATTTACATTTACTTACTTAAAATTTTAGAATTTAGTAACTTTTTGAATTGGCCGATTTTAGACGATTATTCATTTCTACTTAGTGATGTGAACCCTCAATTCTCACTACCACAAGTAGGAATATTCATCATAATTCACTTTTTTCATCATCAATAAATAAATAATAATAAATAAATATTTCTAACACTCACACATTAGATCTTTTAGGTCGCAGTGTGACGAGCGGACAAGACTGCTCATATAGTCCCAAAACCCCCAATAATAATAATAATACCACCAAATACCTTGTCATCAAAACACAAGTTTGAACTCGTTCGTTATATTAAGAATCATTTAGGATATCAATGAAATTTCGTCTTCGTTAACCAAGATTCGAGTACAATCGCATATCAATTATCTCCAAATCGAACAAACATTGAAACCCAATAATGTCGTTGTTTGTGGCACAGTACTTCGTTCGACGCTTAAAACAATCACAATTGCATCGCAACGTTGTCCCCATGGGAAACCCGAGCCAACCAGTGACCCTTTTAACAAACTACCAAAAATTACTCTGGCGCAGTCACCAAAACCAACGAACGAGAACCTGTATCCACAGCACATTAAATATCATTCCATAATTAAATTAAATCTCTTCGACTCATTTAACGCATACTTTCTTTTCAACCCAATGGATACTTGTTCATTCGCCATTTCAAAACTTTTGCCACAACAGATTTCAACCATTAGCCTATTGCAAAAATTTCACCAGAACTCTAAATTCTAGTATTCAAAATTTACGTGAAACTACCATTGGTTCAAAAGGTGGTCGAGAAAAATCCAAAAGTAGGAATCGGCGCACGTCAACGCGTTTTACAAACCGAGATAGTTTCAATAAGAACTTGCACAGTATTCAAATTTAAAGTTACTTAAACCTTATAACGGACCAATAAGCGCACTGCATTGCGCAAAACAATTTAAAACAACAATTGTTCTACAACCGCCAACACATTATAAAATAAAGTTGGCGAAATTCTTCACTTTTCCACTTTTTGTCCATTCGAGTAATTAAATTACTGTCTAAAGCAAAATCGTAACAATTATTTTTACCTATTAGGCATTTTGTGTGTAAATTTGCAATTAATGACTCCGTGTTAAGTTTATTTCGGGTTTTCGTTTTCATTAAGTTTACTTGTGAAAATATCCTTTCCACATTTGCTGAGGAAATGATAATATGTCAAATACAAATTAAGATAGTAAATCTGGACTTTATGGTTTATCGGTAGATTGATAGACATATCGGTAGATCGGTAAATTGATAAAAAAATCGGTTAAAATACCGATTTTTCGGTAGCATTGGCAAAGCTAGACGTTACACCCAGCCCCACCTCAATCAAAACTTCATCTTAACATATTATGTCATATTCTTTTTCAATCGATACGAATCAACAAAGTAATCATAACCTCTCTCTCTGTAAATTCCAAAATTGTATTTAAAACTAGAATCCAACGAATGAATGTAAACTTATATAATTATTCATATAATTATATTAACGAATAATTCTGTTATGATGATGAATTACCCTGAAACCCTGAATGATCAATTTTTAAGAAATACTTGTCCCGAAATACTCTGAAATCTTTTGTTTACATTGTGTGTTTACTAAAATAAGTGCAAAATTAGATCTCTTTTATATCAGATTTCTTATTTTGCGCAATTATACGAGTATTTGCTCATGAATTTGTTTGATTTAAAGAAGTGTCAATACGAAAGATGCTTAGTTCATTCTGTTAACAATAGCTAAATTGTAAAGTTCCAACGTGTGCTGGTACCTCAGCACATCACCTAAAAACAACCTCACACTAGGCTTTTGATCCCTCTTTCAAGCAGCTCACATATTACTTTAATTACCACTATTATTTCCTATTAGTACACATTGTACAAATCACATCACAATTACATCAAACAACGAATATCATCAGAATTCTCTAATTTCATTATATCAACTCATAGTCTAGATATAGATTACATCTTATTCTGACATTGTATAGATTACTTTTAGTTAAAATTAGTTTGAATAATAATATATATTACTATAATTTTTTTTTGGTAATAGTAACTATTATTGTTAATGTAAATTACTTCAATTTATAATTTCTTTTGCTTATCTTGTCATATTCTGTAACGGAGTTAAACTATAAATATTATTTTTAAGTTGCACATATTATTGAGTTGCAACCCAATTCCTACTATGTTTTGTATTGGTTGTAACTTGTTTTGTGCATTACAAAATAAATAAATAAATAAAAGTGGTAAAAACTTCGATTTTCATTAGTGTGCACAATATATTAAGGTAAAATAAATTATCATATACACGCACACACATACATAAATATATTTAATTAAATTTGATCAAATAAAATAGAAACTTCATTTATTTCCGTAATGCATAGATTAAAAACAATATCATCATAGATTAATAATAACCTATCCTTACTGTTAAATTGTTCTAATGGCCATTAGCTATTCCATATGCATACTTAGCTTCCTATTAAAGCACACATGGCTCAAAAGGCATACATAGCCTCCAGTAACTAAAGCACACTTGGCTTCCTATTGTAGGCACATATAACCTCTAACAATTAAGCACACATGGCCATTAAATTAAAATTGGAAACTATTTTGGCTACTGAAATATATATTGTTAATTCTGTTTATAAGTAATATTTTAAGCTGTATGTTTCTTTACTAAATAAATAAATAAACTGATTATGGAACATACGTAGCTCCAGAACAGCACACATGGCCGTTTCACTGATTATGGTACGTACATAGCTCCTCAACAGCACACATGGCCGTTTAGCTAATTATGGAACATACATAGCTCCAGAACAGCACACATGGCCGTTTCACTGATTATGGAACGTACATAGCTCCTCAACAGCACACATGGCCATTAAACTAATTATGGGGCATACATAGCTCCAGAACAGCACACATGGCCGTTTCACTGATTATGGTACGTATATAGTTCCTCAACAGCACACATGGCCGTTTAACTAATTATGGAACATACATAGCTCCAGAACAGCACACATGGCCGCTTCACTGACCATGGAACGTACATAGCTCCTCTCCCGATGTCGTCTCTCAATTTCTCTTTCCCCGATTTCGATCCACCATGATCTGGAGTGCTCAATCGTCGCTGAGACATAGATCTACTTTCTCTGATCATTTTTTTCTGGAACTCATAAACAAAATATTCATGAACCAACGGCCTCAAAAGAAAACTAAATTAAATATACAAGCGAAACGTAGGGCAATCTCTTTTGTCTTCAAAAACAAAACAAAACACTCAAATGTAAAAAATAAATAAAGATGTTTTAAAAGTAAGATTAAAAATTGTAATCATCGAACAACTTTGAATGCTATTATCTCGAAAACGACTCGTCGTAGCTAAAAAATAACGAAAATTTGCTCCCCTATACATATCCCATAAACAGTACGTATGGATGCCATAGCTGGGTTGCCTGGCAGAAATCGCGCTTCGGTGATAAGGCCGCCTTTTGTATGTTAATTTTGAATATTATTTTCTTTAAACTATGTAACCACATTGATGTACAATAAAGAGTTTTATTATTATAGCTGACCTATTTTAGGGTAGCAAAAGTATTGTATGTTAATGTTAATATTGAAACTATATAAAACCAAATATTTTCAAATTAAAATTAAAATACACTTCTTAATAAACTTTCAGTGTCACTTATACAGTACGTTGTTACTCGAAAATAACTGAAGAATCCCCATAGACCATCACTAGCCAGCACCTTATTATATCCTTCAATGTTAAAGCGCAAATAAAAGTCTTTTGGAAGAAATTTCCTTCGAAATAAGCAGTACCTTTGTACGTACACTATTGTAAATATCATAATACATATTTTTTTTTAACTTGTGTACATAAAGCGTGAAAAAATTAAAAATTTGTTCGTCAAATTTTAAAAAGAACTAAAATCACTATGTGTTTAAATCTAAACCCTACAGGGATTAGATATCATTCGGGGTTTTATTTTTATTTTCCAATGACTTATATAATCAAATATAAATAAAAGAGTTTCTTAGCACCACGTTCACAAAATTTAAATGATCAAACTGTAAATTGAATCTGTTCGCATCTTTGCCAGGACCAATAAATATCATCTAACTAATGCAAATACTTGGAAGACACATAATAGAACGTCATTTCAAAACATTATTTTTGCTAAATCACAATTAAAATATACACCACCATTCCTTAAGCAAAATTTTAATCGACCACGTTGAACTAAATCCTTTTCCATCTTAGCCAAGTTCAATTAAAATTGGTTGATTGATAAAAGCAAAGGGGAAGAACGTGGTACATAACACTTAATAGATATTATTTTTGCAAAAGCCTTCGAAAATTTATACACTCTTGTTTTTCACGTGAAATATAAGACATACATAATATAAAACGTAGATTACTTACCACTTCTGATTTGTAGTGAATAAAACTCCTCAGCATTGTTCAACAGTTTATTGGCTGACTTTTGCCTTACAATTCAATACAAAATGAATACAAATTATTCCAGTACCACTTTAAAGCAATTCAATATGATGACCGCTCGCTCGTAAGCCTTCAGTCAGAATAACCAAATTCTCAATTATCCCTCCTCTCCAAACCATAGTCTAAAGATCCCAAATCCTTCAATCATTCACTTGACAATTATGACAGATACATATTTTGACATAAGAAAGTTTATTTATTTATTACGAAAGTTACTGACTTTTGAACTTAACGTTACACCGGTAAATAAACTTTGGAAATATACAGGGTGACTGATGACTTTTAGATACTGAAGTAGAGCACACTGTACTCGATGGTGGTCATAATTATGTAAAAGTAGGCATTTTTCACTAGAATTCCCTATAAATAAATAAAGTTTTGTTACTATTATGTTAACTTACGCCTGACTCAATCGCAGCACGTGAGCTGGCACGCGGATCGCTGCGTATGCTAGTGTAACTATGTGTTGCGTAATGAATTCTTTAACTTTCGGTTAAGTTTACTCAGTAAATAATTTATATTTATTATTCTACTAGCTGCTGCCCGCGACTTCGTCTGCGTGAACGCTATGCAGCACCAAACGCACCTACGATTATAACACTGCTAGCGTGATAATATGTAGCCTATATGTTGACCCGACTTCTTAACTATCTTCATGCCAAATTTGAAGTAAATCCATACAGTACTTTTTGAGTTTATCCCGGAAAGACAAACAGACAAAAATTCTAAAAACTATATTTTTTGTTTCTGTTTCGATTGTAGATCATACCCCAAGTATTCTTTTAAAAAAATATTCAATGTACAGTTTTGACTTTCCTATTATTTTATTATATGTATAGATAAGATTATATTTTTTCTCTTCATGTATGATCTCAAACTCGAATTTCAAAAGCGATCCTATGCCTATGTAAAGTCCAGAGCGAGAATAAGTAGATTATAATTTAAGTTCAGAATTCTGTCATAGAAACATAGTTTTTGGCGCTCATAATAAAGGTCGGATACTTTTTGGCTGAATCGATAGACGACTAAAAAAAGAGTCAAAAAAAATACTCCCATTTAAAAGCTAAACCGTGCACTGCCAACCCCTACTCACACCACAATGCACACAAATTGCTCGGCCACCAAAATCAATTAAACAAAAAAGACAACAACACAAAATGACAAATTGTCCAAAAATTCGAAATGCCGTCCATTCATATTGTCGTCTAAACGCGGTAACCCATTTCACTTGGGCTTTTAGGAAATAAATCCATTGGTATTTTATTCCATCGCTCCATTTAACCGACGATCGTTAAACAGGGAAATGGACAATTTGTGCCCTCATAAAACTTTACAGCTACGATTCCGCAGAACGTGAGATATATACCTAACTTAGTTTCTTGATCTGTTTTATTGTCTTCCAATTAACTATTGTAGAAAAAAAGAGCGCATTTTGTAATATGTGATAGTGTTTGGGATGAGTTATTCTTCATAGGCAGGGGCTGGGAAAACATAATTCACAATTAACTATATATCGGTATGATATGATAACAGCAATAGACACTTTTGGATGCGACATGTGTGACTTCACTCATCCTTGAAGAAGGACCACAGATCAGATAGTATTATGTACAAGTATAGATAGGACACATCAATGTTATAGGGAGTTCGGAATGCAAGCTTTTTTGCCGCTTGGCGGCGCTTATGTGCTTGAGGTTTTTTGGATGGACTATGCACTATAGTGGTTTTTTTATTATTATTGTTGATAAATATTGTTTGTCATATGAAAAGAAAGGGTGCTAATTTTACATTAAATTTATAACGAACTAACGAACAGCTAACTAATATAATCAAAAACCAACACTTGCTAGCATGTTTGATAGTTATAAAGTTATTCGTCGAAATATGTGAATCATGAAGTCTGTCAAGCATCACAACAATTCAGTTACATAAATGATGAACTAAAGTTCACTTTACGATACTTTTGAGTTTGCAGGAAATTATATAAACACAGCAGATATTTGCATGTCGTTTACCCAGTTTCACTCATCCATTTGTATACAATCGCATGCATCAACTGTGCCACATAAGTGAATGCAGCATAAGAGAGTCCAAAACTCTAGTAGTCAATCTGTTGCTCCATCTTTCTTACCTGTCTACAGAGAGTTTGGTCACAGATTCGGAATTGAACATTCGCCATTTCATATCTTATATAAAATTCCCAACAGCTACTACATAATGCCCTTCACGCACATAAAAACATACCTGCACAAACACTGGGTACTTTCAACACACACTCACAGATACACACACATACACACACACAAACACTCACTCACACTCAAGTGATCCGCCGAATGTAATAATCTCCATAAAAAAAGGATTGTAACTTTATTAGCTCCTCAGTTGAAAATTTTTATATTAATTTTGTAAGTAAGTAATCATAATTATAAACTCCCGAGATACAGGACTAGTTCCTAGTTCGGGGTCTGTTGTATAAAATAAGAAGAATATATATGTAATGTACATTATCTTAATTCCTATAACTATGTAAAACCTGTTCAGCTTTGTAACTACTTTTTGGAAATAAATATATTATTATATTATTATTATTAAACAAAGATATAGATTAGAGGTATAGATAGAAGTAGAGATAGAGACCAAGCGATAGAGGTGAGAGAAAATTTTATACAGATAATGTGGAGATGATCGACGTCGACTGTTCCATTAGTCTGTTGATCGACGGCCGAACGATTTGTGTGGTAACAACCTTATAGCTGGAACTACTGCCAAACTGGCTGATCTTAATGTTTCACTCCGCATAAAGAGGAAATATTGTTTAAATGATATCCATTAAAGCGCAAAAGGGTCTCTCTTCATCACCTAGGGGAAAGCCGAAAGGGCAAAGAGTTGCGATGATGATATAAGTACATAAAACTCTCAAATGCACTTTTTCTTTTTCCTGTACATATCCGTAATGTTTTTAGAAGAATATTGTAAAAGCCTGAAGGCGTATATTTTATCCTCACGTAAAGGTATATTATTTTGTAAGGTTTCCACTTACTTCTGATTTATTGCGGAGTCTGGAACATTTTGCTTGGAACTATTTTACGTAGCGGGCTATGATCGAAATAACATTTTTCAGAGACGGTTATTTCGACTTTTATCGAAATTGCTGTTATTTAGAATGTAATTTAAAGTAAAGGACTAGTAAGGTTATTGAATAAGAATGCTTATTATATTTCTGAAATATAAAATAGTTAAAATATAAAATACAAATGTTACGCCATTTTATTAAACGGATTTATTGCTTAAAGATCCCGTGGTTACGAGCGATTCTAATGACACCAAAACAGCTAGTTACATTTAAAAATATAAGTAAATAAACAATAAATAAGTTTTAATAATAATAATAAGTTTTGCTAGCAATTTGGTAATAAAGTGTTAGAAAACACAAAATATTTTGTAAAATACAATTAATCGCGATAAAAACTATTTAAGACACTTACCTTTTTTTTTCCTTATACACACTAGTGCGATAGTCCCGCCTAGCTCATGAGTATATAGCCTCAACAATCTCAAGACAATCTCAAGATATAGGATACGAAAGTTAAATTTAATTTACTAGAAAAGATAAAACTAAAAAGAAATGTTAGATAGATAAGATAAGATAATTCATTTATTAACAACAAGCACACATATTACAATAAAATGGAATTTAAAAAAATTAATACAATAAAAAAAAAGAAACACAATTTAGAAAAAAAAATACAATCATAAAAAAATGTGTGTTCTAGCAGTGCAATAAGCTCAGAGAGCAAAGCGCTGATATTCTGCTACAGCTTGGGAACAGGGGAGCGTTATTTATGTTAATTAAAAATAAAAATAAACCTTTATATGATGTGCAATTAATACTATTTTAAAATGTATTAATAAATTTGAAATTTTAAAAACTGTTACAATTAGAAACAGTTATTTGATAAATATTAAAATTATAGAACTACAAAACAAAAATTAGGCGATTTAAAAACCATAAAAAAGCGAGCTTTAATAATTTTCAAAAATTATATTATTAATGCGATATTATTAATTAGATTGAGAAAGCGCGTTCAAACAAACAAAATATTCAGCTATATTATACTCGTATAAATAATGATAAATAATTCGTGGAAGATTGAGATACTATGTAATTACATTACATTTCGCTACTAAATTGCAAATGTTATGAGATCAAAAATTACGCGGAATATAGGCTCTAGTAATATTGAAATAGATAATATTGTGTTAATCTATTTCATAACAATAAGTATAGCTGCTTTATGAACATAGTGTCTTCACGGAAGTGCAGTAATTATATTAATTAAATAACATGGTAGCCGACGCCAGCTACAGTCGTTCTGGAGAAGTTCGTCTGTTCGTGCCTTAATTACTCTTGTTCCTCTTGAGAAGCTGTAACCTTTTACACCTAAAATAATAATGAAGATTTCGTTTTTAAGGCATTGTAGAAGTCTAATTTATTAAATTATTCGCAAATAGACGTGACATTTTGTGAGGATGGATGGAGGCGAATTGAGCAAAAATTTCGTAAACGGGCATTGCATAGCCTGGAATAACATGTTTGATACAGAGACTCGAATCCCGATTGGGATGGATATTTGTGCGATAAACACAAACATAAAGCTCAAGAACAGGATGTGTTTATGTTTATTGGATTAATTTTTTTTTCAAACCTCAATGATCATTGTGTATAATTTTAATATGTTCAAGTATATTTTTCCGCGATATAATTCAATCCATGACGCAAATTCTCAGTTTGCGATAAAAATATAGTGCGAACATTAAACATATGAATAACGTCAGAAGTTTTTGGTAAAACTACATTTGAGCTAGATAATGTTTTGTGAGTAGGTGTGAGAAAAACATATTTATGTAACTTAAAAACATAAACAAAATCACAGCTTCAAAGAATATTAGTGTTATATAAACATTTATCATAGAAATCTAATACTAATTGCATTAACTGCAACCGCTGAAATGAAGTAAGTAAGTGAAAACATCTGTAGCTGGCGTGTTGGACTCTTCTCAAGTTTGGTTTGGTCCTTGAAACTTGCCGCAGAACTTGGATATAAAGCTTTTTGTTTGCTATGTTTACTATATTTACTTATTCTATTCAACTTCGTCTCGTATCATAAATACTTTTTCCAGAAACTTCGCCTTAGATAAAACTTTACCCTTCTTAACCTACTTATATCTTATGTTATTTAGGGTTCCATGCATCAAATGGTAAAGGGTTTTACGTTTGTAGGATCACTTTGTAGTCCGTTTTGTCTGTAAAAATCCTTTTTCCAGGAATGCGAATAGATATTTCGTTGAAACTTATATCAAATACTTACTCAACTGTGAAAAAAGAAAATTGTTAAAAAAACTATCAAAAGATAAGTTCTGTATTCTCGTATGTTTTGCGAATCTCACAATGGATTTTAGACGTATTGTGTATTTTCTATTGACTTGGAATCTTAAACTTTGTGTTATATATTAATTTTGTAAAGAACGACGACCGATGACATGGGGTAAACCTGTCTGCCTCAGACACCAGTGGTTGCGGGTTCGATTCCCGCACGGAACAAAAAAAAATGTTCCGTGTCTGGGTGTTTATCTATTTATGTATTTATATTCTAGGTTCCCCCCTAGTTCGCTACATGGTATCCCATAACACAAGCTATGCTTACTTTGGGGCCATGTAGTTGGTGTGATTGTCTGGGGATTTTATTATTTATTATTATTATTAATTTACGGAAAGGGAATAACTGAAACCGTTAAAAGGAATTTACTGCTTCAAACTTTCTAGCAACAGCGCAGCGCACAGTTTTATCCGCCTTACTTTTGATCCGTTGATAAAATACCGAGTAACAAGTAGGTAATTTAAACATTAAAAATAATATTTCAATCGTGAATGGCAGTTTCCAAGATTAACGTAGAAATTGATTTTAACGTTTATATTAACGTTGATTTAATATTTATTATTACGTAAATAAAAAACATATTTGTGGATTAGTTGCGGTTGGTGCAACTACTTACCGTGTCTTGGGAATGAACGGCAAAGTTAATACCTGTTACCTAGCTACTTTGTTTACCTTACCTTGACTACAAGTTTGTACAGAACTTTCGATGAGCAAGTCCAAGTCATGCCTTCATTTTTTCCATACAACCGAACAATATACCAACAAACTGAGTCTTTGTTACTTCTAAATCATTCATTCAATCATTCATTCAATATTCTTATAAATAAAAAAAACAGATATACATTTGTGATTTTTCCGAATGTGTAATATCATAGAGTAACTTATATACTGGTATAGAGTCGTCACTAACAAATTCGGTACTAGCGCCATCTAACGGAAAACAACCGTACCTCGACAACCAAAACCCAGCTACTCCGTTCTAGCTTGTATTCTCAAGAAGGGTAATTTTAAACAATAACTTAGACTTTGGAATAGCTAGATTCATAAAATTACGGGTTAATCAGGTTTGGGTATGATGAATCCAGCAGTTCAATCAAAGTCTATGTATTGAAATAAATAAAAAACAATTTAGCAGTTGCGTGATTTATTAGGTTTTCTTTTTCGGTGTCCTCGTAAGGTGCGTAAGTCCAACGTGTTATGCGAAGAATTCAGAGTCCGGGAGCTTGCCAAAGTTGTAGAAAATTTATAAAACACAATCCAGAGCACATTCACGAGTCACGGGAGGAAACGGAATGACAAAATTAATTCTTCACTCATGTCAGTCTCTCAATCACTTTCGTTTTGACATTTTGTGCATCAACATAGTAGAGCTGTCAATGTTTTGACAACGAGTATTATATAGTAGTATTACTAAAAACTTCAAGATTTTCCTAACTTTAAATCATTGCATAAAATCTATTTCATGTCACTATCCATTGTGGATTAAATAATGTATTGGGTAGGTATTTTTTGCAGTCATAAAAAGAAATTTTCATATGCTTGGAACGCACTCAATTAGTTACTCTAACTGCGTAGAACGCACCCAATTAGAAAAATCTACGATTTTTTTGTATTTATGATTCAATTTAAATAGTAAATATATCATCTTATATAGTGGATAAAATAATATTAATTTTGTATCAACTACTTAAAGCACAATATATTTTTTCAGGAACCGTTGAGCAAAAGTGACATCTATTGGTTTAAAATGGAACATAATCTTTACCGTGTTGAGAATAATGCCATCTATCGGAAAGCATCAATACTTTTACCACAAGAGCGAATTCTAAGGAAAGGGAAATAATACTAAGTGAAAAAACACTGGTGTATATTATTCAACAAAGTCCCCGTCTCGACGTGATAAACTCAAAAGTACTGAATGGATTTTCATTTCATTTTCACTAATGGACAAATAAGTTATATGTTTAGCCTTCATGGAAGTTTTGGGTTTTAACAGTTGGTTGTTATATGACTGATGTTGATGATATTCTGAACATGAGTTTTAGTCTTTTCAAAGCTGCTATATAAACTATAACATAATACAAGCCTAATCTCTACACATCTTTAAAAGGTAAGTCTGTTAGTACGTTCGCGGTAATCTTTGGAACCACGGAACCGATAAGTGCTATATAAAGAAAGAAAGAAAAGAAATTTATTTGGTGCCAAAAAAGAAACAAAAAAATACATGTTTTCTTGCAACTCCCGTGTTTCCAAAACACTAGTGATGTAGCATTTTCTTACGTTGGTGCACCACCCTCCCTCCTCAAGAAGCAAGCAGTGCAACGTAAACTACAAACACTAGGAACACTACAACCCACTTCACAAGGCGACACGTGTTTCGATTCAGCCAGAAACTGGTTACAGTAGTTGTAATGTATTCGCTGTCAGAGCATTAGTTTTGATGATTATATTTTTTCTGGTGATTTTCGCGAAGTAACGCCCAAAAACTTTTTAAATAATGCAGACCAGGGCCCGATTCTGTAACTTTTAACAATACGTACGGTGACGTGCATGTTGAACACCGATGGTTCTCCTAGTAACATTGTATTGGTAGAATACTGAAAAAATATCATGTATTAAAATATTGCACCTTTTAGGCACATTATGTTAGCATGAGGTAATAACAGAATCGGGCCTACATTAGAAAAAAAACAATTCTATCTCGGAAATTACAATATTTATCTTTTAAATTGACATAATTTTTTTTTGTCATAAAGATGCATAATATTACTTTAAATGTTATTTATACTTAAATCTACCACAGGCGCATGTTGCTTGCTCGCGATAAGATTACTCTTAAACTTCATCCTGGAAAATAATTCAATGCGGTAAAATGACACTTCCTGTGCGCCCACTTTAGTGAAGAAAAAAAATAGTGATGAAGTTAAAGTGAATTGATGATTTTTTTTAAATTATAATATCTTTTGTTTTCTCATTTCTAGAATGGAGATGCTTTACGTCACTTACTTTTTCGTTGTCTTTAAACAATTGCAAACAACTTATTTCACTTCTATTGTGACCGTTTTAAAGCACGTTGTATGTTTGGTAATTAATTATTTTCTTTAAAGTTACTGTAAAGAAAAAGTGCAGACCTTAAATTCACGTATTAATACATTTGTTTAAAATTTTATTCTAAACAAATGAAAAAGGATCCAATTATTCTCTTTCAGTGCCTGACACTAGTTATGAAAATTTTAACTGGTATTATTATTTTTCTTTTTGACATTTCGAACTTTCAGTTTACTGCATTGAATTATTTGCCAGGGTATACATAATTCGTGCAATATAACTGCACACTCAATTACTTATAACTTCGAGAATTATCGTACTCTACTGTACTATATTATTATTATATATTAGGAAAGATAATTCTCGTAACAGAGTACTATAACTAACAGAAGGAAACACATAGACATATACGACTTAATATTATAAATGCGAAAGGCTGTCTGCTACGTTTTTATTACAAAACACACGTTCGATTTGGATAAAATTTGTAATGAAAATAGTTGAACACCTTGACTTAAACACAAGCTACTTAAAAAAAAGTCAACCCCTGAAGAATAAAGAGTTGGAAAGAGGATAAAAGTTTGTAAGAAAAAAAAGCCGCTAAATCTAACACCCAGCGAATGATGTCGCGAGTTACTGCTAGTATTAAATATTAATATTTCAATGTCACTTATTACTTAAATACTGACAGACAAGCCCAAAGAGTGAATTTATCACAATCCTCTTTTACTATTTTACACATAAACTCTAATTTTAAAAGCATTATATTTTTCAAAAACCTACAAATCAAGTGTGAGGTATAGAGGTCGACCCTCTTTACATTCCACCAAATGCGGAAACAAGATATTCTACAACGTGTAACAAAATAGAGAGATAAAACTTAAGGGTTAGCTTCTATACCATACGTAGAATATGCAGTAAAAGAATTAGCATGATCAGTGCTGGTATAGACTTTCATACAAATTTATTTAATTATTTTACAACAAAATATTTTGACAACCCTAGTCAACCTAATAAGCTAGAACAAGACTTGTGCCGCAGTCAGTGACCTTATGTTATGACCTTCCCCGCACCGGCTGAACTTTGTAGTATCTGGTTTTAGTTACGAATCACTTTATTTTTACGCCATCTGTTATCGAATAGATTTCATCAAAAGCTAACAGCTGTTTTTAGGGTTGACACTTAGATATTTTGATCTAAACTTTGAACTTGTTTTTCTGCCGAATCGTAAGGATAACAAATTTATGTTACTGTTACTTATAAACTACATCACCAAATATACAATCCCCTTAAGTATTATCTCTTTATTATGTTACACGTTGTATAACCGAAAAGGAATATAAAGACTTAGTGTGAGCATTGAATTATAAAAAAAAAATTTTTTTGGTGGCAGTAGATTTTCGAACTTTAAAGACATTTGATTAACCTATAATTTTGATTATCTTACGAGTGACAAAAAATGAGGCTTAGATGGCCGTATTCACTGAGCCAGAAATCACTATTGCCATTCTTGCCGTATCTTTTGATTGCGTTGACTTAGTTGATTCTGTATCTATACTTCGGCCGTTCAGAGAATGCGTTCCTGACACATCGCGATTGAACTGACGACGTAACTTTGTAAGGGCGTTGCAGTTACGATAAAAAATATTTTTGCTGGTTGTTTACCGTTTTAAAAATTGATGAGCATTAAAACAACATTATTATATCAATAATTAATGAATTTTATAATTTTGTGCCAAACTGAGTGTCCAATAACTTGGTAAACAATATTTTTCAAAATCTATACTGCGCTATTACAAGGTTATGTCAAAGCTTTATATTTGTAGTGCTGTGCTAATAATAACAGTATCGTAATCTGTTCTTAAACAGGTATACTTTATGAAATAATACGTTTCGTTTTTCTTTTTAAGAATTTGAAAATAATGGACTTTATTAAATTAAAAAATAAAACTAAAACCAAACTGAATGCGCGAAAAAAAGTTGGTTACAAGCAAAAGGCATATATGCAGATGCTAAAAGCAGAGCTAATGAAATTAGTTAAAGAAAATAAAGCGGCAAATGTGCGATACGAAATCGATGAACTGGCTCTGGAGTACGGTCATCGCGTTCTAAGAATTCCATCGTATCATTGCCAATATAACGCGATTGAGCTAATCTGGGCTCAAATAAAAGGTTACGCCGCCCGCCAAAATACTTCCCCGCCATTCAGCACGAAAAAGATTTTGACCTAATTAAAAGAAGCCTGCGGGGAAGTCACTAGAGATGACTGGACAAAGGTTGTTGAAAGAATAAAAACCTGATTATGGAACATTTTGACCGATATATTAGGATTGAAACTGTTATTGATAATAAAATAATTATACATGTAGGCGAAGATGATGATGAAGAAACTACCTCCTCAAGCGAATCGGAGTCTGATTAATATTCTGTACGCACATTCAATTCAATATACTTTATTGCATAGAAATACAGATTGTAACTTTGTAACAAAAAATAAATAAAACAATTTTATTATATTAATATTACCTTTTCTTGGTTTGCACTTAAATTACTAAAATACAAATTTTAAATGATTCCGCCAATTTAAAACGAAAATAATCTTAAAAATAACCCGGCGTTTCATTTTGGAGGAACGGTAACGAACTCAGTGTTATGTTGTGCCCATCACTAGTCATGACCAACTGATAGGTGTCAGGAACGCATTCTCTGAGCGGCCGCACTATAATCTATGAAACAGCTTGCATACATAATATTCGCTTATGCAAGAGGGAGATAGAACTTTTTTAAATCACATCTTTACTATACTCTTGAGATGACGTCCGTGGCGCATTGGTTTTGTTAATCGAGGAGTCGCTTTTCAATTTTGTAAAAAAGCATTTCGCAACATGATTTACGCATGAAATTATTCCAGCCTGACAATTTTAAATTCGTTCACTTTCATAACGTTATTATCGTGGAGTTACGGTATTTTTATTCCATAAATCAGCCTGGGTTTCTTCTGAAGATCCTTATTAGTGCTTGAATAGTGCTTATGTAAAGTATCTTGATAGAGTAATATATACTTGATAGAGAATAATAACAAACATCACGACCAAGTTTTGCAACAATTGTAACATTACTTGAAAAACGAAAATTCTGACCTTTATCAGTGGCCTTGCTCCTGTAACTTAATGTTGCTTGTAATCTACACATTGTTATACTTTTATAGAATCTACACTTACTAGACAAGTTTTTAAAATTATGGGCAGCTATAGCTCCATACTTTTTTTGTCACTGTAGATGATCGAAATTGATACAATGCAAAAAGTTGAAAACAATTTGCCTTAAAGCGACAATTTTGAAAATGTTTTACTTTAAGAACACCTGAGGAATTCCTGAGGAATATTAAACAAATCCTGAGGAATGTAATTCAGTAGAAATTAAATAAAAATACCTAAATTTGATTAAATGGCAGCGAAATGAATGAAAGAATTCAGGAAATTTGTGATAAAGTATAAAAGTCTCCACCATTTTTATATGGCTTAGTATTCCGATAAATAGATACGATTTTCTTACAGTCTTACATCCGGTCCAACTCCAAATAACGGGTTATCTATTCATTACGACACACCCTGTATACCTAATTAAATTATTTTAATTTAACTTAATAATAAAACGCCGTAAACTATATTACTTTGATAATTGAGAACCAATGTTAGAATTGGGTTGAGAGTCCAAATTGGTCAAATGATTCAGAGAATTGTCATATCTTCCAACGCTGCAACGTGCCGATCTTATTGAAAACGTTTTGCAGACGGAAGCCGATGATTGGAGAATTCGTTAGTAATAGCATTTACTGTGCAATATAAGGTTATTAAAAATCGTCGTTTTATTGAAATCGTTATAGCTGTAGGTTGAAATGAACTTAATTTGATATTTAAGAAACATTGCCAATTTGTTTTTGATATAGTTTGGTTTTTCCACAGCTTGGCTACGTTTATAACAATGCACTATAAGAACTGTGTTTTGACTATAAAATTATTTCTTGATTATCAGCAAGATGTCTGTAAGTTATGAACATTTGGTTCACAAAATATGATATAATCGGAGTTAATTGATTGCGTTTATAAACGTCTGAAATTAACAACTCACAATCTGCACAGAAGAACACGTTTTTCAACTTTATAAATACAAACACTGAAAAAGTATTAACGTTGTCTGGCAGAGATTTCTTCCCAACGATATGACTGCCAATTGTGCAACTTATTTTTTAATTTTTTCTTTTTCTTCTAGTATTATGGTATATACTAAAGTGTAAATAAATAATGTCTTAAATTTTCAGAATCTATTACTTTATAAATATGTCGGCGGTGTCTAGCTAGTGCCTTGTAGTTTATTTCGATTGTCTTCGGATGCCAGTACCTTTTTGGTACTTGACAGAGTCTACGTCACGAGTTTGTCACTAGCAGAAAGAATAATAACAATACAGAAGATGGACACGAGGAAAGTGTTCTTCAAGCAATTATTCAAGACAACCTGATCTTCAAGAGATCATTAACAATGTAGTGACACGCCAGCAACGTAGCTGGAATTGTAGAACTGTCACGCAGCCGAGATCAATCAGTTCAGCACCACAAGCATTGTCGACAGTAGAAAAACCGACTCGCCCTAAAGACGCCCACACAAAATACTGTATTACAGAATCGTGATTGAAATCCCCAAGAATACCTGATGTTGGATAAAAGAAAGGAATCACCCCGATTCCGACATCAGAAGTGGGATACAAGTCGGTTTAAAATGCAAAGAATTGGAACAAAAATAGAAATGCAAATCGAACAAATGAACACACTCGAATCAACCAAACTTGATGAAAAGAAGATGTATCATGGTGATGAACGCCAGATTAATTCGCTTTTACTGAAATCCTGTGCATGACAGTCAATAATGGTGGTGCCTAAGCAACCTGAGGGTGTGACCGACGACTGAGACTAAATGACAAATACAATGCGGAAAAATTGAATTACGCAGAGATGATGCAGCGGTAGTCAAAGTCAGCGTGAACACGAACGCGAACCACATGGCGGCACGATGCGCGGCGGCGGCACACGGACAGCGCCAGCAGCGACGTCGGCGCCAGCTCGTGTCGGCGGCAGCTCATGTCGGCGACGCAGCGGCTGCAACAACCGCAGCGACGGGTCCGGTGACGTAACTCGAGCGTCGGGTCGACGTGCGCTATGGTTGTATTTTTCAGTTCTTTAGTAGCTAAACTCAGTGGCCAGTAGTTGCCATTACTTGCAAGAGTAAAAGACAAGTTCTCAGCGTGGAACAGATTTGTGTTGTGATGCTTTTATTGGCTTAAATGATTAACTTTCACACACTAGAGAGTTAATGACATGTTTTACCTTATTTACAAAGCATTGCAAAGTATTCCAATAAGACTAAAAGTGTTTGCGGCGCTGTTTTATCGTAAATACTTAGTTCATGATACGTTACATGTTGTTTCATACTTTGGAAAACAAACGTTCCTAGCGGAAAATAATGATGTTGAAATTACTGCTCTTATAAACTTGAGACGCTTGCAATCGTGAACTCAACAAAAATAAGCGACGATACCTTCTTAGTCTAAAGTTTGTAATGGATTGTAACTTGTGAAAGCAGTTTCAAATGAAACATGAATTGGATTAATTCCTAGGCTCCAAAGATAGTAGCTTTGCGGTAGTTAGGTTCAAAGCGCATTAAATAAAAAGACAATGAATGAGCTTGCTTTATTAACAACTAGCTGTGACACGCGACTTCGTCCGCGTGGATACCGGTTGTTGGAGTTGGATAAGTACTAATATTATATCCTCCTTGAAGTTTAAACTTACCTTATTTAAAATTTCGTCAAAATCGATTCAGTAGTTAAGCTGTGAAAGCGTTACTGATAGATAAACAGACAGAGTTACTTCAAAAACTGTTACAACAAAGCTGTGATCCGCAGTATCACCTAGGTGTTTTGAGAAAAAGTACAGGTAGGTAGATATATTACATAGATGATGCCTGCGACTTCGTCTGTATTGAATTAGTATTTCGAGTAGGTTATTTTCTTCTCCAAGGTCCTAAGTACTATCTTTAATAACAAAAATAAAAATGAAGAATCTTCGCCCATATAATATGTATAACTCCTAACCACAAACATAGGTAACTATATTAGGCACATTGCGTTATAAACAAATCGGGTGCCAAAGTGTCTTAAATTTTACATATTTCATGCAATACCTATCTTTATTAATTATAGCTTATTGTTATTCTAGGTAAAGCTATATTACTGTAAAGTATCAGAAGAATACATTCGACAGTTTTTGCGTGAAAGAGTAGCAAAGATCCATCCATCCAGCCATTATCAGTGTATAATGTGTATCTATCTATAGTTATGATTGGCTACTTTTCACGGTAAAATGGCTGAGCCAATATTAATGTAATTTCTTTTGGTAGTTAACACATACCTACGGTACTTTTTATTCTACTTCTAAATCTACGGTTTCTAACTTCTAAGAGCTAGAAATGTGAAAAATGATCACGAAATAAATAAAACCTTGAGTCCCATTATTTTAAGTTTAACTTTCTTACAATATTATCTCTGTATGTACAGAAGGCAGCACATCAAGTCTTACAAATCTGTAATTTTTTTTTTACTTGAATCTGAAATCTATGCCCTCGATTAATACCTACCTGTATTAAATCGCGCAAGAATCTTTATTAATGATTTAGCCCTATCAACATAGCAAAATTTTCTACTGCATACCAACTATTTTTCAGATTTATTATTTTTAAGCCCCTAGTACTTTTACCAGGAGTATTTCCTTAGAATTCTTATTCCCATGTTTATTTTTAGTGTAGTTCAGTTTTTTTTCTTCTGGCTATCCGAACGCTTTTACATCTTATCTACTAATGCGACGTTACAATATCAAAAACACTGTTCGTTCGTTGCTTCCACGCTGGACTGGGAGCTACAGAAAATCATGGAATGTACCAGTTGCTTCTCTTCCCGGGCATACCTTAAAAGTCATTTTAGGGATAGAGGTTTTATTGGATAGAGAGTCTTGTTAAATTACTACTTACTATTCTTATAACTACTTACCATTCGTTTGTAGTAGCTTTTACTCATGTAAAATATTGAAACCCAGCATTCATTGATTTTGACGACAATTTAGTTATAATTTAGGTACCCCTAGAATACCGCCTCTGAATAATTGACTAATCCGAGTGAGCCCCGCTTGGTGGTAAACTGACTGTCTCGGCTGACTGAAATTTGCCGTCAAACATCACTACTGCCAGCGGTGACGCGTCCCGAAAACATTCTATAAAGAGCCAGTTCTAGAGCCGCAAACGGGTTTATGATAGCTTGGCTTCGGTATTCGACCTCATTTATACTTACCATCAGGTGAGAATGAGGTCAAATTCGGGCTTATTCACCGATTTGAAAAAAACTTAGTATTTTTAATATTTTGGAATAGAAAGTTATAAAATTAAACTCGTGGGTAGTCTGACTCCCAACAGTTACAAAAATTTGGTGGTTCATTCAGAGAAATCTTATTTCCAAGTGAAATAATAAAAGTTGGATGAATATAGGCACCCAGAGTTTGGTAGGTATCTCGAACAATTAACAGCGTGAGTGGCCGGCCATGCCAGCGAATCACTCGCTCGCCCGCCCGCGTCTTATCGAACATACCTACCTAGTTATTTTAAAATTATCACGATATCTCTTTGGATCTTGATTGAAATCAAGTGGTGTCAAAGACAATTTTGTTCACAATTAACCATTTATTGTAAACAAAATAAAAAAAAATATAATAAAAAAAAATTTCGCGAGCAGAATCGAACCCACGACCTTAGACTCATGGTCGGTCTACGCGCAACTGAGCAATGAGTACTTCTGATCTGTATGCCGAACACCATCGCCGCACTATATTCTAGTAAGTTTTAGGCATAACTTTTAAAAATCTATTACAATTTTTTTAGATCCTAGATTTTTTTATGTCTGCAGAATCTGCTAATCATTCTGGACAACTTTTGTTAAGGCATCATATCTATATTTCTTACGGTTTTGATGAACCCTTAAGGGTTCTGCATCAGGTGTTCCAGTAACCGAAATAAAATATACCCTATATGTTGCCCCGGCTTCACAGCTATACATCAAAAAAAAGGTTCATTCAAATCCGTCCAGCGGTTCCAGAGATTAGCGTGTGCAAACAGACAAACTTACAAACAAACAAACAGACAAATTTTTTTTTCAGATTCTTACTCTTTTTTCATTTCTTTATAACCCTAGATAAATTTTTTTGTAAAAATATTAAATGTACAGACACGTTTTTTTACTGTTTTATTAATGTATTGATGTTGGGGGTTCATTCAACATATTTTTATAATTAAATTACGTAAACTTAAACTAGGATTTCAAAAGACAGGTAAACTGTTGTAAGACTACATTGTCAATATCGATATCTATATCGATTGCTGTGTCAGGGAATCAATCGATGCGATTTCCCATGCTTCTCACAAAATGAAATACTCACATAAGCGCCAAAATGACGAGAAAAGGTACGTTTTCGTGTTAAACAAAGCTTACAAGAAATAAAGGGTAAATTGTGCTTGAACGTTTCATTCGTCACTGAAAATGAGTCACGGTAAGATGAAATTTTATTTATTCAATTAGTGATCAATTGCATAATAAACACTGACAAAAGTTTTCAATTTACAAAGATGCAAGACTGTTATTTTTTTTTTTTTTTGTGAAAATGAGTGATGTGTAAACTGTAGTTAACGTAGATACAGATTAGTGGAAGGCAAAAGAAAACATTCAAAAGTTACGGGTAGAACTCGATTTGATATTCCGTTTTAAATAATGAGACCTGACTGTAGAGTCAATTTTAAATTAACTAGACTATTTTAAAATAATAGATCTTTAGAGGACGATCGATACACTTTAAAATCACCGAACTTCAAACGATTTTATGAATGCGGTTACGATTGCTGATGGCGGGTGCCAGAAGGACATGTACCAGTCGAATTTGCTATTTATGATAATGTTGATGAGAAATAATCCTGTTGTATAACCGAGTGTGCGCTCTATCGGCCGTATTGTGTGTTGACCGTACCAGATGCTATTACGTAGTCGTAGCCCGGTGGAAATCGGTGTCTCTTGAGCTTGCTCATGTAGTCCGTGGGTACGCGGTGCGCGTTTAGCTCTGGCGGAGGTCGTGGTCTATGGAGACCGTGTGGTGTGTAGTCCGTTAGATACACAGGTGCGACTGGCTTTGGTAGCCAGTGCGCGAGATGAGGGCAAGTGAGGTTGCCAGTAGGCCGAGGAGGCCGTGGCGATAGGGGAGTCACACTCGAGGAACTATGTGGATATGATACGCAGTATGTAGAATTATGTGTTGTTTTTGAAACGATGATACATGGTCCCAATGGTGAATTTATGATGGGAAATATGATGATGAAAGTGAATTTAACGTGGTATCGATTTAACACTACCGTGTGTGACAATTAGTTATGAATTCGTTCTTATTATTTTGTTCAAACAAAAGAAACTAAATCTTGTTTTGCGTTACGTTAATTAGGTTTGACAAAACTTAAAGTTCTTGCTGTAATTGGTTTGTGTGGATCAGCAGTATACAAGTCGCTCAGATTGTTACATTCTCGGTGCATTCGTAGTCGTAGGTGTAAAATCGGGCTTCATCTCCCGTCTCTGTGCGGTCACGACTGTGAGTGGCGGGCGTTTAGCACTTGAAGGATGTAAGTAATCGCTGTGTTTGCCGTATAGGGGCAATGTGATGTGTGACGGTGCCTGCCGGATGGAGATGCCCCTGTTGGTGTCTACCGGATGGAGGTTACCCGTGTTTGTGTTCTAGAGTATTGTATACTGCGCGATCTTGAAACATTTATTGTGGCTTAATGGGTTTTGTCGAACCTTTAGTACTAACTGGGTACATAGTAATGATATCACGGTCGAGCGCATGTAATTTTGTTGTGAAACGGCTTACGTCATGTTATTTTTAAATAGTCTGTGAATACTAAGTATGAGATTTTCTTCCTGATAATCGTGTATCCTTGGCTCGCCAGAAATCACTTTGTATCTAGCCGACCTTCGATAATTTTACTGCGTTTCTAAGGTGAAACGTTTTCTTTTGTTTTGTTACAAGTAAACTATAATTGCTTGTTGTTACATTCAAAGTAAATTTAATTGCTTACTGTACGCTTTTCCTATCGAAAGTATTGCGATACGTACAATGCTTTGACGTTAGATTCCTATTGAGTTTCTTGCTGGTTCTTCTCAGTGGATGGACCTTCCAAACCAGTGGTACCTTTGTGTAAATCACGAAATCTTGGGTTTGAAATTTAGATAGTAATTAGTTTTGAAATTAAGGTAAAGTGAAAACCTGTTGCGGATAAAGTTTTGAAGTTGCCGAAAGTTCAAGTACCCATTGAAGTTGCAAAGAAAGTTGTTGTTTTGGAAAGAAATTTAAAGTATTGTGGATACCGATTCTCGTTCGTTAGTTTGGTGACTACGTCAGAGTGATTCTGGGTAGTGTGTTGAAGGAGTCATTAGTTGGCTTAAGCTCCCCGTGGGGAAAAGATTGTGATTGCTGTAAACTATGAGCGAGACACCTTGTTGATAACGACGATAGTAATGGAATTCAAAGTTTGTTTGATTTTGAGATAATTGTTAATCAATGGTGCTTGGAACTTTGGTAACTATATCGGGATTTTTGTTGTTTGGTATTCTAAAAGATTGATAATGTAAGGAGTTCAAACTTGTATGTTTCTTTTGAGAACTTGCCTGACTTAATTGTCAGGACTGGCCGAGCCACCAATTCGGTATGATCGTTTCAGATTATCACACGAGGACGTGTACTAGCAGGATGGCCGTGTCGGTGGTGTCTAGCTAGAGCCTTATAGTTTATTTCGATTGTCTTCGGATGCCAGTACCTTCTTGGTACTTGACAGAGTCTACGTCACGAGTTTGTCACTAGCAGAAAGAATAATAACAATACAGAAGATGGACACGAGGAAAGTGTTCTTCAAGCAATTATTCAAGACAACCTGATCTTCAAGAGATCATTAACAATGTAGTGACACGCCAGCAACGTAGCTGGAATTGTAGAACTGTCACGCAGCCGAGATCAATCAGTTCAGCACCACAAGCATTGTCGACAGTAGAAAAACCGACTCGCCCTAAAGACGCCCACACAAAATACTGTATTACAGAATCGTGATTGAAATCCCCAAGAATACCTGATGTTGGATAAAAGAAAGGAATCACCCCGATTCCGACATATACATATATATCTCCATTTCCACTTGCAGAATCCCGCCAACTCCCCGAGGCTGAGCAGACTAATTTACAATTCCGCTGCAATTTCAGACGATAATTGTTTGTATATCATTGCATGTGACTACAACAGCTACCGGCGGTTCCCGGCTGCTATTATTCCGGAACAAATTCGTTAATGTGGATGTTTTGAGGGAGCATAATTCTATACTGGTTTTACCTACGGCTTCACCCATATCTCGTTCTCCTTGCATCAATCAATGCTGAGAGTCGTGACCTCTTAGTACAGTCTTATCTCGGATTATCTTGCGCCATTGTGCCATTGTGTCCTGTCTTCGGCGGCGTAAATATCTTGACACAATGTGGTGTCCAGAGTGGCTCGGATCTGATCTAACCAACGTGTTGGAGCTCTACCTCTAAACATATCTGTGTAAGATGAACAATGAACATAATAATAATAAATTTTCACGCAGATTTTTCCAATACTTGAGCAGCTAAGTCTAATCTTAGATAACCTTACAAAAGTTGTTTTAAAGACTTTTTTTGCCTTGAGACTTCGCAGAAACTATTCTGTTCCTCATAAAGTTGCATGTTTGTAGTTAACGTAAGAAGGTAAGGTAGGTGAAGCGTGAGATCTTAGATCATCCAAATTCGATCGGTTTTTAACAGACTTCAACAAAAGCAGGTTATCAGTTCGACCCGTATGTATGTAATATTTCCACAACTGCCCAGTCTTCGCATATGTTAATCTATATCAGCGTCTGAACAAATGTGCCTAAATTCAAAAGTGTATGTAAACTCACTTTAATATAGCAACTAAGTATTTTTGAAGTCGGTGCTTGCCCGAATTAAATTAAGAGTAATTTAATTAAAGCATGCAAACCAATCTTTAAAAGCCATCGGCATAAAAAATACTTAGTTTTTATATTAAAGTGAATTTATTTAATACAGAAGTTATCGTTTTTATTTCTTAAGTTTGAGTTCAATTTTGAAGTATGTTTTATTTTTCAGAATATTTTTTTCGTGCTATTTTTAAGGATCTCCAAGCGCTAGTTTGGCAGAAAACAAAAAAAAACCGTGCAAATCTGTCTTCGCGCCTTAAGCCTGAAAAACCTATTGTCATAGTACCTAATTTTGCCGGCTGATCCTTCTCTCCATCCGTGACAATAAGTCGTTATTGTGGTACAGGAATAATGGTATAACTCAATAGAGTATACTCAGGCCAATAGAGTAAACTTTTACCTAAAATATTGTCAGTCTTTTAGGTAAAAGTTTATCTGCAAAATTAGATAAAAATGATTTTAGGCTTTAAAACCTAGCACAGGGTGTGCCGGCAAGAACCTGTTTCAGTCAATAACATTAATTTAGAAGGCAGATTAGTTCCAAAGTTTTCCTTTACACCCTGTTCAAATACCTCCGAATTTAATTTACGATTAAGTAAACTAGGCAAACAAAGTTATTCAAAAAAACTTGATAAAACATTGATTTACAAAGACACCATAAGGCGACATATTGAAAAAATGCATTAACTTTTATCGCATACTATGACAATATGACAAGACGAGTGGACTTGAAATTTTGATATGTGTAAATTCATATTTTTATTTATACTTTGCTTGCTCAGAAACTGACTTTAATGATTTTGACTCGATAGTTTTTTTTTTCGAAAACACGTCTAAAAAAATACGTTTTCTTAAATTACCACGTAGTAGTTATGAAATCCAACTTCACATTATTGTCCGAACTTACATAGCATTTACCATCATTTTTTTTATCGATTTTTGAAACGATTTCAGTGTCTTAGCGGTTACGATGGTCACGATTTCTATGCAATACGCGACCTTATGTCAGCGTGTTAAAGTTCTAACATTTAAATAAAAAACATTTCGATGTGCCATCTTAAGTGAGCTTTAGTTGTCGGGTGCTGACGTATGAACTTAGAGTTGACACTCTATTTGACGCTCCATAGTACCCCTATTAGTTGCTTAAACAGCATATACAACCAATCTGTTTGTAGTTCAATATAGACAGCCCATTACGTCGCAAATGACAATACAGATTGATCGGATTTAGCAATCGCTCCCGGATGCCCCCAGGACACGACACGGACCTAGTGATGGTTAAGTTAACAAGGATTTTTTAATTGAGACATAGATTATACTACGTGGTTACTGACTTTTTTGCTGTTTGTTCTTCGTAGCCTGCGTTTCTGATAGTATAGTGGACCACGAAAGAGGTGTACCAGTTTTGATTTGGTTTCCGTTGACGTTTTTTGCTTCTTTGGATTCAATAATGATCGCTATCACTAAACGGATAAAGATGACAATAGAAGTGGTTGGATTGACCTGCAAGCAAAACTTATCTTTATCACCTATGAATATGCAAGGAACAATCAACCTTTGGGTGATACACCACTTTTTTTTGGCTAAGTCAAGGTTTGCACAGTTTGCAAGGTTTGGTGTGGTGAAATTGAAATGGATATAAAAAAAAAACCTTTTATTATTTTTAAGGGCTTATCAATTTTTGTAGGAATAAAATATCCTCAGGGGACTAACACAATAATTATCAGAACAGCAAAGTGTGAACACAATAATTATCTATACTAATATATAAAACTCTAAAGTTTGTTTGTTTGGTTGAACGAGCTAATATCAGAAATTACTGGTCCGATTTGAAAAATACTTTTTGCGTTGAATAGTCCATTTATCGAGGAAGGCTTATAGGCTACTAGCTTTATCCCGCAACTTCGTATGCGCTTAACTACCCTTCTCGTGTAAATTTCAGAAACTATACAACCAGACACCCACTGAAAGAACCTTTATACCAGTATCACACCCATGCACTCAAGAAATAAGTTTTTTTCACACAAACTTAAAATCAGATATTTTTCGTGTAGTGGGAATTTTGGGAATTTTTTTCGTAGCACAACCAGTCACTCTTTGCAGAACCTTCATGCCAAGTATCACATCCGTACACTCAAGGAATAAGATTTTTCATACAAACTAAAAAGTTCAACCCCTTCCCGTGGGAATTTCGGGAATTCCGTCCATAATACAAACAGACACATATTGAGGAACCTTTATATCAAGTATCACATCCGTGCACTCAAGGAATGGGATTTTTTCATACAAACTAAAACATCATATATTTCCCGTTCCCGTGGGAATTTCGGGAATACCTTTCATAACGCAACCAGACACACATTGAAAAACCTTTACACCAAGTTTTACATCGGTGCACTCAAGGAATAAGATTTTTCATACAAACTAAAAAGTCCTGTATTTCCCGTTGCCGTGGGAATTTCGGGAATTCCTTCCTTAGTGCACCTCTACATCCTCTAAAGAATGTATGTTCCAAATTTCAGCTCTCTAAGTCCAGTAGTTACGGCTGTACGTTGTCTGTCAGTCACTCAGTCAGTAACGGAACAGTTTTATATATATTGATATTTTATCTTGGAGTTCCCACGGGGACGGGAGTAATGCAGGTGGAGCTGCGGGGTCTGACTAGTTATAAAATAAAAAAAGCTTATTAACGCATAGCCCGAAACAGGCTTATTGCACTTAAAGATTTGATTGGAAGTCCTAGTTGTTGTGGCGCAGTGTGCCCTGTTTGTATGAATCGATTTTGCAGGTCAAGCAACGCTCGGCCGGGTCGGTACAAGGATGGGTGACAGACAGCCAACCATTCATTGACTTTAAGCAGTCGGTCCCGGGTGCTGTATATACAGGGTTCATTTGACAACATCTACCAAATTTTTTTACGTAATAAGTATCATTAATAGAAACCATTTCTGCAAAAAAAAGTAGTTATTTTTTTACACGGAAATTCATATTATTCACTAAAATGTTAAGCACAACGTGGTCATACTGTTTTACGAATGAATACTATAAAGACTACGCGCAGTGGTACAACTCATTTAACCGAATGAATTACATCACAGACGTCTAAATTTTCAAAAAACAATCGTATCCTCTTGACAATGAGTGCCATTACATCGAGCAAGTAAGATACCGACATGTTCGCACGTGAACGAAACCGGCCGGCGCCGCGGCGGCGCCGTCGCAAACCCGGAAACACTTGTCCGTTGTCATGACCTTCAGTCGCTCGCGCATACTCGGCGGAAGTGCACGCGCAACGTGCGTAACGCAGCTGCGTCGCGAGAGACCGCGAAACCTGCGCCGCATGTGTTTATCTTGGTGTTTATTAGACAGTGAGTCGTCGCTAACTATCGATAATGCTTACAAATAGGGAATCGTTTATCAGAACGAAGCTCGAAGCCTTTCTGATTTAAAAAACCAAATAGTGTGTGAATTTGACAAAGTGACACTGCAGTGCTAAATAAAACCCATGAAAATGTGTTAAAACGTGCTAGACTCTGCCTGGAGAAAAATGGTATGCATTTTGATCACTTATTACACAGATAAGAGCTTTAATTAATGTACATAAGTTTATTCAATCTTTTTAAATACGCCGAATTGCAAAATACTTCTTCTTTCTATCTATTTTGCATTCACTTAAAAGTATTATGTTAAATTTTCTCACATTAAATCCCTCAAACCTTTTGCAATTTGCCGGTTCTAAGCCTGTAAAAGTATGAAGAAAAGATTGTACGTAACTTATGTAGGTAACTTCTTTTATTGCCTGAAGGTATGCATAACTACTGAACTCAAAGTGTGACCTTGCAACCTCATATCGTTAACATGTTTTGTCGCGCGACAAAACATCTTGTAGTACTACGTCTACGTAGTATTATTAAACGTAATCAATAAAGTGCCGCGTCATAGTATCGTATGGTGTGTAGGGCGTTCATCAAAAACGACTATTCGTGAAACAAATCAAGGTGCCATATCTTTACTTTTTTCTACTGATCGATATTAAAATAAAAATGCAGGTTATTCGTATTATATCAAAGTACGTAATATTTAAATTTGGCAAGGGCCTACAAAACAACCCTGTATACAGTGGTCGTTAGGGTTTGTCAGAAGCCATTTCGGCTCCCTGAAAAGTCTGGTCTAATTTTTTTCATCACCCAGCAGAGGGCTCATAATGATGTTACACTTGGATGGGCACTTTATAATAATTAAACATAAAAATTAAATATTTAAAAATAATAACTATTATTTAGATACTTAAATAATATTATCAACTAAATGACCCTCTCCGCATAGGTCTGTTACATAATATGTAGGTATATACAGGGTTGTTGTTTAGTCACTGGCCAAATTTTTTTACAAAATAAGTATCATTTATAGAAACAATTTTTTAGAAGGAAATTAATATGTTCGCTAATGTAGGCAAAGCAAGGTCACTCTAAATTATGAATTCATAGCATTAAAATAGACAGGACTACGCGCTACTACAAAACATCTTGTAGTACTACGTCGTAGTATTATCAATGAAATGCCGTGTCGTAGTAGCTGTGTTCATCAACAGCGACTATTTGTAAAGGAGTTTGTGGTGCCATATTTTTATTTTTTGTACTGAGCGATACAAAAAAAATATGCAGCTACGTTTATATCGTATAAAAGGGAATAAAATTAAAATTTGGCTGTTGACTAAAACACAACCCTCTATAGGGATAATATTCAAATTCTGTTTAAAAAAGAATCTTTTCATGTAAACAACACCTGCATAACATGTTTACTTACATAAAGCAGAGTACTTTAAAGCGCAGAGTACTTATCTGAATAATGAGTGATGTAATATTTGCATAATATTCATGTCCAAATTGTGCCACTGCATATTATGTTTTAATTAATTTAAATCTGATTTTGATGCCACTTTACATCAAATCATTAATATTAATTAAACAAATTGATATTCTTAATTACCATAATTTCAAAGGAAACGTTTAACGGTTTGTTTCTTTTTTGAACTTAAGTAATTATTAATGAGTTAAATTAAATTACCGACTAAGTAAAAAGTGGCGAAAAGCGCAAACTCTTTCAAAAACTGTTTAGCTTTAAATGTTCAAACAATTAATTTATTGTATGTATTTTATAGCATTAAAATATTTCAGTTTTGTATTTGAAATAAATTTAAATCTACACTTTTTAATTTTATTTTACCAAAGTGTCCAGTTTGATTAAAATGCTCGGGATTGGTGGAAGTTTATTTAGAAAAAGCTTTATATGTTCAATATATTTATCATGTTTATTCTAACTCGTATGTACACTCTGCAACAGAATAATGTATACCACCCCAGACGCACGCACACATACAATATGCATTCGCGTTGTATGTGTGCGGAAGACTCAGAATAACGTTGACCACCAGTCGTACGCACACAACTAAAGATCAATTCTAACTAAGCTAACCAACTACATCGTGTCACAACAAGAAATAATATAACTACACGGATGTATAGATCTTTAGTTTCAGTACTTCGACGAGCCTATGTCAGCTGTATAATGTGCAGATTATTGTTTTATATTATAGAACTCTGAAAGGTCTGCATTTTTTTTCTCCGTTGCTATATTAATATGTCTTTTTTATTGTTAAATTATTGATTGATTGTTAAATTAATAATGTTTAAAGATATATCTTCAATATCTTTTTTTTTTGTTCAAATTTAATGAAGATATATTCATCAATAAACCTTAATATATATTCATTTAAATTAAGAAATATTTAAATAATTTATTATAATTTAAAATGATATAAATATAATTTTCATGTTCTATATTCTAATTATATTTATATTCTAATTAATCAATAAATTAAATATAGTGCAAGCAATCGAAAAATAAGGTGCAGGTAAAAACTACTAATTAAAACAACACAATCTTTTCCAGATAATTATTTATTTTTGGCATTTCACAATATGTTGCGTCTGACTAGGAATTTTTATTTCACAAATTTATTAAACGATTAATTTTAAAAACAATGATAGTTTAGGTAATAGTTGTTATTTGAAAGATTTGAATGACAGTTCTCACTTTAATTTTTCTGTCACTTGGCGTATGAACTTATTATATAATTGAAGTAATAATTCCATTGTAAATATGAATCAACATGTTATTAGCCAGAAACTATAAATAAGCTAAGCTAAGCTTATTTCTAAGCTAATCAACAATAACATCATTCACTCTGGATTATCTACTTTTTAAAAGACAACTATTACCTGACTATTTTTTTAATAGCTAATTTGAGCGCCGTCGGAGTCTATGACCTGCTGCAACCGAGATCTCATACTGTCAACTAAATTCCAGCACAAGGCAGATCCTCTCATCATCTCCCAAGTTGAAATAACCCGCCCCTCTAATTTGGCTCTGGACCTCACTTGTGATGAATCCCAATTTAAAATCATTTGACCCCACAAATTCTCAATGGCGTTTAATGCGGCCGCTTAAACTAACAGGTAGGGTGTTTCGAGCATCATAACGTTGGCATTTTCTCCTCCATAATATTTTACGGCCATCTTTGTCCGACTTGAATGTCGTTTATCCGTAAAAATAACTACATTGCTAGACGAATCAAATTCCAAATATTGCTTTCGTTCATCAATATCTCTTTTGCTAGCCTGTAAATGAATAAATAAACTTAAGTTCTCTTGAAGTTTAAACAAATCATATTGCATGCATAAGAAAGTTAATTCATTTTAAGTTATAATCTCTTAATAATTATAAATCTAACGTCGGATTATATACTTCTTTATTTACCTGTAACAATATATGTTGCTTGCTTTCAAATGTCGTCACACAGTTTGCAAACTCACATCATATGTGGTGGCCGTCGAACGAGTGGGTAAAAATGGATATATCCCCCGGTTCCTCTTAACGACGAACAGATAGTTGCACTGTTTTTCTCTGAAAATAAAATTATCAACATAGAAATAACGATCACGTTTAATACAAGGATTAAGTCAGAATAATAATTAACTTAAAACTTACAAATATCATCAATCGACGTGCGATTCCCCTGATAGAAAAGTATTGATTGAATGAAACAATGATTTCAGCTCTCTGCAGCAATGTTAAACGATAATTCATTTTTAATTTCATTTGGGCACAACAATCTGATAGTAGTAACAAGTAACGACGAATGCAAACCATCTAGAAACACGACTACACAATATTAAATAATAGAGGGTAGATTTAACTTTTTTTTTCTAAAGATATGACAAGCTAAAAATTCATCTAGCAACACAATAAAAGATAATCGGGGTCTTCCACTTATTTTGTCTTAAGAAATGAGGCATCGTTGTTATTTCGAATAGTTACGCTAATAATAGCTACCTACTTCAAATTCAAACTTAATAAAAAACATCAAAAAAGTTGTAATATATTTCTTCTTTCAATCTCTAAAAATGAATATGAAATCACAGTTTTTTTAAAGGGATTCGATACCTGACCTGTCCAGATCTCATTCCTAGACACTTAAACCGCTAGGCCATGGACGCTATGACATGAAATTGTGAAATTAGCATCATATTATCTTGTCTGCCTGCTATTCATCCATATAGCTCGTCATGTGAGACTTGAGAGTAGCTAAGAACGAGTTTAACAAATTAATGAATCAGCAGAAGTAAAGTATTTTCACAGTGTGCGTGTGTGCGTAAGCACGTCCACTTATTATGCTTGGATTGGGTGACTTTCGTGGTGTGAGTGAGTATGGATGAACGCGCGTGTGCGTGCGACGTCAGATGGTGGTATACATTATTCTGTTGCAGGCTGTACCTAACTATTTGTTTGTATAGCAATACTTTTACATTTTATCATGCAGTCATATAAAGATCGTATTGTACGATATTTCTTTTACAGCGTTAAACGGAATGTAAAATTCAATAGGTCGATCGTTCAACCCAAGTTGGCATTTATGGGGTGGCCAGAATCAAAGAGCGATTTTGAGATGCTTACCATAGCCTAAGTGTGGATCAAGTGATAGTGCCATTAAGCTATGTATTGAGTTTGATCTATTAATACGGGCCCTAATATCGCAAACTCATCGTTATCGCCAACACTACTCTCTAAACCTTTTAGGTTGAATATATAAACATGTACTTACATATTTTTTACATACCTAATAAGGATGGGTCGTTAGACCTCCACCGCACATAATGGGAAGTGACCATACAAATTCCCCGATGGATCGCTTGTGAAGATTCACTGTTATAATGGTTACAACCCTACCAACTTATTGATGCAACCGCGCTGACACTGCATTCTAGTTATTTGATACTTTTGTTGTTTCTGTAGTGAAACGCAAGCAGCTGGTTGAACACTGTTTATTCATAGTTGAAGGTAGTACAATATTGTTAAAAGTAAATACCCACTTAAACATACTACATCTTTCCCCTTCAGAAAAAAAACATATATAAAAAATACCTACACCAAAATAATCAATTAAATACAACAAAGAAGCTACCTGCTTCATAACAAAATACTTATTCTAGATACTTTAAACACAAATTATTTGATATTCAACTATATATATAACTACTTATAAGCTGCCTTTATTTATTTATTTTTTGTTATTTTACAATTAAAATCCAAAAAACAATAGTTATTTACTCAAAACAATCAGGGAGCAACTTTAGCTAGATCGGTTAAATGTGTAGGTACATACGTAAAGTTAACTAAAAAAAAAATTACATATTAAATTAGTTGTCTTTAATTTACTTTATAAGTAATAGTTAAGTTAAAATAATAAGATAAGTAGGTATAACACAGGTAAACTATTAATAAAATCTAATCAAATTCAGGCAAATTAAATGCAGCTTGAGCTAATTTACGTGTATTACTTCTCGTCCGCGGACCTATTCGTTTAGCAGATTCTAATTCGGTAGGCTCGGATGCGTCGCGTGTTACCTGACGAGTAGCGCGGGCTGCGGCGCGTGCGCAGCGCGACTCGCTGGCGGCGGGAGCGGCGCAGTCGCAGGCGGCGGCGCTACCGGCGTCGACCGCGACGGGTAAGGTGATACTTAAATGGCAATTGTTCTGATTTTCAAAGATAGGAATAAAATGTGCATGCATTATGACCATCGTTATTTTGATGACTTAATGTTTGACTTTTGACCATGTCGGGAATGTCCAGGGTTGACTATAATAGCTGACCAGGTTTATGGCGCTTCGCCGGCCGCTGCCGCGGCACCGCTCGCTTCGCTCGCTCGGCTCGCGCACGTGTATAACTATATGCAACCTAACATGCTCCTCTTCGCTACGCTCGTCGTCGCACCTAACCGTACTGACTCCGCCTTCCGGTGCGGGAGCCCTTCTCGTAGCTTATCTCTTTCATCGCAATGTATATCAAACAAAGATATACCTACTTTTCTTCTTGACAAAAGCTTATCTATTTGAGTGAATATGTATTATACAGTACTAGGTTTTGTCGTTGAATTTCTTTGAAAATTACAAGAGCAAAAGCTAATCCATTTCAGTAATTTTTTTTACTGAGTTCGATTAGGTATTGTCGAGTAATATGCATAAACAAAAGCTCCTCTATTAGAGTCTGACTCGTGACTCAAAATAGTATAGCCTTTGTATATTCGCGCCCGGCCAGAACAACACGTCCCGCGCACGTCGCTTGCAACGTTCTATGCCCAGGTGTCCTTCATGAATACGACCTAAAATATCCGCGCGCAACTCCTTTGGAATAAATACCCGGTTGTTTTTTAAAATAATTCCATCAATATATTGGAAGCATTCACGGTAGGGCCAAAATGAATCGACTTCCTTTTCAACTAACCGTTTACTTCTTGGCCAGCCTTTTTTTATGTATTGAGCTAATATGTTACATTGAAAATCCCGCCGGGTACAAACTCTAACCAACATTAACTTTTGATCGCTAAACTGAACGTTTTGTAATAAGTAACATGTTTGGCTTTCTATCTCTTCATTCATTCGCTCCGACATTAATTCAGGAAGAGCCGCGCGCGACAGTGTATCGGACACATACATATACTTGCCTGGGGTATACACAACCTTAAAAGTATAGCCCTGCAAGCGTAGCCTCATGCGTCGGAGGCGAGCGGGCACTGCAGATAGCGATTTTTTAAATATCGCTTCTAACGGTTTATGATCGGACTGTATAGTTATATCTTGTCTACCAAAAACATATTGATGAAAACGTTCACACGCAAATACAATGGCTAGCATTTCCTTTTCTATCTGCGCGTAGCGCCGCTGGGTGTCCGTTAACGTGAGAGACGCGTACTGACCGGGCGGCCGCCTGCAGCAGCGCGCGCCCAGCGCTTCCGCGCTCGCGTCCACCGGCAATGTAATAGGCATTTTGTGTGAATAAAGCGCTAATATGGATGCTGTTGAAATTTTAAGTTTCAACTTATTAACCGCTTCTGTATGTTGTGTATCCCAGACCCACTCTGTATCTTTTTTTAATAAACTCCTTAAGACCGCCACGGTTTCCGAATAATTAGGTATAAATTTAGACAAATAGTTAACCATTCCCAGAAATCGTTCCAAAGCACGCCTGTCTATGGGATCTGGCATGTTTATGATTGCCTTTACCTTATCGTCGTCCGGCTTCATACCTTGCTCATCAAAAATATGTCCTAAATATTTAATTTCACTAAGACCAAACTTACACTTATCCTCATTAAAACGAATTCCTATTTCTTTGGCCCTTTCAAGTAATCGTTGAAGTCTGGAGTCGTGCTTTTCCCTGGTGGACCCCCAGACGATTATGTCATCAATAATAGAATCAGTACCTTCAAGATCCTCTAAGTACTGTCTTTCCTTTGCGTGGAACATTTCAGGAGCACAGTTTATACCATAAGGTAATCGTAAAAACTGATACCTACCGAAGGGTGTGTTAAAGGGACACAAATCCGCACTAGCCTCATCCAGCTTCAGAATCCAAAACTCGCAGCGGGCGTCCAGCACGCTGAACACGCGCCGCGAGCTCGCTCACCGTCGGCAGCGCGAAGTGCGCGCGCCGGACCGCGCGGTTCAAATGTTGAGGATCCAAGCATACGCGAATATCTCCATTTTTTTAGCTGCAATAACTATAGGGCTAACCCATGGAGTCGGATGGCTAACTTTTCTTACGACTCCCAATTTCTCCATTCTAATTAACTCGTCACGTAATTTATCTCGCATGCCTAATGGTATTTTACGGACCGGACAAATAACCGGCTGAACCGATGGGTCCACCTCTATAGCATGTTTGCCTGGTAATTCTCCTAACCCTTTAAACAATTCTTTAAATTTAGCAATATTAAGTTGATCTATTCTCTGTATAGTACCTAATTCAGTACAAGCTTGTAGGCCTAATATGTTTTGGCAATTCATTCTTGCAACCACAAAATTCAATTTATACTTTTTATTCTTAAATATCGGCGTCAAAACACATTCACCGATTATAGGAACGGAATTTCCTGTGTACGAGTAAACTTTTTTATTATAAGGCAATAGGCAAGAAGTAGATAATCCTAAACTTTGAAAACTTGATAATGAGAGAACATTCAACATTGAACCTGTATCTAACTTAAAATTCAAGCGCTTACCATTAAAGTCTATAAATTCGCTCCACTCCTTTGTTTGCAAATTACTAGATATTTCACTTATAACGTTTACATATAATATGTCATCATCCGAATCCTTCTCATAGTCTAACACACTAACCTTATTGACACGACTTGCACTAACTTTCCTAAAGCACACTTTAGCAAAATGACCTTGCCTGTCGCACACATTACACTTCACATTAACTGCAGGGCACCTTTCTGCCCCGGCGCAGGCTGGGTTCCCGCAGCGCGCGCACGGCTCCCGGCGGCGTATTTACAAAAGCTATACCATTAGAGTGAAAGTGCAAACTGAACTGGCTTAGCTTTTGTATGACAAAAACTTTCCCAAACCCTAATCCATTCTAGTACAGAAATTGACCGAAGTCGTGTAGACTTTGTGAGATAACTTCAATTGAACATTGCAGCAACAAAAGCTATCCCATTTGATATCGATATTTACCGATCGTTGGCTTCAATTTGATACTTAAATGGCAATTGTTCTGATTTTCAAAGACAGGAATAAAATGTGCATGCATTATGACCATCGTTATTTTGATGACTTAACGTTTGACTTTTGACCATGTCGGGATTGTCCAGGGTTGACTATAATAGCTGACCAGGTTTATGGCGCTTCGCCGGCCGCTGCCGCGGCACCGCTCGCTTCGCTCGCTCGGCTCGCGCACGTGTATAACTATATGCAACCTAACATGCTCCTCCTCGCTGCGCTCGTCGTCGCACCTAACCGTACTGATTCCGCTTTCCAGTACGGCAGCCCTTCTCGTAGCTTATCTCTTTCATCGCAATGTATATCAAACAAAGATAAACCTGCTTTTCATCTTGACAAAAACTTATCTATTTGAGTGAATATGTATTATACAGTACTAGGTTTTGTCATTGCATTTCTTTGAAAATTACAAGAGCAAAAGCTAATCCATTTCAGTCAACTTTTTTACTGAGTTCGATTAGGTATTGTCAAGTAATATGCATAAACAAAAGCTCCTCTATTAGAGTCTGACTCGTGACTCAAATAGTATAGCCTTTGTATATTCGCCTCCCGGCGCGGTCGGCCTCCGCGGCCGCCGCGGCCCCCGTGACCGCCGCGCGCGCCGCGCCAGCCCCGGCCGCGGCCGCCGGCAGCTCGCGCGACTGCATCCACCTGCTCGCTCGATGACGTCGACGCCTGTGCCTGCTCAATATGCTTGCATTCCCCTTTAGCCATTTCATCGGCTTCACATATTTGCACCGTTTTCGTTAATGTCAAGTCATCCGTACGAAGAAGGCGATCTCTAACTATATTCGATGTGATGCCGCATACAACTCGATCTCTTATCAAGCTGTCCTTGAGCGCCTCAAACTCACATCCGTTGCTCAGTACCTTCAATGTCGTCACGTATTGACTGATATTTTCTCCAACTTCTTGGTTACGTGTGAAAAACTTGTATCGCAACATGGTTACATTGACCTTTGTACCGAAATGTTCGTCGAATTTCTTTTTTATACACTTAATATCATCTGGACTCTCAGACTTTCCATATGTGAAAGTAGTAAATATTTCGTAACCTTCACCTCCTATGAGGTTCACCAGCAAGCTTCATCACACATATGGGTCATCATCGGGTTCCTCTTTGCTTACGCCGGATGCCTTCAGAAACACAGAGAACTGCGTCCACCATCTTTTCCAAGCGTCGTCGGCTCGCGACGCGGGTCTGCCTTCTATATTAAGTTCAGCTGGCGGGCGTGCATGTTCCATACTTGCGTATTTATACGTTTTGTATTTGAAAAATTTTATGTTCACTTGTATAATTGATATGTACCTACGCGCGCTGTCGTGCGCCTCTCTCTTATTCAGTAATAAACAAGCTTAACTTGAGTGCAGTCGTTTCATTGCCAACCTACATATATCTCACTGACGACGCGGACTGTAAATACCCACGAAAAAAACAAAAAAAAAAAAACATACAAAATGTCTTTTATGGGTAATTTATCAAATTTTGATTATAAAACCGGCGAGTGGAGCATTTTCAAAGGTCGGTTGAATCAATTTTTGAAGGCAAATGAAGTGCTAGAAGCAAAGAAAAGTGCAATCCTCTTGGCATATTTGTCGGACGAATCTTACCGGCTGCTGCGAAACCTCGCTTACCCGCGAGATTTAGAGAATTTGCAATTTCAGGAGCTTGTCCAATTACTCGATGGGCATTTCAAAGTTAAGCAATGCACATATGCCGACAAAGCGAAGTTTTATGGGGCCTTGAAAAGTTCCAGCGAAACCATAGGCGACTGGGCGGCGCGGCTGCGGGGGCTCGCAAGCTACTGCAACTTCGGTACCGCCCTAGAACAGAACATCACTGATCGATTCGTCCTTGGCTTGAACAATGGGCCCGTTCGCGATAAGCTGTTTGAGCAGGATTCGTCATCCTTAACCTTGGCTCAAGCTATAGAAATAGCTGAAAAGGTAGAAAGCGCGCGCGAAGCCCGAGCTGTTTCATCAGAAGGAGCAATGCTAGTAAAGGAGGAGCCTTTATATCGTGCGTCGGCTGATTGGGACACCAATGGCAAGCCGCGGCCGCGGTGCGGCGGCGGTGGCGGCGGAGGCAGCGGTGGCGGCGGCGGCGGTGGCGTGGACCACGTCGCCGGCTCCAGCAGAGGCGGCGGCAACAATTACTACTGTGACCAGCGACAAAATAGTGCAGTGTGTAAAATTTGTGGCATGAAAGGTCATGCAGAACAAAAGTGCCGTTTTAAAAGTTATCGTTGTCAAAAGTGTGGTGTCAAAGGTCACTTTAAAAAAGTTTGTAAAAATAATAAACCCCGTATCAATAATATCACTAGTGAGTCTGAGGGTAATAGTAATTGTTGCGAAGAATGTCAAAATTATAACGTGAGGTACGTAACGGATAAGCCTATCGAATTAAAATTACAGTTAGGAACACAAAATGTAACTATGGAATTAGATTCCGGTTCTGCAAAAACTGTTATATCGGATCAATTGTATCGTAAACTTTTTTCTCATTGTGATCTTATTAAAAGTAACATGAAAATGTGCCTATATGACGGTCATAAAATTTCACCAATGGGCTATTTCATTACAGAGGCGACCTATAACAATGTAACTAAACCTATTGCGATATTTGTAGTAAAGCGCGGGGGCCCGCCACTACTTGGCCGTGATTTTATGACCGCGTTTAACTTAGTTTTGAGTGCTAATATAAAAAATATATCCACCGATTTTGACGTAAACTCATTGTTGGAACGGTATTCGAATCTATGGCGTGATGAATTAGGTACGTTTAATAAGTTCGAAATTAATTTAGAGTTAAAGGAAAACTCGGTCCCAAAATTTTTTAAGGCCCGCTCCGTACCGTTTGCGTTAAAACATAAGGTAGAAGCAGAACTAGATAGGCTAGTGAGTTTAGGCATTCTTGTAGCTGTTAATCACTCGGAATACGCTACCCCCATTGTGCCGGTTCTGAAAGATGACGGATCCGTCAGGATAGCTGGGGACTACTCTTTGACCTTGAATAAAGATTTAGTTATAGATAAGTATCCGTTACCTAGAATAGAGGAGGTTTTTGCAAGGTTAGGCGGGGGCGAACACTACTCTAAAATTGACCTTAAAAATGCATACAATCAATTTTTATTAAGTGAACGCTCCCAAAACCTAACAACGATAAATACTTCAAAGGGTTTATTTAAATATACCAGACTAGTGTACGGCCTTGCAAACGCTCCGGCAATTTTTCAAAAAGCTATGGAGACACTCTTATCCGGCATAGATGGGGTAAGCTGCTGGCTAGATGATATTTGTGTAACAGGGCCATCGAAAGAAATACATTTAAATACATTAAATGAGGTTTTAAATAGGTTACACGGTGCTGACTTAAGGTTGCATAGAGAAAAGTGTTGTTTTTTTAAAAATAATGTAACTTATTTAGGTTACGTAATTAATAAAAGTGGTCTACAGACGTGTCCTGAAAAAGTTAAAGCCATATTGCAAGCCCCAGAACCTTCCAATGTCACCGAAGTAAAGCGTTTCTTGGGAATGGTTAATTATTACCGTAATTTCATTCCAAAAGCTTCGAGTATTTTAAGCCCGCTTCACGAGCTGCTGAGGGCTGGCGCGGCGTGGGCGTGGGCGTGGGGCCCGCGGCAGCGCGACGCCGTGTGCGCGGTGCGGCGCGAGCTGGCGTCGGAGCGCGTGCTGGCGCACTTCGAGCCGAGCGCGCCGCTGGTGCTGGCGGTGGACGCCGGCCCGCACGGGCTGGGCGCGGTGCGGCGTACTGCGAGCCGAGCGCGCCGCTGGTGCTGGCGGTGGACGCCGGCCCGCACGGGCTGGGCGCGGTGCGGCGCACTGCGAGCCGAGCGCGCCGCTGGTGCTGGCGGTGGACGCCGGCCCGCACGGGCTGGGCGCGGTGCGGCGCACTGCGAGCCGAGCGCGCCGCTGGTGCTGGCGGTGGACGCCGGCCCGCACGGGCTGGGCGCGGTGCGGCGCACTGCGAGCCGAGCGCGCCGCTGGTGCTGGCGGTGGACGCCGGCCCGCACGGGCTGGGCGCGGTGCGGCGCACTGCGAGCCGAGCGCGCCGCTGGTGCTGGCGGTGGACGCCGGCCCGCACGGGCTGGGCGCGGTGCGGCGCACTGCGAGCCGAGCGCGCCGCTGGTGCTGGCGGTGGACGCCGGCCCGCACGGGCTGGGCGCGGTGCGGCGCACTGCGAGCCGAGCGCGCCGCTGGTGCTGGCGGTGGACGCCGGCCCGCACGGGCTGGGCGCGGTGCGGCGCACTGCGAGCCGAGCGCGCCGCTGGTGCTGGCGGTGGACGCCGGCCCGCACGGGCTGGGCGCGGTGCGGCGCACTGCGAGCCGAGCGCGCCGCTGGTGCTGGCGGTGGACGCCGGCCCGCACGGGCTGGGCGCGGTGCGGCGCACTGCGAGCCGAGCGCGCCGCTGGTGCTGGCGGTGGACGCCGGCCCGCACGGGCTGGGCGCGGTGCGGCGCACTGCGAGCCGAGCGCGCCGCTGGTGCTGGCGGTGGACGCCGGCCCGCACGGGCTGGGCGCGGTGCGGCGCACTGCGAGCCGAGCGCGCCGCTGGTGCTGGCGGTGGACGCCGGCCCGCACGGGCTGGGCGCGGTGCGGCGCACTGCGAGCCGAGCGCGCCGCTGGTGCTGGCGGTGGACGCCGGCCCGCACGGGCTGGGCGCGGTGCGGCGCACTGCGAGCCGAGCGCGCCGCTGGTGCTGGCGGTGGACGCCGGCCCGCACGGGCTGGGCGCGGTGCGGCGCACTGCGAGCCGAGCGCGCCGCTGGTGCTGGCGGTGGACGCCGGCCCGCACGGGCTGGGCGCGGTGCTCGCGCACGCCGGCGACCCTCACGACCGACCTCTTGCCTTTGCATCGCGCTCCCTGACTGCGAGCGAGCGTAATTACAGCCAAATTCATAAAGAGGCTACGGCCATTATTTTCGGGGTTAAAAAATTCCACCAGTACCTGTATGGTCGCAGCGAACCATTTATATTAAAAACCGATCATAGGCCATTAACTTCAATATTTAATAAAAAAAATGGCATCCCGGTTACAACGGCTCTTCGATTGCAACGTTACGCTATAATTTTGTCAGCTTATAACTATACAGTTCAGTATACATCTAGCGATAACAACATTGTAGCAGATTATTTTTCGCGCGTGCCGCTTAAGTCATCGGAATGCGAAAGCGACAAACAGTTCGATACCTACAGCTCGCTTAAGTTTTTAGACCCGATCCAACCGGCTATCTTATTAGAAGATGTGAAAGTAGCTACACGAAATGATAAAACTTTAAAAACCGTTGCTAGGTACGTAAAAAAAGGATGGCCTAGGAAAATAAATTGTAAAACAATCGCACCTTATTTCAATTGTAAGGCCGACTTACAAATTTTGGAAAACGGTATACTTTTGCGCGGGGCTAGAGTAATTATACCAGGATCCCTCCGAACAAGGATGCTAGACGAGTTACATGATACCCACTTAGGTATTATAAAAACAAAATGCAACGCCCGGTCTAGGATGTGGTGGCCCGGCATCGACGGCGACATCGAGCGGCGGGTCGGCGCGTGCGACGCGTGCGCGGCCGTGCGCCCCGCGCCGCCGCGCGCGCCCCCCGCGCCCTGGCCGCGAGCGCCGGGGCCATGGCACCGGGTACACATCGACTACATGACGATAGCGCAGCGTACCTACTTGATAGTCGTTGATTCTTTTAGTAAGTGGTTAGAATGCGTACTTATGCAAAGCAGCACGGCCACGGACGCCTTAATCATTAAATTAAAGTTGATTTTTTCAGTATTTGGAATACCTAACGTATTAGTATCTGATAATGACGTAAAAATTAAATCATCACAATTTAGAGAATTCTGTTCCAACAATGGCATACGTTATGTAACTTCCCCCATTTACCATCCTCCCAGCAACGGACAAGCGGAAATTGCTGTCCGTACGTGTAAAAAAATGTTAAAATGCATTATAAGTTCCAACTCGGCACCTAGTGTTATACATGAAAAGTTACTCGGCTACTTATTTACCTACAGGAATACTGTGCACTGTACTACCGGACAGACACCTGCTATGTTGATGTTCGGGCGGCCTTTGCGAACGCGATTAGACTTAATGTTACCAGTACAGAATAAAGTCACGCCGGAATCAAGTAATGCGAACATTGACAGTAGAAGGCATTTTGAAGTCGATGAGCATGTGTGGGCTCGGTGGTACAGTGCGAGGAAGGAAAGTTGGGAGTTTGGTACAATTAGGGAACGAATAGGAAATAGAATGTTTAAGGTGTATGTACATGATAAGCAAAGCAATTGTATCCGTCATATTGATCAGCTCCTAAAGTACCGAGGTCAACGTACCCCTGCTCCTTGCAACCCCTCTGTGACTACAATTATACCTACTGGAAGTAATGAGTCCAGTAATGCTTTAAGCGATATTGCAGTTTACGCTAATCCAACGTCCCCTCGATCAACGCCACAGGACAGAATTGAGTGTGAGCCTGAGTGGGTGGAGTGTGAAGATAATGAGCATAATACAATTGAATCAGATGCACCGCCGTCGGTGTCGGAACCCCCGCCGCAGCCGGTATCTCCGCCTCCGGCGGCGGATCCCTCACGACAAGGTAGCACTGTTGCTAGGTTAAATGATAAACAAGATGCCATTACAGAGCGGTCGCATAAAATGATATTGCGTCCTAAAAAGACGATAGATTATAAGGTTTTTTTGTAAAGGTTTATTTGTAATTAATGTTAAGTTTTTATTTGTTATCAGGTTTGAAACTTAGTGTGGAGGAATGATATGTACCTACGCGCGCTGTCGCGCGCCTCTGTCTTACTCAGTAATAAACAAGCTTAACTTGAGTGCAGTCGTTTCATTGCCAACCTACATATATCTCAATCAAACACTAGGCCACGTGATTCTCGTCCAAGGTCACTGGTCACACAGGACTGCTATCTTACTCATCACGGCGTAGAGCGTTCCGATTCCACAACTACTAAGTTTCGAGTCGTTTTTAACGCTTCTCTAAAAACATCATCTGGCTACAGCCTAAATGACTTAATGGCTTGCGGACCTAATTTGCAGCAGGATTTACAATCTTTGCTTATCAAGTGGAGGCAGTTCAAAATTGCGTTTACAGCAGATATAGAGAAGATGTTCCGAAAAATTTGGACCCACCACGAAGATCAAAAGTATCAAAAAATCATTTGGCGTAACTCAACTCATGAACCTCTACAACAATATCAATTATCAACTGTAACTTACGGAACCAAAGCGGCTCCTATCCTTGCGATGATGACCCTTAGACATTTAGCTTCCGACGAAAGGTAGCTAATCTAACAGTCCAGCCTTGGACGTCCTTGAAAATAGTCTCTATATGGACAATCTTGTGTACGATCAGCATAACATAGAATCAGCAAAACTATTATGTAGCGATCTAGTCAACTTATGTAGATCAGGCGGATTTAATCTTAGAAAGTGGCGATCGAATTCAACGGAACTAACTTGTATACCTTATCAGTCAACAGATCAAAACAGTTTTAATTTTAAAGGGACAGAGCATACAAAGACGCTAAGGCTCAGCTGGGACCCGTCAGGCGATATAAACCAGTCTGCCTCAGACGCCAGTGGTTGCGGGTTCGATACCCGCACGGAACAAGAAACAAAAAATGTTCCGTGTCTGGGTGTTTATCTATTTATGTATTTATTCTAGATTCCCCCTAGTTCGCTACATGGTATCCCATAACACAAGCTATGCTTACTTGGGGCCACGAAGTTGGAGTGATTTACTTTAAAAAAAAAAAGTTTCACCGCGAGAAGCTTGAATCGAACTGATCTTACTGTAAATTGTTTATGGGATAAAATACGGTTTTGCTGAGTAAGCAGCCAGCATTGCATTACTATATACAATATACATATATAACAGATCGTTACTATCAAGCATTTCAAAGTTATTCGATCCTTTAGGCTTATTATCTCCGCTATCAACTAAATTAAGAAATTTTTCAAGAAGTATGGCAAACTAATATCAAATGGGACGATCCTGTACCAGATAGTATTCAAAAGGAATTTCTTAAAATTAAAGACGATATCTACAACATAAATAACATTAAAATAAACAGATGGTTAGGTATTCAGGAACATGACACGATTGAACTGCACGGCTTTTGCGATGCGTCAACAAAAGCGTACGAGTGCGCAATATATTGCAAAGTTAAGCGAAAGGATCATCCGATTATATCATTATCAAATATTGTTGTAGGTATATATCAAAGATTGTTTTCAAAAGCTGGCTCTTTATCAACAAAGAAATAGATTAATAGGTTCCTTGTCAAAATTACTTTTCTTTCAGTCAATTGATAAAAATACTGCAATATGTGATATTTTGTAGAGTTTCTTAAAAAATTTCGGAATTTCACTGTATTTTTTTTTGTCATTTATTAATGTCATAAACTACGAATGCAGAGCATTAAAAAACCGACTTCACACTACACTCTCCGAAATCATACATATTGTTTCAAAAATTTGAAATTTTCAATGAAGTACTCTACCGATTTCGATGAAATTTATACGGGACCAACTATGAAGTAAGTATCCTCTATCATATGAATTAAGAATTTCTTAAATCGATTCATAATTGCCCAAACTATCGTGTAACTAAGACACAATTTTTTTTTTAATCCAAAATCGAGTTTTAGTTTCCTATAAATATCGGATATCGATGTTGGGCTTTCGATTATGACATCGATGTTTTTCTAATATCGATTATCCCTAAGAAGAGGTCGCCTTTGGATTATTCGCCTTTTAGGATACATTTATCTAATGCGCTATTGCTTACTACTGACCCTACACGGCCAAAGAATCTGAGACGCAAAATCTGCTACAAAATGCGAAGTTTAACCAAATCAAATCAAATCAAATCAAAATTCTTTATTTAGTAAAAAGCAAACTGTACATCGCAAACTTAACTTACTAATACAATTATTACATATTTAAGTGCTACAATATTTAACTTAGTGTAAATACAGACTAAATATAAGATGAGGGTAGTTTGCAGTACCATACACTGACTAGCACTAGGCGAACCCTGTATCGCGGGGACCCGGTACGTTTACCATTGCAATCTATACTGTCGCGATAGCGGTAGCGATGTATTTTATTTTACAGTAAGTACAGTGATAAAATAATCAATTAGGTTTGCATTGAATATACATGTTTATTGTTTGCTTTATAAATTCAATCCACTAATTATACAGTTACAAAGTTAAAAATAAATAATTATTAGGTTTTTTTTTTTTTATAAAATGTGGATGGGACGTTTGTCTTCCATGACACCTGATGTTAAGTGAACATGAAGACTAAGGTGGTACACGTCCATCCACGAGAAACCTATTCACTCGACGCTTAAAAGTACTAGGACTATACTGGTCAGGGAAAATAGACGCAGGCAGTTCATTCCAAACCTTGGCGACCCGTATCAAAAAGGAACTGTCAAAGCGCTTAGTTCGACTTTTCGGAATATCAACCACATACGGATGGAAGTTCTGTCTGCGTCTAGTAGTCCGATGGTAAAAGGGTGAGGGTTCAATTTGCTCAAACAGAGCACTCGCGCACTCACCAAAATGTATCCTGTAGTACACGGTTAAACAAGCAACCTTACGACTATGCTCTAGGGTCTGTAGTTTTTTGGTCGTTAGGTTTTTTTTTTTTTTTTTTAATTTATTTATTCAAAACAAAAAGAATTTACAATTTACTTAGGCTATGTAGCTGTAACTTAAGTTAGACCACTTATGTGTTACAGCGGGTCGCACTTATCACTTTTATTATCTTATAATTTATATACTTCCAACGTTATGGTGTTTAGATTTAATTGATTACAGGTATATAATGCTAAAAATGTTATTTATAGCAAGTTTTATTTTATTTTAATTTTGAAGTATCAAACAAAAACTAACCCCCTGTTGTCAACTAAAGTAACTTGATTATGAACACAAAATGAAAAACCAGCAATACCTAGTATATTTTAGCATTTACTATTAGAAATTTAATTGGTTTGTGTATTTTATTTAAATTGAAACTATTTTTTTTTTTATTATTATATTTTTGTGCAGTATATGTATCTTAGATAGGCATGATAAGGGAACATAGGAGTGTTATGTATATCTCTGTGTGGATGATAATTCTATTTATTTTTATCTAAAAAACATTATGAAAATAAATAACCTTGTAAAAAGATACAAGTAATAATATTATTTTGTTTCATAGAAGTATTCTTTAATTTCCTTGGAGACTTTTTTACTATTTATGTAATGTTCTACTACGGTACTTGGCAACTGATTTAAAATATATGGCAAGAAGCATTTTAGTGTTCTGTTTCCATATGCATTATTGGATTTAGGTACTAAAAACTTACTTGTATTTGATAATTTTCTCAATTTTTCCATTCTAATCTTGTAACTTAAGTTTTTTATATTATCTATGTTTTCTTTGAGGATGTTAAACTTTACTTTATTATAAACATTGATAACTTTGCAATATGTGAAGAGTGTTTTATATTCGTTACATTTATGTTGACTTTTAATTTTGTTCGGTACTATTATTTTTAACAGTTTTACTTGAAGTTTGTATATATTTTCTAAATAAGTTTTGTATGTCAGACCATAGCTGCTAATTCCATAATTTATTATTGAATCAGCGAGTGCAGTATATAAGGTACGCCTTATAGAGAATGGTAGCTTATATTTAAGAATAGACATTTTACAAATGATTGCTCTCAACTTGTCACATACATGCATTATGTGGTCTTTCCAGTTGAGTCTGTTGTCGATTATTAATCCAAGATAGGTGTGTGTTTTTACTACGTCTAGGTACTTGCATGTACAGTTTACATATTGACTGTGTTGACAAGAGTGTTCATGTGCTATAATTTTTGGTTCAATTGTTGTGATGTTATGTGCTGAGTGGATGTGCATCATTTTTGTTTTTTGATAATTTATAACTAAGCCGAGGTCGTGAGCCCACTCACACAGACTATTGAAACATGACTGCATTTTTGTCTGGGCTATAGATGCGTCTTTATGCGCTGTGATAATACAAGTGTCGTCTGCGAATTGGTACACTTGCCCGTTTTGGATGATATTTGGCATGTCGTTACAGTAGAGTAGGTATTCTGTCGGAGCTAGAATTGATCCTTGTGCGGTGCCTCTATCACTTGGTACTAAGTTGCTGTACTGGTTATCAATTTTCACTGTGCAAAATCTATTTCTGTGATAATCTCTAAACCACTCTAATAGAGGTCCCTGTATACCATTCTCATATAATTTCGAAATTAGAGTTTCATAATCCAGAGTTTCAAAAGCTTTACTAAAATCTATAAATGCTGCTACTATATGTTTTTTTTCATTCAGGAGATTATTAATGTCATTTGTAAATTTTGCTAATAATTGAGTGGTGTTTTTATTTTTTTGAAAACCGAATTGGTTAAAATTTATTATATTGTTTTTATTTAAAAATTTTGAAATTTGGTCGCCGAAATACCTTTCAATTATTTTATCTATGATTGACAGTATTGTGATAGGTCGATAATTATTAATATCTTTAAGTGAGCCTTTTTTATGTATGGGTCTTATTACGCCTATTTTTAGTTTATCTGGGAATTTTCGGGACGCAATTGATCTGTTTATTAAGTGAGTTAATACTGGTACTAATTGGTTACTGCATTTTTTTATATCTTTTGCTCGTATTCCATCATATCCTGGGCTTTTTTTTTCATTTATTTGTTTTATTATTATTTCGATTATTTCTTCATTACATTGTTTAAGTCTAAGGCACATTTCTGGATTTTTTATATACGATTTTTCCAATAATGGTTTGTCGCAAGACGTGCAAATATTAGTTACATTTTGTCTAAATCCGTATGCAAATTGGTTGGTCACGTATTTAACATTCTGATTCTTAAAAGATTTAGTTATAATATTATCAATTGAGCTTACAATTTTTCCGGTTAATCTATTGATAAGGTTCCATAGTTTACGGGGGTTTTTAAAATTTTCCTTAATTTGATTTTTTATATAGTTATTGCGTAGAAAATTCGTGTAATTTATTGTTTTATTCCTATATTTTTTGTACAGTTTTTTCTTAATCATATTATTTTCATCTTTTTTCCAGATTTTTAGTAACTCATCTCTTTTTTTACACATTTTTAAAAGTATTTTATTTGTCCATTTACATGCTGTTCTTTTTGAAATTATTTTATTTGTTGTTGTTGTTGTACATTTATCGTAAGTTTTTGAGAAATTTTCTAAAATAAAGTATAAAATTTCGTCCGGTTCACTTAACAGTAACGCCTCATCCCATTTAATCCTTTTGATATCGTTATGAAATTGTTGCTCGTTTATGTAAGTTGTTTGTTGTACTTGTTTATTACTGTACTGTGTGTTTGAGTTACCTATCGTTAAACCGGTTATGTAGTGATCAGCCGGCGCGCATTGTATCACGCCGGTTGAGATGTCACAGTCCCGAACATCGCGTATAAAAATATGATCTATGCATGTTTTAGATAACGTTTAGGTCGACGTTGTTAATTACATTACGGGCTCTTCGGTCAACGGAGTCCAGCGCTTCTAGTTGATATTTGGCTGAACCATCCTAAAGATGACTGCAGTACTCCATGCATGATCGCACTTGAGCTGTATATAAGTTAAGAAGCTGTGCAGGGCTGAAGTACCGCCGTACCTTCGAGATGATTCCCAACTTTTTCGAAGCTACTTAAGCCATGGACACAATTTGTTGACCGAAGTTTAAACTGGATGTTATAGTTACGCCTAAAAGCCCTAGATGGTCAGTGATGGGGACAGATACATTTTGGAAAGTGGGCATTAATGTGAAGGTGCTCTTTTTTGCGGAGAATAGACACGCCTGAGTTTTGGACGCGTTGAATTTGACCAAATTCGACTCACCCCAATCGGATACTTTCCGTAAGGTCAAATCAACGCGCTCAATCATTGACTTTCTTAAACTCTGGATTTCACGGGGGCTCGCTCGCGCATTGGATACGTATCTCTCTACAACAGTGCTGTCATCAGCATAACTAATAATGCCCGGTGTTAAAAGGTCATTAATGTGCAGCAAGAATAATGTTGCAGAGAGAACAGATCCCTGAGGTACCCCGGCATTAATTGCCATTTGGTCGGAGGAGAAGCCATCTAAGACTACTCGAATTGACCGTTCCCTCAGAAAATCAGATATCCAGTCGCAGAGCCCAATCGGTATGCCATAAGCTGGAAGCTTACTTAAGAGACCATCATGCCAGACCCTGTCAAAGGCCTTGGAAATGTCTAAGGATACAGCTATTGCTTCACCATGACCCTCCAAGGCCTCGCTCCATAAGTGAGTGGCATACACGAGAAGATCACCGGTCGAGCGCCCGTTGCGGAAACCATATTGGCTATCGCTTAGGAGCTCGTTGGTCTCGAGGTATGCCAGGAGTCGATTGTTCAATACACGTTCCATGACTTTGCAAAGTATGGAGGTGATTGAAATTGGTCGATAGTTGACAGGATCGGCACGGCTTCCCTTCTTTGGTACTGGCTGTACGTTAGCAAGCTTCCAGGACTTGGGAACCTTACCGGATTCCAACGAAAGTCGATAAAGACGCGTCAAAACGGGAGACAACTCAGCTGCGCAGCGTTTTAAGACCACTGCAGGAATACCGTCTGGACCACTAGCTTTGTTCTCGTCTAGGTGCAGCAAGCATTTAAGAACCTCCTTTTGGCGAATGTGAACGGTACCCATTGTAGGTCCGAACTGAGGTAATTGGGGTGGGATTTTTCCTTGGCAATCTAGGCGAGAATTTTCCGCGAAGATACTAGCAAATAAATCTGCTTTCTCCTTAGCAGTGTGGGCCAGAGAACCATCGGGTTTCCTCAGTGGTGGCAGCGACGGGCGACAAAAGTTCGTTTCGACCGACTTGGCAAGGGACCAGAAAGCTTTACTTCCCGAAGGGTATGCTGCTATTCTGTCTCCGATACGGCCTATGTGGGCAAAACGAGCTCTTTTGATTACCTTTTTGCAGGACTTGGCGGCAGCATTGTACCTCTTCTTGTGTTCATGCGAATCCACGGCTTTGCTTCTGCGAGCATTTGCCCAGGCTTTGTATGATTCCCGCTTTCGCTTTTCAGCGGCAAGGCAAGCAGTATTAAACTATGGGCGAGCTTTGGTTTCAAGGGATAGATCAGCGTGGGGAATGAAATACTCCATTGCTTGAACAATCACACTTGAGACAGCATCAGCGCAGCACGATGGATCGGTTGATGTAAAACAAGTTTGCCGCCATGGATAAGATGCGAAGAAATGTCGCATTTCATCCCAATCTGCTGACTTGTAACGCCATACTCGCCTGGAGCCTTTTGGGCGGGTGTCAGGTGGCGAGTACAGCGATACAGACTTCACCATACAGTGATCGGATGTTCCTAAAGGTGCAGTGACGGACACCGAGTATTTGTCAGGATCGGTTGTCAGCAGAAGGTCCAAGCAATACGCAGTGTGGCCAGCAACGTCGGGGATGCGCGTAGGCTCGTTAACAAGCTGCGAGAGACCATAAGTCAGCGATAACTTAAAGGCCTCTCTGCCAGCATGGTCAGTGTCCTGATACGGGTATAACCACTGCCCGTGGTGAGCATTAAAATCCCCCAGAAACACCAACTGCGCCGTGGGAAAACGTTGCTGAATCTTATCTGCTGTATTGCCAAGGTATTCCATAAGCCTCGTTGTCTCCCGATCTCCGCTATGTGAACGATAGATACAGGCGTAAACCACTTGGTCTAGGCCAGTATCTATGTGAACCCACATGACTGAAAGGTCCGGCACTTCCAAGTAACGGAGACGCTGATAACAGATCGCGTCACTGGCATACATGCACACCCCGGCGTGCGGGCGGAAAAGAGACTCCAGGATATAGCCTGGGTAACCAAGGTATGCCGAGTCTGACGGATCGCAGATCTGCGTCTCCGTTAGAAAGAGTAGGTGTGGTCTCTCCGTCTCAAGATGGTGGTGGACATCATTCAGATTGGAGTGCACTCCTCGGATGTTACAGAAGTGCACTTTAAGGGAGAGGAAGTGCAACCGCTGTTGAACCGTACTCTTTTTAGGACCTTTCATTGTGAATTGGTAGTGGAGTGAATAGGGAGGAGAATAGAAGTTGAGTGAAGCGCTGCAAATGGAACCAAGCAACTCGTAGGGAACAACGCACCATTGGGGAACTCGCCTGGAGACTGCGGGGACGCCCGAACCCCCCCGAGGTCGCCATCGGGTCCTCTCTAACCGGTCGCCAACCTGCACGATGGAGCCTCCCGGGATTTTTCGCGAGGTGGCGGGGCAGCCTTTCGCATGTGGCTGGCATGCTACTTGGGCCCCCTACTACCTGCGGTCGGCCAGCGGTGCACCGTGCTTCGGATCCCGCTACCCTCCAAAACGAGTTACCCGGTGAGTCATTATCCTACGAGTTGAAAACTGTTCTCCGATGCAGCACGATTACTCAGACCTATCCTCCTCAATGGCTACACTAGACATCATGCCGGAACGCAACTAGGTTACTTGGCGGCATGGTTTTGTCTAGTGGGTGGTGACAAGCCACGGCCGAAGCCTACCACCAGATTTTACTGCTCGTTTAGCACCACCCAGGGACCACGTACAAGGCATCGAGGGCTAAACCTTGCGGACGCGAGCAGTTTTCAGTCCCCAAAACGATTGATTGGTGATGATTTTTTTTTTATACTTAAGTGTATTGATAAAAATAAAATTAATTAAGTTAAAATTAGTTAAGTTATTGCATTGATATATTATTTTTCTCGAGTTTAAATTATTGTAAATTATAAAATTAATCATGAGTGTTCGATATAAATTTAGGTAAAATTAAATAATTTGAATTATGTAAATAACTTTTACGGAATGAAATGATTCATGGGTAACTAGTGAAAAATAAGATAGTATGAATATCATTACTTAATATTGCATCTAAATTTGAAGATTATAGGGTGGATGAGAGTAACGTTTCTGTGTATTCATAATCGAGGCAAACCAACCAGTCAAAGACTCTTCTCTTTATTTCATTTATCGGATGATTCCGAATATTGCATTTTGATGCAACAACGGTATATAAATGCGGATGTAAAAAAGTGCTGTGCCTTTTTGCGAAAGCAGAATATATTTTGGGGGTAATAATAGAGAACGCTTGGAAAAATAAAACGTAAACATCGTCTCCGTGATATTTATTCTAAATTTAATAATCAAAATTAATTTATTCATGATTTAACTATTCGAAATCGTGCTAGATATCACAACTTATCTGTGTGATTGTTTGCTTCAGTTGGAATATCGGATTTGCAAGTATATCAAGCATAAAATATCTCAAATTATTTTGTTTATAAACCAATTTTATGAAGTGCTACAGTACAGTGAAATGAACATATCATGGTAAATGTCTTAATAATTGCGAATTTTGAAGTTTTCGAGTGATCCAGTAACTAAATCTTCGCTTAACAGTGTAATCTAAAAAAATCTAACAGTGATCAGTGGCGGTTTAAAAATATCAGTGCTACCCACGTTAGTTCACAATCGCTTTCAGACTCAATTAAAAAGTGGTTCCTAATTTCACACACATCAGCAAGCCGATATTGGAGTAGCGGCTGAAGGCCTCGTGTTCTACTGTCCAAGGCGTTCCCAGGGTCTAGGTTCAATCCCCGTAAAGACATTCGATTTTTTTTTTATTTTCTCACTATACAATTTTAATTTCATAATATTATTATTTATTAATTTTTATAACATTATCTTGTGACTTGACTTTTTAATGCATATTCAATTCTTTGTTTTATAATTTTAGTTAGTTTTTTTTTCTTTTTGTATTTTGGCCGTAGTAAACCTTATGTATAATTAAATAAGTATTAATATTTAACAGAAAACACAAATAGCAGTGGGCTTAACTTTATATGTTTGCTTCAAAACATTTAAGTAATTATATTTTGTGAAACTGCTAGTTGCTTAACTTATATAGATTTAAAATAAAGTTCAGACCAACTGTTTTATTTTATTTTTTAGAGGTAAGACTTTGTATTTTTTGTGTCATTAGAATAAATGAGGCATACATGATTTTACTCTAATTGTCATCTATTTGTTTTGTAATTTTGAACCAACATCGTTGAGTGTTTGTATTGGTGATTTTAAATTGACTTAATTTTAATGATTCTGTTTTGATTTAGAGATAAGAAATATTTTTTGAAAGGCATATTATGACATAGGACTTAACTTTTAATTTACATTTAGCTAACATTCTTCCATATTTTGTGACATTTTTGTAACTGGATTAGGTAATTCCTAATTTATAAGTAATTTTTAATTGACATAACTTTAATAATTCTGTTTGGACTTAGAGATAATAATTAATATTATTGACAGGTATATTTAGACATTTTAATTTTAAAACTAGACACATTATACTTAAATACAAGATGGCAACATTGATCAAGTGCGGTGGCTGCAAAAATGTTATAAAAGGTAAAGACCATTTGACATGTTTCACCTGTGATTTGAAATTTGATTTGCTTTGCGCCAATATCAGAGATAAAAAGCAATTCAACACAATGGACTTCGAATCGAAAAAAAACTGGATATGCCCTGAATGCTATAGTAAAGCTCCAAAAACTAACAACACGAATACACCGGTACGTCCCAATGCTACCTACGAAACAAACGAATCGAATGACAACGTCAATCAAAGGATTAAAAGACCTCCATCAACAACGACAAACTCAACATCAGATTGTAATTCTGAGCATCTCAGAAGTATTATAAAGCAAGAACTGGCAGCAATAGTTCGAGAGGAAGTAACTAAAGAGCTCAAATCACTAAATCGTAAAGTTGCTGAATATCACAAGTCTGTAAGTTTTCTAAGTAAGCAATATGATGATCTCAAGAAAGATTTTGATGCAAAGTCAATTATTATCACAAATTTACAAGGGGACAACGATACCTTAAAGAGCACTGTTAAGGATCTTTCTTCAAGATTAAACCTGGCCGAGCAACACATGCGTGAAAATAATCTGGAGATCAATGGGATTCCAGAACATAAAACTGAGAATCTCATCGAGACTGTTATGCAAATGGCTAAAATCATTGATACTCCTTTGACTAAAGACGACATTTTGAAAGTGACGAGAGTTGCAAAATTAAATCCAGATAGCAGATACCCGAAATCTGTTATTGTTAAAGTGAGATCTCCATATCTCAGGGACTGTTTGTTGGCGGCTGTATCTAAATTTAATAAGAAAAATGCAATTGAAAAATTGAACTGCAACCATCTGGGCATCGGAGGTGACAAGAAACCAATATTTGTCGGAGAACATTTGACGCCTGCAAATAAGTCACTGCATGCAAATACTCGCAAAAAGGCAAAGGATCTAGGTTATAAGTTTGTCTGGGTACGTAATGCCAAAATATATGTACGCAAAAATGAAGGAAGTCAGGCACTCCAAATTAGAACTCAGGATAGTCTTAACAAATTAACCTAAACATACCTACAATTCAACATAAAGTGATCATATATGTATATTTTTTTTAAATACGATTCTTTAAGTATGTACTATCAAAATGTTCGCGGCATGCGGACTAAAACTAACGAAATATATCAAAATATTCGCCTGGAAAATTATGATATAATAGCTTTTACGGAAACCTGGCTTAATTCCAAGATTTATAATGCTGAAGTTATCGATTCTCGTTATGTAACTTATCGTAAAGACCGTAGCAGCGTAAGTAGCTCCAAAAAAAATGGAGGTGGTATCTTAATTGCTGTTGGTAGTCATATCACATCCACTCGGATGGAGTGCTGGGAATCCAAAGTCGAAGATCTCTGGATTTTAGCTAACATCAACTTAAACAACAAAAAGATAAAGTTAGCAATATGCACAGTATATTTGCCACCCCCCGTCAAATTGGAGCTTCTTAGATCCTTTCTTGAAAATTGCACTGATGTAATGAATAGTGTAGATTATGTAGTAATTTTGGGAGACTTTAATTTAAATTTTATAACATGGACTAAATGCGGTGATTCTCGATATACAATTCCAACTAACTATAACAACAGTTTGGGTTATCAGCTGATCGACTTTATGGCCTTAAGTAGTTTAAATCAATATAATAATATAGTGAACACTGACGGAAATAACTTAGATTTAGTTTTAAGTAATACTGACATTATGGTAAATAGTGCACCTGCTACTTTAAGCAAACTAGATCCTAAACACCCAGCTTTGACTATAGATTTTAAATTTGACTTTAAATTGGACATTTTGACACCGTTAACTATTAATAAATTAAATTATTTTAAAGCTGACTACAATTTAATTAATGATGAATTTTGTAATGTTGACTGGAATGCAGAATTTTCAAAGTGCCTTGACATCAATGAAATGGTTCTACTTTTCTATAACTTTATTGACATGATTTCTAAAAAAATTATTCCCAAAGCGAGTTCAATAAAAAGAAAGAAGTATCCAGTTTGGTATAGCAATGCTCTTATTAAAAGGCTTCATGAACGGGATAAACTAAGATTAAAATTTCAAAAGTTTCAAAACCCACGTGATTGGATTTCTTACCAATGTTTACGCAGATACTGTAAATCCTTACAGAAATCAAACTATGCATCTTACGTTGAGAATACTGAACTCAACCTTAAAAAGAATCCAAAGTGTTTTTGGCGCTATAACAATAGCAAAAAAAAGGAATCTTCCTCAATTCCAAATAAAATGCACAACGAAAAAAGGTCTGCTAGTACTGGACATGACATCTCTAATCTTTTTGCCGAACAATTTTCATCAAACTACACGTTGCCTGAAGTTACTTTACAACATTTCACTAACAATATTTCTAATAACAATATTATTCATAAAATTTTTATTACCGAAAGAGAGGTTTACAGCAAAATTAAAAAACTAGATATTTGGACGGGTCCTGGGCCAGACGGTATTCCTAACATGTTTATTAAAAGATGTGGGTGCAGCTTAGCTTACCCACTCAGTATCATATTTAATAAATCTCTTGAAACTGGACAGTTTCCTGACATTTGGAAAAAAACAAAGATAATCCCCTTACACAAAAAAGGCGATCGAAGTTACTCACCTAACTATAGGCCGATAGCTATACTCTGTTCCTTTTCCAAGCTTTTTGAGTCACTCCTATGCCCTATTCTCACACACCATATTGAACCAATGTTAACGCCTCATCAGCATGGGTTTCGCAAAGGTCACAGCACTCAATCAAACTTAGTTCAATTTGTGAATGACTTATCCCGTGCTATAGATGATAATGTGTGGAAACCGAAAATGAGCAGGGAGAGATTACCGTAAGCCAAACTAAACCTATCACTCGGGGTTGCCCGCAAGGATCCATTCTCTCACCAATACTGTTTATTCTATTCACGGCCGATCTAGCTACAAAAATGAAACAGAGTGGTCAAAGCTCAATACACCTCTATGCGGACGATACGCAGCTGTATCATTATTTCTTACCGGACAAAACAGGAGCGGCGGTGAATAGAATAAACAAAGATCTGAAAATCGTATCTGACTGGTCTCAAAGGAACTGCTTAGTCCTTAATCCAACCAAGACAAAGTTTATGGTGACAGGGACGAAACATCAAATCACACAAATATGTCAGCGCAGCCCCGAGTTATACATAAACAATGAAAAAATTGAACTCGTACAAGTTGTTAAAAACCTAGGCCTTATAATGGATGCTGAGCTTAGGTACGTAGAGCACATTAATTCTAAAATTAAATCAGCTTTTTATAGATTAAAAGTTTTGTACGGGCACAGGCAACACCTATCAGAGAGAGTAAGAATACTGCTAACGGAGAGTCTTGTTTTATCATTATTTAATTATGCAGATACGGTGTATGGACCTAGAATTTATGAAAAAACGTCACGAGCAATACAAAGAGTGCAGAACGCGTGTGCGAGATTCTGCTTTACAGTGCCTAGACGCGCTCACATTACACCGTATCTCAATAAACATTGTTTGTTAAAAATGCGCTTGCGTAGAGAGCTGCATCTTGCCTGTTTAGTAAAAAAACAGTTAGTAAACAAATTCCTCAATACTTGTTTGAAAAATTTCAGTGGAAGCGTAGCGACAGAGAAGAGATTGCTCGATCCTTCCATAAAAATAAGATGGTCCTGCCGGCAAGCAAATATTCCAAGGAGAGTTTCAGGGGCAGCTTTAGATTCCGCGCCGCTAAGATCTGGAATGATCTCCCCCCTCCTTTCCGAACAAATATGTCCGAAATAACTTTTAAAATTCGTCTTAAGAAACTAATTCTAGATAACCAATTAAAACATAAAGATGCACCCTGTGATTTTCTTAAGTATGCACATTAATATTAATATTAATAATAATTTGTACGTAGGGAAATAATTTGATGATTTAATTTTTTTTTACTGACTTTTTATGATTGACTCAATGTAATTTTTAATTCATTTTATTTAAAATGTATTTTTCTATAACTTTTATTTATTATTTACCAAGAAAATGTATTGTTTGTTTCTTTTATCAGTTTTTTTTTCTCTCTTTTTTTAATTGTTAGTAATAAGGACATGATTTACGTATTTAATTGATTAATTTTTTATAATTTATTTGATTGTTTTAATTTTTTTTTTCTTCTATATTGCCTACAATTATAAATCAATAGCGGAAATGAACTGTCTCTCTTATTGTCTCTTTGTTCGTTTTCTTTATTATTATTTTTACTAGAAGTGTAATATCGTTAGGAGCAAAAATTGAATTTTATTATTTTACCATCCCGCAACTATATTTTATGTTCGGCATCAAGCAAAGGGTGTTTTGAAAATCAGCGTTGCCCACTAAGGGCAACATAAAGCTGAAAACATCCCTTTGACACATGTATCGTAATTATTTTTAAGTTTTATGTACCTTTATAAAAAATATGTGTGTGTCAATAAATGGATTTATTATTATTATTTATTTGTGTTTTGAACATACACTCTCGAGTTTTTTCGTTCTCGGTTTTCATGAAATTCACGGGCTATGCCAAGTGAAAATCATTGTTTGGGTTAAAGGTGGGATCGTCCTGTAGGAATTTTCGTACAATTCGGCACGTATTCAAAATGGCTGCTTTTTGCATTGTGATATATATATTTTGGGGTAAATTTAAAATTTTAATGGAGTTGAATAAACTTTTAGGTATAACACCTGTACTAGAGAGCACCATTGGCACAATATAAACTTGATTCATTTTCCAAATCCGGGTAATTTCCTCTTTTAATTCAGTATATTTGTTGATTTTTTCATTTATTGTTTTCTGCAAATTATGGGTATTTGGTACTGCTATGTCAATTATATAGGCTATTTTGTGTTTCTTGTCTATGAGTGTTATATCTGGTCGATTATTATGTATAGTTTTATCTGTCAATATAGCTCGATCAAAGTATATTTTGTGGTCGTGACTCTCTAATACAGGTTTCGGGTTGTATTGGTAGTAAGGTTCTGGTTTTCCGGATATCAAAGAGTGTTTAAAAGCTAGTTTTTGGTGTAAATAGTGCGCTATTTGGTTATGCCTATGTGTGTAGTCTGTTTGGGTGAGTGTTGGACAGGCACTTGTAATGTGTTGTATGGTTTCGGGTTGTCGTTGACATTTTCTACACTTGTCACTTACTACATTTGGGTCCTTAAGTATAAACTTTTTATAATTTTTAGTATTTATTACTTGATCCTGGATCGCAATAATAAATCCTTCAGTTTCCGGGAAAAGGCAACCTATTTTTAGCCATTTGTTTGATGCTATGGGGTCAATGTGCGTTTGTTCAAGATCGTGTAAATGTCTTCCGTGTAATTCTTTGCGGCGCCACGTATTTAGTTTAATGTTAAGAGAATCTTCAGTAGTTGTAAAAATCTTCGTACGGTCGATTAAATTTAAAGGTGTAAAGTTATGGTCTGATTCTATTGTAGCCAGATGAATTTTGCTAGATGAGGCCTTGTTATAAAAGAAATGACGTAGTTTGCATTCTTGCCCCTCCCATAGCATTTTTAAATCGATTAACCCTCTTCCTCCTTTATGCCTTTTTATTGACATTCTTTCTATGGCGGACTTTGGATGCAGATAATTGTGTTTTGTTAGTGTTGTTCTAGTTTTGATTTCTATATTATTTATGTTTGTACGCGACCACTTGATTACCCCGAATGAATACGTTAATATGGGAATAGCATATGTGTTGATAGATTTAATTAAGTTTTTGGCTGAAAGATATTTTCTACATAATTTATTAAGTCTATAGAAATACTGTTTCGTCAAATGTTGTTTTATCTGTGTATGATTTATAATTCTACCTTCTTGAAGACCTAAGTACTTGTAAGTTTCGTTTTCTTCCATAAGCGTAAAACAACTTTCTTCTTTATTGCAACTATTGCTTACTTTACCTTTATGCAGTTTAAGAGTTTTGCATTTATCTAGCCCAAACGACATATTGATGTCTTTACTAAAATCTGATGTTAAATCTATAAGCTTATTTAATTCTTTTTCTGATTTTGCGAATAATTTAATATCATCCATGTACATGAGATGACTGATTGAACAGGAAGAAGTTAATGTATATCCTTGGTTATTGCTATTGAGAAGGTTAGAAAGTGGGTTAAGAGCAAGGCAAAACCACAAGGGGCTTAAAGAGTCTCCCTGGAAAATACCATTTTCTATAGGAATTTCATTGGTGACGATCGAATTCAACCCACTGGATAGATGTAAAATAGTTCTCCATTTAGTCATTGTATTTTCCAGGAAGGCTATAAGTGTGGGGTCTATTTTATAAATTTTTAAAACTTGTATTAACCAGGAATGTGGAACGCTATCAAATGCTTTCTTGTAATCTATATATGTAATATTTAAATTTCTTTTATTGGCTGTTGCATGTTTAAGTATTGTAGAATCTATTATTAATTGTTCTTTACACCCCATATGTTTACGTCTACATCCTTTTTGTTCTTCGGTTAGTATTGCATTAGTTTCTAAGTGGTAATTTATTTTATTGGTAAGACATGACGTTATTAATTTGTACAATGTTGGCAGACATGTTATGGGGCGATATTGAGAGGGATCGATGGTTTTATCAGATTTTGGGAGCATATAGGTAATACCTTTTGTTAAGAATTCCGGTGTTTCACAAGTTCCTTTAATGATGTCTGTTATTGTTTTAGCTAATATATCATGAAGTGCAATAAATTTTTTGATCCAAAAGTTATGTATTCCATCGGCTCCTGGTGCTTTCCAGTTTTTCATGTTCTTCGTTACTATTTCTATATCACTTCGGGTAATATCTGTAAAGTTCATTTCTTCAATATTCATAGCTCGTTCTTTTTCTGTTTGTATCCATTTTGCTTTCTCGTTATGATTTGCTGCTTTTTTCCATATATTAGTCCAATAGTTTGTAAGTTCTGTTTCAGTTGGTATTTCTAAGCTAGGTAGAGTCTGTGTATGATTTTCATTTAGGGATCGATAAAATTGTTTTTCATTGGCTGCAAACTGTTTGTTATCGTTTTTTCTTTGTAGTGATTTTTTATATCTAGCTAGTCTTTGTGATTTAACAGTTAATTTTTGTTTCAGTGTATCTAAGTAGTCTTCGGGTCGGGAGTTATTTTTTTCATGTATTGAATGAGTTTTTACTTTTTGAAAAATGATTTCTACTTTTTTAAGTACTTTTCTAGATCTGTTATTATTTATGTACTGTGTGAGGACGCCAATATCAGATCGTAGTTTTGCAATATCTTTTTCTATTCTTATTTGCCACGGTGGTTTATCTGACTTTACTTTGCTAACCGTTTTTCTGCTATGAATAGTTTGAATTTTAAATCCTAATCGTTTACTTATTACTAATGCGCTGCAGTAAATTAAAGTTTGAAGATGTGTTAAATCACTATCTATTTGAAAGAAGCTATGTAAAATTTCGGTATTGAAGATATCAACTAATGTGTATAATTTTTTGTTTTCCCTAAGTCGTGGTAGTTTTGGTCTAGCTGATGGATCAGTTCCGGAGTAAAGGGTTACCATGGTCTTCAGCTCTTCTTCAATTTCTGTAGCAAGCAGCCCTGTAATGTGACTTGGTTCTTGAGTATTGTATTCATTTAGGTGGGCTAGTGAGAGTTGAGTTGAGTAAGATGTCTGTGTGCTTGCGTGAGAGGATTGTGTAAGTGAGTCTTGTAGCGGTATTAAAGTCTGCTCTATTTCATGAACATTATTATTATTTGGTTGGGTCGTGTTTTGAAATTGTGCCTCTTCCTCTAAAAGTTGCTGGCTAACTTCTTCTCTAATTTTAGAAATTTGGTGTTCTGTTAGAAGTTTATTTCTTAATATAACTCGTTATTATTATTATTATTATAAGACTGAAATCGATGCAGTTTATACTGAATTTACTAGCGCTTTCGACAAAGTTAGTCATCAGATCTTACTAAAAAAGCTTAAACACTATGGCATCCAAGGATCTTTGCTACATTGGTTTGAGTCTTATCTGTCAAAAAGACTCCAAGTTGTGTCTATCAGCGGTTACGAATCGACTCCCTACGTCGCAACATCTGGAGTTCCTCAGGGATCCCACCTAGGCCCAATACTTTTCTTGATTTTTATAAATGACCTCTCTACACACATTTTAAACTGCAAATACTTATTTTATGCAGATGACCTCAAAATATACAAGGTTGTTCAATCAATAAAAGACGCTCGTCTCGTTCAGGATGATCTCTGTAGAATCGAGGAGTGGTGTTCCAAAAATTTGATGCAATTGAACTCAAATAAATGTTACCACATCAAATTCACTAAAAAGAAAAAACAACTTGAAACTTCTTATTCAATAGGCAATTTGACATTAGCAAAAATAACACAGATCAAAGATATTGGTATTACTATAGACAACCAACTTACATTCATACCGCATATTAATGATATAGTAATCAAGGCTTCCAAAATGGTAGGATTCATTAAACGAAACACCAAGAGTTTTAAAAAAGTTAGTTCCAAAATCATCCTTTTTTATGCACTTGCACGTAGTCACTTGGAATACGCATCCACTGTTTGGAATCCTATTTATTCTTTACACTCTCAACGCATTGAGTCTGTACAGAGATCATTCACTCGACATCTTGCTTTCATAGCGAGTGGAATTTCTCATAGAAGTACATATGAACACCGTAACAATCATTTCAAATTACAATCATTACGCAATCGACGAATCAAAAATGATATTTTATTCCTTTATAGAATTCTCAACGATGCCACTGTGTGCGCTGAACTTACATCTAGTATTAATATTAACGTCCCACGCTTAACTCCCCGCAAGCCGTTAACGCAAATTTTCTACATTCCGCGTTGCAACAGCAATGTTGGTACCAACAGTCCCCTTGCTCGCTCTTGCAGTTCGTACAATTTATTCGTCAAGACAGCTGATAGCCCTAAACCTGATATATTTCACGACTGCTTTTCAATATTTCGCAAGAAAATCATGAATCACTGTAGTTAGTACGATTATGCCTCATTATTCAATTTTTTTTTATATTTTTATTAAATGTTTGTAATTAATCATTTCAATTCTCTATATGTACTTAATTATTTTTTGTTATTGTTTTTAATGTTTCTTTTTTATGTAATTAATTTAAATCTATTCTCTAAATTTATTTCATTGATTTGGTTTTAATATCACATGCTGAGTGCTGTGCACACCTAAATTTGACATATGTATCTGAATCCTATTATTTTCAAAGTGTTTATTTTATTGTGAGTGTTTTAATATATATGTTGTTGGTGTGGCTTATATGATAAATAAATAAATAAACTCTTTTTTTCAGTATCGAGGAATAGTTAGGTAGTTTTACAACTATGTTGTGGTATGATAGCACACTTCTGAAAATATAAAGGCGTCAAACACTGAGTAATTGACTTTGTTTGTAAAGGAGAGCCGTAGGTATATTTGAAACCGAATATCGTTTTCAAAACCGCCCGTTGACTTCTTTCGACTTATTCCTATTTTCTCCTATTTTCTATCATTAACGAATCCTGACTCTGCACTACCTAATCATTTTTTAAAGATTAATGTTCACGGTCCAGGCAGTCTCTGACCTGTCAAACTACTTTTTGTTAGGCATGTGAATGTATAAAGATGATATTGACAATATTGTCATTGAAATGCTGCCTATTCATATCTAAATGGGTGGTACGACTTTGGTCAAGTCTGCCATAGGTCAAATGGGTCATTCGTCAAGTCCTCTTTTCGTCTATCTGCCTCAGACGCCATTGGTTGCGGGTTCGATCCCCGCACGGAACAAGAAAAAAAAATGTTCCGTGTCTGGGTGTTTATCTATTTATTTATTTATATTCTAGGTTCCCCCCTAGTTCGCTATATGGTATCCCATAACACAAGCTATGCTTACTTTCGGGCCATGTAGTTGGTGTGATTGTCTGGGGATTTTATATAAATAAATATTTAATCAATTAACCTTTAAAACCAATGGCGTTCAGTTGCACAACACCACATATCTTGAGTAATCGTCTTTTGCCATTGCTCTAGAAAATATTTTTGAAATGCAGACTTGACTTGTATACAGTCTTGTATATTGACATGTCATAGTGAAACATGTTGTTCCACTACGATGACAAGTTTGGGTTGTCCAAATTCTTTAAATTAGTAAATAAGACAACAGATGCTAAAGCATCTAGCAATATTTCAAGTGCTTTATATAATAAAAATTGTTTAAACCTGGTACATCAAAATATACAAGGCATCTCAGAGAAAGTCTTTGAAATTGAATTGTTTTTGAATGCCGAACATATAGACATTCTTTGTATAACTGAACATTTTTTGTTAGACCACCAGTTAATTGTAAATTTTTCTCAGCACCAAGTTGCTAGTTCGTTCAATGGACAGACAGCAATACATGGGGGCTCTTTAATAATATTAAATAAATCTTTAAAATTTAGAGAACGTACCGACATAGTGAGCCTATCTATTGAACAAACTATTGAAATATCCTGTGTAGAATTGACAAACTGCATAATTGTTTGTATATATAGACCCCCTAAATCACACTATGATAGTTTTGAACTTGTTTTAGAACAAGTATTGGATAAATTATGTAATAAAACTAAGAAAATATTTGTTTGCGGGGACTTTAATGTTAATTTATTAGAAAATTCATCATTGAGTAAAAAACTAATAAATTTGTTTAAATGTAATAATCTTAGTAACCTGTTCCTAGAACCAACTAGAATAACAAGGACCAGTGCAACTTGCCTAGATAATGTGTTTTCTAATGTTACTCCGGTAAGTTCATCAGTTATAAATAAACTAAGTTCTGATCACAGCGGTCAGTTGGTTACTTTTAAATACTCAAAGAAAATACAGGTTAATAAGAATATAATGGTTGTTCCGGTCAATAAAAAGCGTTTGGAGAGATTTAGATGTAGTATTATTAAAAATATGCCCCATATAGCCCACTCCAACAATGTAAATTTACAATACAGTAATTTAAGTAGTATAATAAATAAACAACATGAGAGTATATTTATTCCGAAAAAAGTCTCTCCAAACAATTGTAAATCCTTCAGTGATTGGGCTACCACAGGTATACATATAAGTAGAAAGCACCTATATGATCTCTATCATGAGAAATCATATAACAAAAGTGAAAGTTTTTGCAAGTACGTTAGAATTTACTCAAAATTATTTAAAAGAGTATGTGCCGCAGCCAAATCTATATATCTAAGTAATAAGATAAAAAATAGTTCTAATAAGACTAAAACAACATGGAACATAATAAATAAGGAAACTGGAAAAGTTAAGGATCGCAATACTGAGTTTAAACTTGTAATTGACAATAAAACCATTAATGTAGATGAAAATGTTGCGACAGCATTCGAAAATTGTTTTGCTGACATTCCAGTTTCAACTACTAAATTGTTAAATTCTTCACCTGTGGTGGCTGAATCATTGCTGAAAAATCATGTAAGTGAGTGCAAGGAGTCTTTCAAGTTCCAACCCATAGACACCGGGGACATTTTTAAAACATTTAAGACAATTGATGTTAAAAAGACAACTGATTTGTGGGGCATATCTGTTGAAATCTTAAGTTCTATCATAGATGTAATAGCTCCTTGCCTTGTTGAAATATTTAACAACTGTATTATAAGTGGGGAGTTTCCTGATTTAATGAAGCATAGTAAGGTTATTCCTTTATTTAAATCGGGTAGCTCTACGGACCCTACTAATTTTAGACCAATTTCGATTTTACCAACATGTAGCAAAATTTATGAAAAAATTATTCTCAACCAGCTATTAGCTCACTTCACAAAAAACAATTTACTTCATAACAAACAATTTGGATTCACAAGGGGTCGTTCGACAACTGATGCTGGTGTTGAACTGTTTGAAGTAATAGCTGGTGCCTGGGAGGGGTCACAGGATGCTCTAGGTGTATTTTGTGACCTATCCAAGGCATTTGACTGTGTTCAGCATGACACTCTCATCAGGAAACTCCACCACTACGGCATCAAAGGCACTGACCTCAAACTTTTGAATTCTTACCTGAGTGATAGAATCCAGAAGGTTGAGGTTAACCGGAAAAGGTCAGCTGGGTCGGTTGTGAGAATGGGAGTGCCTCAAGGTTCAATTCTGGGCCCATTTTTATTTTTAGTCTATATAAATGATCTACCCTATATGGTAGGAAATAATCACGATATTGTATTGTTTGCTGATGACACATCATTAATTTTTAAAATGATAAGGCAGAAAACCAACTACGACGATGTAAACAATGCTCTCTCTAATGTAGTACAGTGGTTTAATGTAAATAATCTAGCTTTCAATGATAAAAAAACTAAATGTATAAAATTCTCCGCACCAAATGTAAAACAAGTTGAGTCTGATCTGCGGCTTAATGGGAACAGGTTGAATCTAGTAGATAACACTGTTTTTCTTGGAATTACCTTAGATTCTAAATTGCAATGGGGCGCCCATATCTCACAGCTAGCGAGTAGACTTAGTTCTGCAGCGTTCGCGGTAAAGAAAATTCGCTCATTGACTGATGTTAATACGGCGAAGCTGGTTTATTTTAGTTATTTTCATAGTATAATGTCCTACGGCATCCTACTTTGGGGCAATGCCGCAGACATTGACACGATATTTACACTGCAGAAAAGGGCTATTCGTGGAATGTATAAACTTGGAAGTAGAGAATCTCTAAGAGAAAGGTTTAAAGAGATTGGTATCTTGACCTTTGCATCACAATATATATATGAAAACATTATGTATATTTATAAGAATAGTAGTAAATTTAAAACCATGAAAGATAAGCATGATAAAAATTATTCTGTAATGACAAGGAACGACCATAAATTAGCGTTTCCCAAATTAAGGCTGGCTAAAAGCACCAAATCATTTATGGGAATGTCAATACGTATTTATAATAAAATACCACAGTCAATTCAATCTCTAACGTTTAATAAATTTAAAAGAACTATCAAAGAAACATTATGCAAAAAAGGCTACTATAAACTCCAAGATTATTTAGATGACAAAAGAGCGTGGGATTGATGTCTCCACAGGTTATTTCCAAATATTAAACATTAATCACTATGTAAGCAGCTTGGCTGCGACATGATATTGGCAAGCACGAATAGCTGTCTTCTGTTTGTTTGTTCATGTCATAGCAGAGCTGTATTTCTGCCAAATTGTACCTATAATAAGCACTTTTTACAAAAGAGTGCCGAGAGTTTTTTTTCCGCCGGCTTTTTTCCTCTCGGTCTACCTAGGGTTCTACTTTCATTTCGTTTTTTAAAGCCGAAGAAGAAGTAGTAGTAGACATCACCAAGACATTGGTGGATAATGGGCGATCATTATCTATAAGCTGAGAGACGCACACTTCTCGACGGAGGCCTTCCCCTGGATTCTTCATGTCGTCCGGACCCGCGCCGCCCTCATCCAGCATTTGACGTTCGTAAAGTGTATAAAATTACCTACTACGAATAAAAAAGTTTTCATTTCATTTCATTTTCATTTCACGACTTAATTTCTTAGAAAAGGTTTAGGGATTTTAATTTCAAGTGAATGATACGTGTAGTCTATTGAGTATCTTGAAAATGAAAATGAAAATGAAAACTTTTTTTTATTCGTAGTAGGTAATTTTATACACTTTACGAACGTCAAATGCTGGATGAGGGCGGCGCGGGTCCGGACGACATGAAGAATCCAGGGGAAGGCCTCCGTCGAGAAGTGTGCGTCTCTCAGCTTATAAAGATAATGATCGCCCATTATCCACCAATGTCTTGGTGATGTCTACTACTACTTCTTCTTCGGCTTTAAAAAACGAAATGAAAGTAGAACCCTAGGTAGACCGAGAGGAAAAAAGCCGGCGGAAAAAAAACTCTCGGCACTCTTTTGTAAAAAGTGCTTATTATAGGTACAATTTGGCAGAAATACAGCTCTGCTATGACATGAACAAACAAACAGAAGACAGCTATTCGTGCTTGCCAATATCATGTCGCAGCCAAGCTGCTTACATAGTGATTAATGTTTAATATTTGGAAATAACCTGTGGAGACATCAATCCCACGCTCTTTTGTCATCTAAATAATCTTGGAGTTTATAGTAGCCTTTTTTGCATAATGTTTCTTTGATAGTTCTTTTAAATTTATTAAACGTTAGAGATTGAATTGACTGTGGTATTTTATTATAAATACGTATTGACATTCCCATAAATGATTTGGTGCTTTTAGCCAGCCTTAATTTGGGAAACGCTAATTTATGGTCGTTCCTTGTCATTACAGAATAATTTTTATCATGCTTATCTTTCATGGTTTTAAATTTACTACTATTCTTATAAATATACATAATGTTTTCATATATATATTGTGATGCAAAGGTCAAGATACCAATCTCTTTAAACTTTTCTCTTAGAGATTCCCTACTTCCAAGTTTATACATTCCACGAATAGCCCTTGAGAGGGTGAAATATTAATATCCTTGCTACGGTTTCTAATATAAGTAAATGATTTGGAATTAACCGAAATGAGCTATTATTTGCACTAGGTATATGTTGTTTTAATACAATATATCATGAGTTGTCAAAAATCTGAAAAAATCTTTTAATAAGTGCAAAAGTTATATTTTTTTCGCCAACTCCTCATACCATACATACATATATAAGAAGGATACGAAATCGAATAATTTAATACATACAATCGATTATTATCTTGAGAATCATCGATTATTTATTAATCGATGTCAAAAAATTCACTACAAAGATATCAAAGAAGATCAAGGTAACTTACTTCGTCGACGGCGGGTATTCATTGGGGCATTCTGAAAGTTACATGCGCGATTTAATGTACAATCAGCGCCATCTATTGGTTCAGATATAAACTTTGGCTATGATATTTATATATAATCTATGATATTTATATAACAACGTGTAACATAATGAAGTGATACCTAATACTTAAGGGAATTGTATGTTTGGTGATGTAGTTTATAAGTAACAGGAACATGTTATCCTTACGGTTCGGCTGAAAAACTAGTTCAAAGTTTAGATCAAAATATCTACGTGTCAACCCTAAAAACAGCTTGTCTAAATGTTTGATATAATATGAAGTTCCGCAAGTTCCCATTAGATGGCGCTGATTGTTTATTAAAGCCCGCATGTAAAGTTACGAAATCATTTAAAGGAATGAATATGTAAATTTTGATATTGGTGTGGTTAAACAAATAGTATAAGGTGTTCTGTGAAGTAATTGAATAAATAGTGAGTTCAAGTGAAATATAGTACAGTGGTGTTATTGTGGATTCCTCTCTCCCCTACGTAGTGAAAATTGTACATGGTGCCGAAACCAGGGAAGGAAGGAAAGACGGAAGGGAACTTATCGGACTGAGGACTTAGAGAAATTACGTCTCATCTCGGACTTGTAAAATTTTCCGAAGCTTTCATCGACTTAGAAAAAATTTCGTCAAATCCGGACTTGGAAAAATTCACTCGATTTCGAACTTAGAAAATTTTTGGCGAAATTTGGTACTGAAAATACTTAGAAATTCTTGGAAAAGTATTATACTGAAGAAAACTTAGAAAAATTTACTCGATTTTTGGACTTGGAATTTTTTTTGTAAAAAAGTGCAAATTCAATTTTGAAAGATTAGTTGATCTTAATTGAATCAATTGAAAATTTTTCGGAACTTTGACTATCAACATGGCTTCGCTGATCAAAAGTCAATTTGAATTGTCATCAAGGCTTGAAAAAGCGCAAAGCAATTTCAAGAAAAGTCCGAAGGATAGAATTACGGTCAGCTACATAGAAACCAGAATAACAATTATAGAAGCGTTATATTCTGAATTCAAGCAAAACCATCGAGAATTGATTCAAAGCACTTCCACTGATCAAGTTCAAACTTTGCCTTATTTTGTTAATGATGAGTACGATAATTTTGAGGAATCATACACAGAGCATGTTGCTGGACTAAAGGAAAAGTTAGTTCAATTAAAGGAAACTCCCAAAACTGCGACAAGTACCACCACCAGTGATGTGAAGCTTTCAAGAATACAGCTGCCTGCGTTTAGTGGAAAATATGAGGAGTGGCAAACATTTTATGATATGTTTTTTTCACTTCAAAATGCAAAATTGTCGGCAGTTCAAAAATTACATTATTTGAAAAGTAGTATATCTGAGGAACCGGAGAGTTTGCTGCGTAATTTCCCTACTACTGAGAAGAATTATGAAGAGGCTTGGAAACTTCTAACAAAGCGTTATAATAACAAACGCTACAACTCAAATGCAGTTTTGAAACAATTATTTTCACAGAAACAAATTTCAGTAGATTCATAGGGTGCTATGAAGCAACTTCTAGACACAACCACCTCATGTTTGAAGGCATTGAATAATATGGGCATAAATACGGAGACTTGGGATGCCATCATTGTCTATTTCGTAGTTTCCAAATTAGACGTGGAATCGCATAAGCAATGGGAAACTCAGATAAATTACCTGGTAGAGGAAATGCCGACATGGTCGCAACTCGTCGATTTCCTAGAAGCAAGATTTCGAAGCTTAGAGATGATAGACTCCAATAAGCAATTTCCTAAACCGTATATGCAAAAGAATAAACCTGTAATAAAGCAGAAATCATTCCATTCGTCTTTTCAGCAAGAGAATAAAGGATCTAATATTACTTGTACGCTTTGTGGAGATCGTCATCATTTGGGTTCGTGTAAGGAGTTTTTTCAGCAGGATGTAGAGAAGAGGCGAGACTTAGTAAATTCTAGAGGGCTTTGTTTCAACTGTCTACAACCAACCCACATTGTCAATAAATGTCGCCAGTCAACATGCTGCAAGAGATGTGGAAGAAGACATCATAGCATGTTGCATTATGATAAAGATGGATCGTACGAGACTACGAATGGCATTTCTGAAAACAACCAAAGAACTGAAGATACTAACAAACCATCTACTTCTGAAACACAAATTTTAGCGAACTTTTCAAAAAGTGAGAAAGCCAACTACAACATCTTGTTGGCTACGACCCTTCTACGAGCTTGTTCGTGGCACGGAAAAAGACTTTTAGTGCGTGCATTGTTAGATCAAGGCTCACAAGGTTCTTTTATCACTGAAGCTACGGTTCAAAAATTAGGAATTAAGCGTTATTCGGTAAGTGGCTTGGTTTCAGGTCTGGGAGATGGTCAAATGCGAATCAAACATTGCGTGACTTTACATTTAGAATCGCGTCATAATACAGACATTTCCGTAGTAGTTAAGGCATATGTTTTAAGGTCAATTACCTCCATGGTCCCTAGTGACAAATTAGAATCACCTGAGTGGTTGGAGATTGAAAACTTACCGCTTGCTGATCCAGGCTTCGACACTCCAAGGAAGATACATGTTTTACTAGGAGCTGAAGTGTATTCAGAGATTTTATTAGATGGCTTGATAAAGCAACCCAAAGGAAATTTAATAGCACAAAATACGGCTTTTGGATGGGTTTTATCAGGAAAAATGGCTGATTCAACATCAGAAACGGGAAAAGTCTCTAGCTTACATCTAATGTTCCAGGAAGAAGAAGATTTTCTGAAACGATTTTGGGAAATTGAGGCTGAACCAGATAAGATTCAGAAAATTATGTCTACTGAAGAGAAGATATGTAAAGATTTAGATGAGGCTACAACTGTTAGACATCAAGAAGGAAGGTTCATTGTTGCATTACCCTTCAAAAGTGATGATCCAGAATGTCAGTTGGGACATTCTAAAGACATAGCAATGAAAAAATTCCGGGCGTTAGAGAGAAGACTTATGAATAACCCCACACTTTATGAAGAATATAGAAAGGTGTTACAAGAATATTTAACACTAAATCATATGGCTCTTGTCGACTAAGGTGACATCGACAATAGAAAGGCAGTGTATCTACCACATCATGCTGTAGTCAGAGATGACAAAATAACGAATAAGGTTCGCGTGGTCTTCAATGCATCAAGCAAAGGTTCAAATGACGTGTCGCTAAATGACGATCTTATGGTTGGACCAAAACTTCAACAAGATTTGAGGCATTTATTGCTGAGGTGGCGCACTCATCGCATTTGCATTGTTGCTGATCTAGTGAAAATGTACAGACAGGTTTTGGTTCGCGTGGAGGATGCCAACTTTCAAAGAATAGTCTGGAACACTCACCCACACTTACCCATTCAACATTACAAGTTGTTGACATTAACTTTTAGTACTGCATGTGCACCTTATCTTGCGGTTAAAACTCTACAGAAGCTGGCTGAGGTAGAAAAGCATAACTTTCCAATCGCGTCACAAATAACATCAACGGATTATTACGTAGATGATTTTATGACTGGATGTCACACAGAAGAAGAAGCCAAAGTTATCTACGACCAGATGAATGGTCTCATGAATTCGGGAGGGTTTCAACTTCAGAAATGGAGCAGTAACAGTAAAGATCTTCTACAATATATTGGAGACGATAAGAATCATGAGGAACAGCTAGTGCCAATAACAGCGGACAACATGACAAAAGTTCTTGGTATCCAATGGAATCGAGAATCAGATAGTTTTGAATATCAGGTCAACTTACCAGACGTGAGTGTTCCGATTACGAAGAGACAAGTTCTGTCAGATATTGCACGTTTGTACGATCCAATTGGTTGGATTGCACCAGTAGTCGTAGTAGCTAAGCTGATCATACAAGACATCTGGAAGGCACGGCTTGACTGGGATGACCATCTAACTGAAGATTTGAAGCAAGTTTGGCTTAAATACAGAAAACAATTGGTTGACATCAAAAATATAACTATACCAAGATGGATTCAGTACAAACCTGACTGTCAAGTTGAGCTGCATGCATTTTCAGACGCATCTCGTGTAGCATACGCAGCAGCAGTATTTTTAAGAGTTGTCGATAGTGACAAATCTGTGTCTGTAAGTTTGATATCAGCTAAAACAAAAGTAGCTCCTATAGAAAGAGAAATTTCAATTCCACGATTGGAACTATGTGGTGCAGTTCTCGCTGCAAAATTGCTATCTGAAATCTCGCAAGTCCTCAATATACCGAAGGAGAATCTTTACGCATGGACCAATTCTACAATTGTCTTGGCATGGTTGAAGGGAGGAGCCAGCAAATGGAACACGTTTGTGAGCAACCGGGTATCAGAGATATTATCCATAATTGACTATGAGCTGTCGGGCCACGTTGCAACAGAAGCTAACCCTGCTGAGTGTGCTTCAAGAGGCTTAAATCCTTCAGAAATTAATTCTCACAAATTATGGTGGCATGGTCCGGATTGGTTATCTTTAGTAGAGATTAATTGGCAAAAACCTGAACTGGAAGAAACACAAGAGGAAGCAAGAATTGTAGTAATGTCAATCACTGAAATTAAAGAAACTTATTTTGTATGGATGAAATTTTCAAAGCTATCTAAAATGCTACGAGTAGTATCTTACTGTAGAAGAATGCTATTGAAAAGAGACAAACGCTTAACTCTGCCAAGTCACGTAACAACAGAAGAGATGAATACAACGTTAGAAAAGTGTATCTAACCAGTACAGTTGCAGGAATTCAATCAAGAAACTAATAGGCTACTAAATGGAAAGGAGACGTCAAAGAAAAGTTTGATTCACACTCTTCATCCTATATTAGACCAGAATGGATTGTTGAGAGTTGGAGGACGCATAGATCTGGCAGACGCCCAATTTGACACGCAACATCCTATAATTCTTCCTGAAAAGTCCCATCTATCACAACTTATAATTGCTGATGCTCATGATAAAACACTTCATGGTGGGCCACAAGTAATGTTGAACTTCATCAGGTCGAAGTATTGGATCGTAAGAGCAAGAGTACAAGTGAAGAAGTTTTACCGGAAATGTATCACCTGTTTGAGATATTCAAAGGCAGCTAGAGTACAATTAATGGGTCAACTGCCAAATGCGAGGTTGAGACCGGGTAAACCATTTAAGGCAACAGGAGTTGATTATGCGGGCCCAATAAATATAAGAATGTCTCCAGGTCGAGGTGTGAAGTCATACAAAGGCTATATCTGTTTGTTTGTCTGCATGGTAACTAAGGCTGTACACCTTGAAGCAGTGACGGATTTGAAAACAAAAGGATTTTTAGCAGCATTTCGAAGATTCATTTCGAGGCGATGTCATTGTCAAGACCTTTACAGTGACTATGGAACGAACTTTGTAGGAGCTGATAAACAGTTGCGCGACATGTTTAATCATGCTAAATCAAGTATTCCAAGCGAAATAGCTGCAAGCCTTACACTTGAGTCGACCACCTGGCACTTTATACCACCACAATCACCTAATTTTGGAGGACTATGGGAAGCTGGAGTTCGGTGTGCAAAGAATCACTTGAAAAGAGTTGTTGGAGATAGTACTCTGACATATGAAGAATTAGCCACTGTTTTGTCACAAGTAGAAGCTTGTTTAAATTCGCGGCCGATATCTATTATTCGTGATGATGCAAATGACCCTCTCCCGTTGACCCCAGGTCATTTTTTAGTTGGTGAACCTATTGTCAACATTCCAGACGTAAATTATTCTGTTAGTAATATCACTGTACTTGAAAGATGGAATCTAGTTCAAAAGATAGTGTCTGATTTTTGGAAAAAATGGTCGAAAGAATATTTGTTAAAGTTAAATCAAAGATATAAATGGACATCCACATTAAATGAGCCTAATGTTGGTGATATTTGCATTGTTCGGGATGACAATATCCCACCAGCTAAGTGGATTCTAGGCAGAATTGTCAAAAAGCATGTAGGACAAGATAATGTTACTCGTGTAGTGAGCATAAAATCTCCAAATGGAGTAATCAAAAGACCACTTAGCAAAGTTAGTTTTCTTGAAAATTGAATAACATGTATTATCATGGTGGGCGGTGCATATTATTGTTTGTTTTTGTATTATTTGTATTGTATCATTCGAATTTAAGTTTTTGTTTTTAAACATTTTCTAGCAATTTGTAATTAGGTTTTTAAAGGACTAGTCCTTGGTGGGCGGAATGTCTAAATGTTTGATATAATATGAAGTTCCGCAAGTTCCCATTAGATGGCGCTGATTATTTATTAAAGCCCGCATGTAAAGTTACGAAATCATTTAAAGGAATGAATATGTAAATTTTGATATTGGTGTGGTTAAACAAATAGTATAAGGTGTTCTGTGAAGTAATTGAATAAATAGTGAGTTCAAGTGAAATATAGTACAGTGGTGTTATTGTGGATTCCTCTCTCCCCTACGTAGTGAAAATTGTACACAGCTGTTAGCTTTTGATGAAATCTATTCGATAACAGTTGGCGTAAAAATAAAGTGATGGGTAAATATCAAAAATGTCAAAACGTGATAAATCGTAATTAGTAACCTAAATATTAAATACACCTATCAGAAAATATTATGTGGAGTGTCTTACTAATTATTAAATAAAAATTATAAAGACAATGATGAAGAAATACTTTTTTCTTTAATTAAATTTTTGTTCATTGTTCTAAAACTTTAATTTGTGTTGATTGTACCTATAAGAACTTTCTATTTCTGTTGTTCAGTTTTAATTTAATTAATAAAACTATTGATATATTATTTATGGCGTATATTTTGAAATATGTGATTAGTTTGTTTTTTGAAATAAGGATTAATAATCGATTAATTAATTACAACACCGTTGCCCGTAGATATTTGTTCGGAGGTGCCTAAGAACTAATTTTCTAGCCATAATCCTACTAATATTGTAATTGTGAAAGAGTAAGGACGAATAATAGTATATTTCATTACGAGTGCGGAAAGCCTGTCATTGCAAAGAGTTCCGACAAATGTCTACACGAGCCGAGGCGCAGCCGAAGGCGAGGGTTGACAGTCGGAACGAGTTGCAATGACGGTTCCGCACGTGTACTGAACGACTATTTTTAATACAGTTGCGAAAAAATTAAGCAATTTTATAAAATATACAAAATGGCGCCAGCCGTGAAAGATTATAAACAGAGATTTTTTTTGTTTGTTTACCCATTCTGGGTAGGCCAAGGGAACTATGCCCATACAGCCAAGTCGATTTTTTGTATTGACATGAAATGAAAATGAATTTAATGAGATAAAATGAAATAAAACCTAACCTTACTCATTGCATCAAATCATTATATTTGATATTGAAACAAATTAGTAGGTTCTTTTCAGAAATATTTGCATGAATCGTAAAAACTTCTATGAATTTTTTTTAGTAAAAACTTCGTGGTTGATTTTTTCTTTTTAATAGACATTATTTTGACATTTGGGAAAGAGAACGCACGAGTGCGGAAAAGGTAAAGAAAAAGCACGAGTGTGCAATAGCCCACATCCCGAACGCTAAACGTCCCTGCAATACGCCACTTTTTGAGCAACTGTATTAAAAAGTTTTTTTTTCCCGCCAACTAAAGAAAAGAGGGGACCTTTGGGGGAGTACCTACCCGGCCAGCCAATCCCTAACAGTGCGGGACTCATCGAACCCAGCGATACCCGCTAAACACCCCCTTTGCTAAAGACATCTATCGAATAAAGGCAAACTAAAATTTTGCATATTATAAATGTGAAAGTTTGAATGGATGGATGTATGCATGTCTGGATGTTAGTTCTCTATCACGGCAAAACGGCGTAATGGATTTGGATGAAATTTGGCATAGAGATAGTTTGCAGTCTGAAATAGAAAATGGGCTACTTTTTATCTCGATGTTCCCGCGGGATTTGAAATGGCGCGGGTAAAACCGCGTGCAACAGCTAGTAAATTATATTTCAACACACTTGCTCGTAAAGTGAGCGTTATTCTATTGAATTTAGAACTATAAACTGGGCTATAAGTCACGCGTGCATAATATATTATACCCTAGTGCATAATATAATGAATCCTACAAAGTTGAATTGTACCTTTGTGTAAATAACATGCGAGAAAACAGAGCATATTTTATTGGTCCGGGTTATACACTAAATATTTTCAGAAACAACAAAGAGGTTTTATACCACTTCAAATCCATATACATTTTTAAATGTTTGCGCCTTATATTAGTAAAATAAATTTGTATATTAAACAAATTATTCACAATTTACAATCATTTGTCATAAAATATTAAAATATTTGCATTTACCACTCCAAATTAAACATTTTCACTTAAAATAGGCTGTATATGCTATACAGACATTGACACATTTGACGGAAAAAAAAACCTACGCGCATGCGCGAGGTTCGGCGCCATTTTTCAATCACAATTCACAGCTTTGTTATCAATTGTGTTTGTTATTTTATGACCACGTATGTCTGTCTTTTACTCACAAGTGTGTTGAAAAACGTCGTATGTAACTCGTGAGCGTTGCTAATTACAGTCTCGGCTCATTATTAAGCCCTCGCCTGCGGCTCGGGCTCAAATCACAGCCTCGACTGTAATTAGCAACTTCGCTCACTTGTTACATAATATACTATAAAAGTTTAAAAGCAGTCCTTCCGCTATGAGAAACTCGTCTTTGGACTTGGCGAAAAAATCTGCTAAAATACTTATGTAGTGTCTACTGTGTAGACGCGCGATATATTCTTGCAGAAATAGGTATGCAAGATATTTTAGAAAGCTTTTGGACAATGTGTGTGCATGATAAAATTACTAGACAAGTAATCTTTTTTAACTGACTGATTAATTATCTTAACTTAGTAGTAGGTTCGTACATAATTTGGATATTTTATTACAGCTGTTTGAAGGTTTCAAAAATGGGTTTTTCAGGGATTTCATATATTATGTATTATCACAGAATAAGTAATAGTTGGTACAGAAGAATTACTACGCAAGAAGATCTAAATAAATTCGAGTCTTGCTACGACGCGATACGGTGGAATTCAGCTCGCACAGCATTACGTGCCTGCAAATTTATATACCTAGAAGTTTTGTCTCTTTCTATCGCATGCCTCTTATCTTTTCTTACGCTGTTAGGGTTGCTGCCTAGTGAAGAATAATTAATCTCCTTATTTGTAATTAAGTATCTACCGATGTAGGTATTACTGTTATTCTACCTTTGTAAAAAATATTGTTTCAACTTACCTAAAGTACAAAATGAAAAAAAAGTTACGACGAATAATTAGTAATACTACCTATGTTTTGTTTGCTACATTGAACATAATCAAATCTAAACATAATCTAATTGAATATTTGTTTCTTTTTATGTCCATTTTTAAATACTATTTGCGACCTCGATCATAGAATTACTGTGAGACCTATTAGGTAGGTAGGTATCTACAATGTCCCGACGGGCGCGCGCGTGACACACGACCCATTCGAAATGCGCCGGCGGAGCGCTTCGCTGTAGGTAAATAACGGATGTACCGCGCGGAGTGAGCCAGGCCTGCTATTAGTAATTTTGTATTACAGCATAGTACTCGTGGTAAGTAGTTATCTTATTATTTTCTGATAAACATGTCGGATACCTCACCAGGTTTATGGCGCTTTGCCTGCTGCTGCCGCGGCACCGCTCGCTTCGCTCGCTCGGCTCGCGCACGTATATAATGTGACCTGCACTTCCTTAAGATGGGAAATGAGTACAAATAAAAAGAATTCAGGTCTAGAAATCCGTATTTATTCCAATACTTAAACCTAAATTTATTAGAGTGGGACCCTGGCGACTTCTGGTCTGTACTAAGTGTGAGGTGCGATGGGGTTAAAAGGCCGGCAGAAAAATATTTGTTTATAGTGACATTCAGAGGTGACGATGCACTGGTGTAAAAAACCGGTAAATAATATTTGTTTCTACAAGTTGAAATTGGATTCCGTTCAGAGGTGACGATGCACTGTCATGCACTCTATGCTTCGAAGGGCAGGTGAGGTCTTGTCAAATCCGCCAATTTCTCGCCCCTGTCCAAACACTCCTGTTAAGGAGTAAAATACAACCCTGGGACCAGCAAAAACACCTTCTCGTAACCGGGCTGGCGGGAATCCCGAAGATCAGTATAAAGTTATTTAAGATAATAACTTGTATGCAAATCACTGGCACAACTAGGCGTGCCCTCCTGCGCAATTCCAACGCGAATCTTACAACTTCCAATACATTAATTAATAAAAATAAGTTAAATGCGGCTACGCTTGCCACCAGCGGAGATGAAAACGACGCCATATTGCTGTCAACTTTTTAAGACGCCTCGACGCAGGCAAAGGTATAATTTCCATACAGCCTAGTCCGAATGTGCAAAAAAAATTGTAGGAACGAAACTTTAGGGTTACAATAACTATATGCAACCTAACTTGCTCCTCCTCGCTGCGCTCGTTGTCGCACCTAACCGTACCGAATCCGTCTTCCGGTGCGATTGTTATGTATTTAATCCTATCATATAAAGTTTAAATATAATTCCATAATTACTGAATCAAAAAAAAAACTTAACTTTTATGAATTCAGAATTTAATATACTCGTTTCATGTCAAATTGCAATTTATGTTTAAAAACGTACAGAAGGCAGCAGATCAAGGGTTACATTACCTGTCAAATTTTCCAAACCAATAGAGTTCAGATTCAAGTAAAATTTTTTGACAGATTTGTACGTAGAATTTGTGAACAAACTAGGAAATACATATAGAAATGTTAACAAAAGAAACGACATTTCAACTGGTTTTAAAAAACGCTTGTCTATATACTTATTAATAAGTAGGTACAGCTGAATTAAACGCTTGTTCGTATGTAACAATCTCAAGAACTATTATTTAAAAAGAAAAACTTATTTTGCATTTCATAGCCTCGCTCTTGAGTAAGGTCACCTAATGGTGCGTTTAGATTGCTAGTAATGCAACTAGTAATGTAACATTCTGCGCACGTTGCGTATTTGAACGAGTGGTGCGCAGAATGTTACATTACAAGTTCCATTACAGCAATCTGTACGCACCATTATAATTTATCAAGAAACTAAGTATTTCGCACAATTTACCTGCGCATTTTGAATCCCGCGGGAATGTCGGCATAAAAAGTACCTTACGTGCTATTTCAGACTGTTCACTATCACTATGCCAAATTTTATCTAAATCCGTTAACTGTTATTGGAAAACAAAGTTCAAAAAGTTTTTATTCACAATCGGTAAAATACGCTTATTGAAAGTCAAACGGTAGATGAGGGCTGCGCGGCGTGGAGAGTCTTGGGGAAGCCTCTGCCCAGCAGTGTGCCTCTCTCGGCTCACGAAGATGATGATCACCCATTATCCTTCAATATACCTTCTTTTTAAGCTTTAAACAACGAATGAACAGACATCCATACATCCAAACTTTTACAATTAGTAAGATTTAATCAACCAAATCTTAGAAAATAATTCATCCAGGTAAAACCACACTATACAAGAACCTACTCTATCTTAAAGCCCCTATCTCATAACACGGAGGTAGACAAACAATGCTCGCCCGGGGATCGAACCCGGTATATTACTTTGTGATATTTACGAGTTAAGCCAGTCTGAGCGAATATGACTCTAGATATAGATGTTTGGTCAAAGAGTAAGGATGTAGATGCGCTTGGTAATAGAAGCGTTGAGAGAAACTATAATTGGTAATGAGACTATTGACGGGTTTCAATATCATGAAAACTGTTCGGTTTGCCTACGAACAGTAGAATTCACTACCAAAATTCCTTTCTATATTCAAACTCTTGACATCTTAACCAGTGCTTACGAAGTGTTTGACTGTAATGGGTTGCTAGGCAAACATTTTTAAAAATTAAAATTAAAATTAAAAATTATTTATTTCTTTTCACAAACATTTCTTAAAATAAAAGTGACTGGTGCCTCCTTTTAGTTTATTGTTACAGATAATCTGTACCAGAAGGCACCGCTCCTCCTAATAACTACCAGAAACATATAGCAGTGAAAAAAAATATATATACGTATACATGTACATTAGAAATAGGTAGGTACAAACTTAGTTAATATTTTAAATAGGTACATTGTTGATCTGTCACTAATTACATTGAAATAAGTTAAATTTAATGTTGTTACAACTTATTATATATTTTTAAGTGAGAGCAGTGTGTGTATGCATTTGTTTGTGTGTGTGTGTGTATGTGTGAGTGAGCGTGTGGATGTGTGTATATATGTGCGTGTGTGTGTATGTGCAATAAGGGCTATGAGTATAAAATAAAATATTGAAGAGTTTAAAATGATCATACAAAATGTGGCTATCATCTGAATGAAAAAATATTATTTTAACTATTATGTATGATTAGTTTACTCGTTCGAGCAGATATTCGACCTGTTCAAAAGTCTTGTTTTCCAACCAGTCAGTTATTAATTTCTTAACCTCATAAATTGGTTTTGAGTAAATATTTAGATGCTTATTGTATAAACGGGCAGCACGCATTTTATAATGTCTGCTAGCAAAGGTGGTGTTTATTGAAGGAATATTTACAGCAATATCCTTTCGTCTTTTAGACATTATATTTCTGTCATAGACTGTAGATCTATGTTTTCATAAAATGGTGCTTAATATATACAATTTTCTCAATGTAGGAAGTTTACAAAGTTGATACAGAGTATCAGTCGGAAAACGCCTTTTTTTAAAATACATCACCTTAAGGAGGCTACGTTGAGCCCGTTCAGCCTCAAGGAATCTAGTTTTAGCGGCACCACCCCATACAGGCAAGCAGTAGGTCAGTACGGACTGAACCAGCGATACATAAATTTCTTTCAAGAGATCTCTATCGCGACCACGTGAACCAGGGACCGATCCTGGAACAACATGTCTTAGATTTTTAAAGAACCATGTAAGTTTTCGTAGTCTTAGTATAATGTGTTCAAGATGTTTATTCCAAGACAGCGCCCGATCCACGTGGATGCCCAAGTATTTAGTGCAGTCAACTTTATGTATTGCTGGACAGTTACAACTGTCCGAGTTGCGATAAATTTTACAATTATGAATTTTAATGCTGTAATTTCTGTCAGGTTGTGTGTTATTATAAATACTGTAGCATATATAGTTTGTCTTAGTGGCATTTAGGGTAAGTATGTTATTTTGAAACCATTTGTTGACTTTCGCTAGCCCTGTCTCAGCAGCGCGCTTAACTGCCTCCCAGGATGTACCAGTAAAGACGATGGTAGTGTCGTCAGCATATGAAAAAATATTAGCATGTGGAATCTTCATGTTGCAAAGATCGTTAATATAAATAAGAAATAACGTAGGTCCGAGCACGCTTCCTTGAGGCACGCCATGTGTTACATCTTCGTCTTCACTGGCACAATCTTCTAGTTTTACCCTCTGTTTCCTATTTGTTAAATAATCTTTGAAAAGACAAAGTGCAGAGTCTCTAATACCAATCTTTTTAAGCTTGTGTAGTAGAATGGGGACAGAGACAGTATCAAACGCTTTTTTGATGTCAAGAAATACAGACATGCATTTGGATCCGTTATCAAGATGTTCGACTATCAGCGATATTAAAGCAGAAACAGCATCCTCTGTAGATTTTTTCGGTCTGAAACCGTACTGGGACGAAGAAAGTAAATTGAATTTATTTAAATAGCTAAGAAGTCTCACGTTTAGTAGCTTTTCTAATACTTTAGAAATTACCGGTAGTAAAGAAATAGGTCTGTAATTGCAAAGATCGTCCCTGTCACCACTCTTATACACAGGCTTTACGATTGATTTCTTGAGCGATTTTGGGAATATTCCTTTATCAAAACAAAGATTTGTTAGATGAGTCATAACGGGAGTAATGAATGGCTTAGCTAATTTAAAAAATTTGGTAGGGACGAAATTTGGTTTAGCAACTATTAAACGCCCAGATTATAAGTTCTTGTTCCGTGCGGGAATCGAACTTGTGCCCTTGGCATTGTATTGTCTAGACCACTGCACCACGGAGAGCGTTTATACAAGCTTTGAGAGTAGGGATTTATATGCCATTAGTAAGAAAAATTGTATTGAGTTTTTAAGATGAAATTGGTAAATAGAAGACGTTTTTAACCATAGATTAAGCACACAAAGGAAGACCTGATTTTGACCTCCGTTGGGGATGGATTTATTTAGTGTTATTTTTATCTTAACTATAACATTCTTAGTATAAAATCTACCATTTTTAAAATAATAGTTATCAATTTAAATGTTTTAAAAAAACTCTCATTTATCGCATTAAAATATATTTTAGTTTAAATTTCTACCGAAAAGTCAAATTAATAATCAACGAATGCAGAGCATAAAAAAACCGATTTCTGTTCAAAACTTTGGCTGAAGTATTATGGTGCGTACACATTGCTAGTAATGCAACTAGTAATGTAATCTGCAAAAAAAAGTTCCCATGATTTGTACGCCTCTCGAGCGCGAACTGAGCCGCAGTAGAGCGCGCTCGTGGCCTGCTCTAAGATATCCGTACATTTTCTGTTTTTTGAATAACATCAAAAAATGCTCGATGCTCAATGTGGACGGGCGTTCGCGCGCCCGTTCACATTGCGCGAGCACCGGTCGCGAACAGGAATTGCGCCTGTGTGCGTGAGACTTGCTCCTGCGTAGTGACGCTCGCTCGAAGCGTGCTCTACGCTATCCGTGAATTGTCGGTTTTTTGGACAACATCAAAGGGACGCGGATTGCAATTCATTATTTAATATTTTTTTATTGTTTCGCATTTCATAAATATTGGATATTTACGAGAGCAACTTCAAAGTGTGATATTTTGTTTGTTAAGTTATCTTAATTATTATGATGTCAAATGAAAGCTCTAGGCATAAAACCAATTTATCCATTTGAATGATGTTAATCAGTTTAATCGTTTAGGAGATAAATTAGAATTAATTTTAATGGTAAAGATGTAAACAAACCAGAACTTGTAAAGTTTTTGTTTTATCAACTGTAAGCAATTCTCTGCCTTCTCTCCTTTTATAAAATGTGGTGCGCCGCAACCAACGTCTAGGTCTTCAGCATTTTTTTTATGAATTGATGTATTATCATTATATATTGATGTATTTAAAAAACCGACTTCAATAACTTTTTTAAATCCTCGTGTAAACTTTAGCTGTGGTGAAACTTCATAATAATAATAATAATCATTTATTTCAGGCAATATAAACAAAAACATAGATAATTTATTACAGAGGCCCATAGTAAAATAAATACCTTAAGAACTAACATTATATAAATAAACACAAATCACGACTTTGCGGCGGCGTGAAGCGCGGGTCTGGCGGCTCCTGAGGGCGGCGGGCGGCCGCGGAACTTGCGGAAGATAACTCCCTTCGGCCACAGCTCTTCCTTCAGGAACACCGATACGTGGTCCCGGGGTACGCGCACAACAAACGAATTAAAGTTGACGTTACCTTATGTAGGGTGACTGGTAGATCACTTTCCAAATGCGAGGACGTGATAGTTCAATATCATACTTACACCACAGTACCTACAGATATCTACAGTAATTCAACTCGGCCGCATCATTGAAATAAATGCCTACAGCGCCGCGGTCCGTTCACATGTGATAGGGCTGCCCGCCTTCAGCGTTTAAATTACATTTGCCTACTTTGTGTTTACTTCCATTTAATTTTGTGACCGCGATATACTTTTTTTATATAAACAAATAAAATACTTTGTAAATTGAATAGGAAGAGACGCACGAAAAGATGTATTTTTACATTTTAAAGTATAAACAATCCGCATATTAATGTAAAGCTCAATCAACAATTATTTAGGTATGCAGACATTCGCAACTGGGCGCATGCCGAGCGCATGCCGAGATCGAGCCTCGTAGGTATAGCTCGCGTTTCGTCCGTTTGTATGAGGTTGAATTACTGTTATAGATAACTGTGCTTACACGAAGAGAAAAATATAATAAAAATATATGTTAGTTATTTACTGACTAAACTTATCCGAAAGTTAAAGAATGAATTCCCAACGACTACTTACCTCATTAACACGGACGTACCTACGCGCTGCGCTATCAGCAGTTCAGCACAGAATAGGTTATAGGCGGAAACAACTTTGTTCGCGTGTCGACGGACCGTGCTCGCGACGAAATACGGAAACATTTTGTCTCAGGATGCTCGCAGTGTATGTTCAGTTCGTGCGAAATACACGTACAAATACACCGAGCGCAGCATCGAGCGCTGGATATTACATTACAGGTTCCATTACAAGCAATGTGTACGCTCCATAAGGTCGTCAATATAAATTTTCTCCTTATTCATAAATATTAAAAAAAAAACAGAATTTCTCAATCGACTGCGTACTTTTACTTTATATTGGACCACATGACGACTGGCTGGTGTAGTAGTAACATACATTGCCTTCTATGTAAGAGGTCCTGGGTTCGAATCCCGGCGGCGGCGGATATTTGTGTAATGAACACAGATATTAGCCGTCAAGTCATGGATGTTTATATGTTTATTTAAGTTTATTTTTATTCTAATAAAAAATATGTATTTATTCAATATGTATGTTTATATATTTCTTAAGTATATCAGTTATCTAGTATCCATAACACAAGTTCTTTAAGAAACTTAATTTGGGCTAGATAATGTTGTGTGAGTGTCAGAAATATTTATTTATTATTATTATTTATTATTTAGGTACACAATAATTGAGAACCTCCTCATTTTGGAAGTCGGTTGAAAAAGCCGAATTAGATATTTCGGCGGGTACTTACTTATGATATAATTTTTTATTGTAAATGTTAAAATTTGTCAGGATGTAAATTAGTTCCTCTTTTACGCATTTACTACTAAACGAATTTGTAGAAAAAAAAACTACCTACGTAAAACTACGTAACTAAGTGTGTACCTGTGCAGGTAGAATGCATTTTAAATTATCTCTCCTATGGGACAATTTAGGGATTTAAATGCCGAAAAATAATGTCAGCATGTTTTTGACATTAATTTAAAATAAGGGCTCTTTTATTCAAATTTCTTTAAAACTTTTTTTATTGAAGTTTCCACCCTAGTTGTTGTTTAGAAATCTATACTAATATATAAAGCTGAAGAGTTTGTTTTTTTGTTTGTTTGTTTGAACGCGCTAATCTCAGAAACTACACCTGGGATTTGCATTTGATAGCCCAACTCTTGAGGAAGGTTATAGGCTATATTTTATCCCGATATTCCCACGGGATCAAAAGTTACGCGGGTAAAACCGCGCGCGGTGGCTAGTAATTAATAAAAACAATTTTGCTATGTATACTTAAAGTTAGGGTTAGCTTAGAGCTGAGCGGATTCGCTGTTATTACTGTTAAAAATCCAACCTCACCTTATAAAAAAAATGCCAATTAAAAATTTGAAAACCTTTTTAGTCGATTAAATAACCCTACAAATTTGTAAAAAATATCGCCAATAGTCTACAGGTTATCAAAAGCAAAATATTTTCAAAACCGACGTATTCCAAATTTGGTTCTGTTTTGCTCTTTTGAGGTAGGGGAAGGGTGTCCTCGTTGTCACAAGTACTGGTTGTCACAAGTGCAATATTTTAAAAAGTAAAAGGATTTATTGCAAACTAATTTTGGCATTTCCCAACGCATTCCAGTCCTACCAACATCAGAAACCGTCATGGCCGCCACACTTCTATATCGACGAAATATAAAAAAATAAGTACTTATCTAGTAAATTTTGGTATCTTTTTTGAGGTACTTTATTGACTATAGTTATTAACATACGAGGGTGGATTGAAAAGTTCGCGGCCTAGTCAAGAAAACAGAATAAAGTACATACAAAAATATTTTTATTTTTCGACGTAATCTCCATTTAGCTCTATGCACTTCTTCCATCTGCTTTCCAGAGCTTCCATACCTGTTTTAAAAAAAGATTCCTCAAGGTCTTCAAAATACAGGTTAACAGCGGCTTCGACCTCTTCATTCGTTAAAAATTTCTGCCCACCGAGGTGTTTTTTCAGGTTTGGAAACAGATGAAAGTCCGAAGGTGCCAAATCAGGAGAATAAGCTGCATGTGGCAACAATTCGAAACCACAATCACGAGTTTGAGCCATAGACTCGACAGACGTGTGGACTCGGGCGTTGTCCTGGTGAAACAACACTTTCTTTCTCAGTAATCCTGGGCGTTTCTGTTTAATTTCTTCACGTAAACGGCGCAGAAGGGTGCTTTAGTACGCAGAGTTTATTGTTTCGCCTTTTGGAAGGTAGTCCACCATAATGATACCCTTAGCATCCCAAAAAACCGATGCCATCACCTTGCCAGCCGACAGAATTGCCTTTGCTTTTTTCTGTCGGCTGGCAAGGTGATGGCATGTGTTGAAAAAGAAAAAAGTGTTGGCAAAGAAAGTGTTGTTTCACCAGGACAACGCCCGAGTCCACGCGTCTGTCGAGTCTATGGCTCAAATTCGTGATTGTGGTTTCGAATTATTGCCACATCCAGCTTATTCTCCTGATTTGGCACCTTCGGATATAAGTTACTCTATGCTTCGGACTTTCATCTGTTTCCAAACCTGAAAAAACACCTCGGTGGGCAGAAGTTTTTAACGAATGAAGAGGTCGAAGCCGCTGTTAACCTGTATTTTGAAGACCTTGAGGAATCTTTTTTTAAAACAGGTATGGAAGCTCTGGAAAGCAGATGGAAGAAATGCATAGAGCTAAATGGAGATTACGTCGAAAAATAAAAATATTTTTGTATGTACTTTATTCTGTTTTCTTGACTAGGCTGCGAACTTTTCAATCCACCCTCGTATAAGAAATACAAAGAAAGAGTGGGTAATGCGAAATGCGGTGGGAATAAATATTGTTTTTATTGCTGCCAAAATTGCACCTCAGATAATGACAATGATGCTGACAGTGACCTGTGACAACAAGGACCCTCGCTTGAGACAACCTACCCCACGTTTGTTTTTAATCTCTGAATTGTGACCGGCTGGTGTAGGAGTAACGTACATTGCCTTCTATACCAGAGGTCCTGGGTTCGAATCCCGGCGGCGACGGATATTTGTGTGATGGATGAACACAGATATTAGTCGTGAACTCATGGACGTTTATATGTTTATTTAAGTTTATTTTCTAATAAAAAATATGTATTTATTCAATATGTATGTTTGTAACACTACAATTTAACACTAGTCTAGCACTAGAGGACGCCACTATCATTAGTTTAACTCATTACACAAGATGGCCCTAGTAGCAGAAGCATCAATGAATTATCAAGCTGAAACTAAAGAGTTCCACTAACAGACGATAGATGGCGCTGCCAGTACTTTAAATCGCGCATGTAACTTTCAGAATGATTTAAAGACCTCTGAACCTTAAAATTGTATCGATGTCCAGTAAAATAGCCGACTTGGCTATTAATACCTTCATACGTTGCATCTAATCCGTTAGGTCTCGTCAGAAGTACTGGTGCCACTGGAAAGCTTCCGTATACTGAAGTGTGCTTTGCTTTCGTGAACGCCTTCTGTATCACTTTCCAACGTGGGGCATCCTACTGAAGCTGCCCTTACAATCTGGCGCCCAACGGTTTGGATCCTCCTGAAGCTGAAACTTCACATAGAGAAGCCGCTGAAGTCTCCAAGCCAAGATTCATCGTAACGCGTGCGGGACGAGTTACTACCAGTGTTGATAGTAAAACTGATGCTAGTGGCTATGCCATTGGAGCAGTTTTACTCCAGAGGGAGGGAGAAGATGAAAGACCAGTCGACTGTTAACGCCACCCGGTAAAATTACTCCACTACAGAAAGAGAAGCCCTTACTGTAGTCTGGGCAGTTACAAAATTTCGCTGCTACATTGAGGGATTACCGGAAAGCCCGTCGGTACTTACCACAGTTCCGCGCTGAAACTGTTCAAGACCCAGGAAGTTAATGAAAGTAATGTACCTATGCCACTACAACCAATACGTGGGAGAGGTAGACCTAGGAAAGATCAGCCCAAGCAAAAGACCCGCGGCCGCGGTCGACCACGTAAACAGAATACTTAATCCTGTCCTTCTCACCGGGACGTTTTCGAGGACAGAGGGGGAGATTGTAACACTACAATTTAACACTAGTCTAGCACTAGAGGACGCCACTATCATTAGTTTAACTCATTACACAAGATGGCCCTAGTAGCAGAAGCATCAATGAATTATCAAGCTGAAACTAAAGAGTTCCACTAACAGACGATAGATGGCGCTGCCAGTACTTTAAATCGCGCATGTAACTTTCAGAATGATTTAAAGACCTCTGAACCTTAAAATTGTATCGATGTCCAGTAAGCTAGCTGACTCGGGCATACATTCCTCTTACGTTGCATCTAATTCGTTAGGTCTCGTCAAAGGTACTGGTGCCCCTGGAAGCCTCCACATACTGAAGTGTGCTTTGCCTTCGTGAACGCCTTCGGTATCGCTTACTCTACACTGTATAATAAATTATATACTTACGATCAATAAATCGTTAATAGAACTTCTCGTCGTAAGTCATTTCTCCGGCGCACTCCCTGTTGAGTTCCTGCCCTTACATGTTTATATATTTCCTAAGTATATCAGTTAACTAGTCTCCATAACACAAGTTCTTTCAGAAACTTAATTTGGGCTAGATAATGTTGTGTGAGTGTCAGAAATATTTATTTATTTATTATTGTTTATAAAAATTAGCAGTTTTTCTATGAAATAAGTGCATTTAATATAGGCTGATTAACCAAATATATTATTAATAAAGAAAAATTCTTTTCAGTTTCCAAATTAAACATGGTTATTTAAATTTTGTAACATCTAAGTAGTACCCGCCTCCCCTACGGAACCTTAAGAATGGTAGTCTCTAACAAGATGGGAAGTTAAAGGAAGTTATTGTAGCTGCGTCACACTAACACACGATTGAACGTTCTGATAAAACGAGTCTATGAATTAAGAATACACGATTAACGTTCTGAAAAGAACGCGTCAGTGAATTAAGAAAACACACCAAACGAATTTTGCGTAATCAATGAATTAAAGATGGGCGAACCTTGAAAAGGCTCATCGATCCTGCTTAGTGAGGCGTTGTTTCGCGAGCGCAAGGAGCGCTCACTCCACGTCCGCACTCAAGAAGCGATCGACGAAAAGGAAGGGCCGCGGCGCCCCGCGGGGTATTTATAGAGGCGAGAACACGCGGCGACGAAAGCGCCGCGACAGCATGACGGAGATTGTGCGGAACTAAAATTAATTAGGAACTAACTCCTTGATGCTTACACTAGTTAAGATGTTTTGTAAATAGATATAAAACGTATTTTTGGCAATAAAGATATTCTTCGACGCACTCTCGACTTTTAGTACTTCCTCCAGCAAGATCCCCTAAAGTGGTGACCCCTGTGAAGAATAATGGAAGAAAATCAACAAATCGCTGGAATTGCGCTGGCCATGCGCGTTCCTCCCTTTTGGCGGGACAGGCCCCGCTTGTGGTTCATCGCCTTCGAAGCTGCCACGAGCAACCTCAACCGGAACCAAGCCCAACTAGCCCAAATGGTCATCGCGCAGCTGGATAAAACCGATATCTAACAGATCGCCGACCTGCTCTACAATCCACCAGCAGACCAGTACAACTCTTTGAAGCAACGACTTATCTCTATCTACGAAGAATCGGACAGTCGACAGTTCCAGAAACTCCTGTTTGAAATGGAATTAGGGGACCAGAAGCCATCGCACCTGCTCCGGAGGATGAGAAGCTTGGATAGAGGAAAACTACCTGAAGACGTGCTCCTTCTGATGTGGATGAATCACCTACCACCACACACAAGATCCATCATCTCCGTGACGCAAACGCTTAGCGAGAGTATGAAGCTCGACGATCTCGGTCTCCTTGCAGACAAAACCACCGAACAAACGTCGCAAATCGCCGCTGTTTCATCATACTCCATGCAGACAGCCCAGACGCAGCCAGCCACCGAGACTAACCAGATAATGACCGAACTAAGAAAACTCTCGCTAGAAGTAGCAGAACTTAAAGCTCAACGCCGTCGCTCACCACATCCGTTCGACAGTTCACCGCGCTTCCGACCAAGACAGAGATTTCCGTCCCGTTTTCGATCACCTTCGAGAGCCAGTTCTTCATCTCCATCACCATCACCTTACTGCTATTACCACAGAAAGTTCCGCTCTCGTGCCCGCAACTGTGAATCACCGTGCAGCTTCAACCGTTCGGGAAACTGAAGAACACGCTGGCTGAGGCGGAAACCAGCGTGCCCCATAACTCATACCGCCTGTTCATCACTGACCAGAAAACCAAACTCAGTTTCTTAGTGGACACCGGCGCTAATATTTCCGTCCTGCCACGAAACAAGTGCAACAATTTGAAGCCGTTACCGTTCCAATTGTACGCCGCCAACAATACTATCATCCCAACATACGGCGAGAAGACAATGGAGCTCGACTTTAAGTTGCGATGCCCATTCAAGTGGAAATTCGTCGTTGCCGCTGTATCGAAACCCATCCTTCGTGCAGACTTCCTCAACCATCATCAGTTAATTATTGACATCAAAAACCGAAGAATAATTGACGGAAAAACAAGTCTTTCAACCGACGCAATAATTCGAGCAACGCACGAACCAACGGTGCGCAGCATCGACTCTTCGAAACCATACCACGACCTTCTTGAAGAGTTCCCGGGCATAACCAGACTGTCAGCTATGAAACTCAACCCACACCATAGCGTTGAGCACTACATAGAAACAACAGGCCCACCAATCTTCTGTCGCCCTCGTCCCATTGCTCCGCACCTCTATGAACAAGCCCGCAAAGAATTCAAAAATATGATGGAACAGGGCCTATGCAGACCAAGCAAAAGCCCGTGGGCTAGCCCACTTCACATAGTACCGAAGAAAAACGGAGATATTCGTGTATGCGGCGACTATAGAAAACTCAATTCTATAACGAAACCAGACCGCTACCCTATACCACGGATGAAACTTCACCTATCAACTTCAGGGCAAAGAAGTATTCTCAACCATTGACCTTAATCGTGCATACCAGCAACTGGGCGTCCGAAGCGAAGATATAGAGAAGACAGCGATCATAACTCCATTTGGCCTCTTTGAATTTCCGCGTATGTGCCCTGGGCTCAAGAACGCTGGCCAAACTTTCCAGCGGTTTATACACCAAGTACTCAGTGGGCTCCCGTACGTCTTCCCCTTCGTAGATGACCTTTTAATAGCATCCCCCAACGAAGATGAACACCGCTGCCACCTTCGCAACGTACTAAAGCGACTAGAAGAGTATGGCATCACCATCAACCCAGCTAAATGTGTTTTCGGCCGGTCTGAAGTCACATTTCTCGGCTACTCCGTTAAATAAACTCGGGATCAAGCCACCGGCGTTGAAAATCAATGCAATAGCAGAGTTTCCCAAACCAAAGACAATATAACAGCTGCGCCGTTTCCTTGGAATGGTCAACTTTTATCGAGCCAACATTCCAAACGCAGCCGCCATACAAATGCCTTTAAACGCTTACCTTAATCATTGCAAGAAACGCGACAACACTGAAATCACATGGACCGAAGAAGCAACAAAAGCCATTGAAGACTGCAAAAGCTGCGTTCGCGACGCCACACTAGTCGCACACCCACATCATTCTGTCCCACTCGCACTCATGTGCGATGCTTCGAACACCTGCGCTGGCGCTGTACTGCAACAAAGAATAAACAACAAATGGCTACCACTCGGCTTTTTCTCGAAAAAATTCTCTGAAGCACAAAAGAAATACAGCACTTTCGACCGCGAGCTGTCACATGGCCATGAAACATTTCAGAAACATCTATGAAGGAAGACAAATTGTCGTATTCACTGACCACAAACCACTCACCTTTATCCTAACGAAGACGCCATCTCCTACCGAGTCACCTCGCCGTGCACGCCAGCTACTATTCATAAGTGAATTCACGAGCGACATACAACACATTAGCGGAGCAGATAACCCCGTGGCCGACGCACTTAGCCGAATAGAAAGCATCACAATTCCAGCAACTATCAAGTACAGCGATGTTGCACGCGAGCAACAACAAGACAACACCCTACCTCAACTTATACAACAAAGTAACCTAACACTGAAAAAAGTTACTCTACCAAATACCGATAACAAGATTTACTGCGAGCTAACAACTACACATATCCGCCCATACCTACCTGAGAAATTCCGCCGCGCCGCTTTCAACGCTGTTCATGGCATAAGCCACCCTGGAGTGAGAGCGACTCGCAAGCTAGTTGCACAAAATTTTTTCTGGCCGTCAATGAATATCGACGTCGGAACCTGGGCAAAGCAATGTACTCAATGCCAACAAAGCAAAGTACATCGTCACACAACAAGCAGTGTTTCATCATTCCCGCCCACTGACCGATTCCAGCACACCCATGTCGACATCGTCGGACCACTACCTACGTCACCTGAAGGTCATCGCTACCTACTCACTATGATAGATCGACACACAAGATGGCCTGAAACAATCCCAACGGACGATATCTCTGCGGAATCAGTAGCAAAAATCATTTACACTCACTGGATTACAAGATTCGGCTGCCCTACCACACTTACCTCGGATCAAGGACGCCAGTTCGAGAGTCACCTGTTCGCTTCGCTGATGAAAATAATGGGAATACACAAAACACGAACAACACCATACCATCCACAGTCAAATGGCATCGTCGAGCGTTGGCATCGCTCACTAAAATCGGCATTAAGAGCTAGACTAGACGCTAGCAGTACCTGGACTGAACAACTACCTACTGTGCTACTAGGTCTGCGTTCCGCCCTTCGCACTGACACCAGCGTGAGCGCGGCTGAATTAACCTACGGCTGCAACTTGCGCCTACCAAGCGATTTTTTCACGACAGAGAGACCCGAGCCGGCCGCCGACCACACGTTCGTTGAGAGACTAAGGCAAACAATAAAAAACCTAAAACCCAACAATCCAGTAACATCTCACAGTAACAACCGGCCTATATTCATCCACCCGCACCTTCTTACCTGCAGTCATGTGTTTGTTCGAGTAGACGCCGTGAAATCTCCGCTACAGAAACCTTACGAAGGCCCATTCAAGATTATAGAAAAATCAAGCAAACACTTCACAATACAACTACAAGACAGACAAGCCACAATTTCAATCGACCGACTAAAACCTGCCTACACCTTAACAGAAACCGAACCAAGCGAAACGACTCTCCGCTGCAACGAAAATACCTACCCACATTCAAACCAAGACACAGCTACCACGCCCGAGCCAACTGAAAACAAAGTCACAAAACGCGGGCGCGTCATCAAACTTCCGGTACGCTTCGCTTGAAGGGGAGCACTGTAGCTGCGTCACACTAACACACGATTAACGTTCTGAAAAGAACGCGTCAATGAATTAAGAAAACACACCAAACGATTTTGCGTAATCAATGAATTAAAGATGGGCGAACCTTGAAAAAGGCTCATCGATCCTGCTTAGTGAGGCGTTGTTTCGCGAGCGCAAGGAGCGCTCACTCCAAGTCCGCGCTCAAGAAGCGATCGACGAAAAGGAAGGGCCGCGGCGCCCCGCGGGGTATTTATAGAGGCGAGAACACGCGGCGAGAACACGCGGCGACGAAAGCGCCGCGACAGCATGACGGAGATTGTGCGAAACTAAAATTAATTAGGAACTAACTCCTTTATGCTTACACTAGTTAAGATGTTTTGTAAATAGATATAAAAACGTATTTTTGGCAATAAAGATATAAAACATACACTTTCCGTTTTCGTTCGCTCCCGAACGGTCGTGTCTGCGGCCGCTCCCGAGTGTTCGTATTGCGCTGCCCTTATTCCCTCCCCCGCACTCGTGCGGGTAAGGTCCCAAGTTAAGCTCTTTCGGAAAGTTTTCTCTTGTGGAGGCTGTGTGGTGTCGGGGCTAATTCATCTGCCCTTTTCAGGGCGGACCCGACTGCTGCCGGCCGAAGCATCGCTGGTCAGGTGGATACGTAACCGTGACAACTAAGCCTGATCGTCCGCCGTTCCCCGGCAATAGGTCCGTACTAGGTCGTTTTCTTTTTCAGCGCAGTTTGTGCAGCCATTTGCCGTTCACCGGCACACAGGTTCTTGTTAGGAATAGGCTTCCTTTCAGAATAGTTCAGGTTCCCCGAGTTTGATGGAGTCCTCCGTTGAATCCAGGGATGAGTCTGACATGATGGAAGAGGTAAATCAGTCTATCAATCAACTCCAACTTCAAATCAGCCAAATTTTTACGATCTTATCATCAGCAATTCCGGCTCTCACATCAGCCCAACCCGCGACCCTCCCGGCCACTCAGGCCTCCACCGCGTCCCTCCCGGCCACTCCGCCTTCTCTTAGTTTCCCAACAGATTCTCCGGCGTCCCCAGATGTCGAGAATGTCGATACTATGTCAGATTTCATGTCGGTCGATTCTTCCGCATGCAAACGGAAAACTACCCCGCCAGGTAGCGATTCCGACTCCGCTCCTTTAGTTCCAGAATCTCCTGCTTCGTTCACCGAGGTTCGCTAAAAATCAAAATCAAAGAAGAAGAAGAAGCAAGATGCTTCTTCGACTTTATCTCCATCCGTTTCAGCTGCTCCAGCCGCTGTTCCTGCTCCGCAAAAAGTCGCACCGGCGTCTGCTCCTGCGCCTTTTGTTTCAGCGACCCCGGCGTCACAGCCTGCGTCGCAATCAGTTTCGGCTCCGCCGAAAGTCAAGTCTCCGCCCCCCGTCTTTCTACGGGACAAGAGCCGCTGGACCGAGGTCTCAGCTCTCTGCGGTAGTCACAATCCCAAGATCCAGTATAGTAAGGCATCCAACGTGGGTGACTCTATTAAGATCTTAGTCTGTTCCATTTCCGATTTCAGGAATCTTACTCGGCTTCTTGCTGATCAAAAGCTCGAGTATCACACTTACGCTCTCCCTGAGGAGCGTAAGATTCGTGCCGTCCTCAGGAACGTGCCGTTTGAGCTCTCGAACGAGCAAACCCAAGAGGACTTGTCTTCTCAAGGCTTCCCCATCGAATCTGTGCACAAAATGCACAGCCGCCAAGGCAAGCAGTTCCCACTTGCGCTAGTACTCCTAGCGAAGAGCCCGCAAGGGCAGTCCATTTTCAGAGGCAAGCCCACCGTGTGCGGTCTCTCCAACATCCGCGTCGAAGTTCCACACAAGCGTGGTTTCCCAGGTCAGTGCAACCTGTATGGTCATGCGGCGGCAAATTGTTTTGCTTCCCCTAGGTGCGTCAAGTGCCTAGATCCGCATGGGACTAAGGAGTGCTCTCGCACTCCCGAATCGCCCACCGCTCCGTCCTGCGTCTTGTGCGGCCAGTCAGGCCACACAGCAAACTTTCGCGGCTGCCCCAAGGCACCGCGTGCTGCCAGGGCTACCGTGAAGCCCATCGAGAACTGGAGAGAGCGACCGCAGCCTAGCTCGGACGCCCCTCCAGTCAGTTCAAAGGCCCCTAAGGCCTTTACTTCTATCGTTCCAGGTCAGCGCAGCCGGGTCACGACTCAATCGCAACCGGCCGCCAAACCGGCTTCCCAGTGCCAGAACGCAAAAGGTTCTCAAGACCGCATGGCGTTCTGGATCCAGCTCGCTCCCATCGACGAGATCCTCGCTTTCGGCGCCGCTCTCGACGCCAGCCCAGAGGGTTTCAACGGTGCTCTTCCAGTCCTAACCAAGTTCGCTCCCCTCATCAGGAAACTCCAGCAAACTCAACGTTTCTAAACGTAGTCCTTCTTTCCAGCATTCCTATCTCAGAGTGAGTCTGATCACTCTAGATAATCTCTTAGTTTCAGCTTTGTCATTTCTGCTAGTCTTAGCTTCTGAATTTCTCGCTTTCAGTTCCTTTTGGTGGCAGCCGTCCGGATGCCGCTCACTGCGCAGCCTCTCTCTCCAATTGGCTGTCGCTCCGATGAAGACTAATGGCCTCAATCAAGGTGAGTCAGTAAAGGGGGATGTTTAGTGGGTATGCTCGGCTTCACTGAGTGAGTCACCACACTGTCTGGGCATTCTATTTCCGTTAGCCACTGGGGTTAACAGCTTATAGAATGCCCATTCGTCCGTAACAGGATTCATCCTCCTCCCGATAAAGCTTGCTTTACTGGTTAAAGTTTGTTTTAGTAAGTGCCAAACGATTTCCTTGGCGGAAAAAAAAAAAAAAACAATAAAGATATTCTTCGACGCACTCTCGACTTTTAGTACTTCCTACAGCAAGACCCCCTAAAGTATCAATTGAAGGTCTTTCGAATCAGTCACCTTTTAAAGCACTTATCTTAATAATAGTAAAATATGAAAGTTTAGATGTATAGAATAGAATAGAATAGAATGTCATTTATTCGCAGAATATGGTAGAAAAAAAGTTCTTAGATCTAAATATATTGTACAGCATATTCAACCGTCAATATCGGTGTGCAAATTTTTGTCCACTTTTCAATTTAACAATTCAAAACAATGAGGTATATTACTTATGTCCAAACTTATTTATTTATTTTTAATTATATTATTAAATGTCATGCATATTAAATCATTGTCATTCATTTAAAAAATCATTTATATTATAATACTGCTTATCTAATAAAAAATTATACAATGCTTTTTTAAAATTTATCACAGTCTGGATTTTTATTGTCTTGGGTAATTTGTTATATAGTCGTATTGCCATACAGTATACATTTCGTCTATACAATTCTAGTTTTTGCATGGGTGCATATAATTTGGATGCATGTCTACCTCGACCATATACCATTTGCTCATTCGTTTTAAAATATTCTGAGTTATTTTTTACAAACAAACAGATTTCAAAAATATATATACATGGTAGTGGCAATATTTTGAGCTTTCTAAATAGAGGTTTGCAGCTGTCACGGTAGCCAGCTCCACATATGGAGCGGATACATTTCTTTTGGGCTCGAAACACATTTATAACGTCGACAGAGTTGCCCCACAAAATAATACCATAACGTAGCAGCGAGGAAACATAGCCATGATAGGACAACATTGATGCTTTAGTTCCCGAAATTTCTCTTATACGCCTTAAAACATAAACATATTTGTCAAGTTTAGTCCTTAAATTATTTACATGTGACTTCCAATTACACCACTTGTCAATAGTTACTCCTAGGAATTTAGTTGCTTCTACATTGTCAATTGGAATGTTATTGTAGTAAATGTTTAATTTTTCAAATGTCATATTAATTGTTTTAAATTGTATAAGTTTAGTTTTAGTCAAGTTTATTTGTAAATTATTTAAAGTCAGCCATTGAATTACCTTCGTCATAGCACAATTAATTTTATTTCTCAGGTCATTTACATTTTTAGATGTTATAAGTAATGTCGTATCATCAGCAAATAATATGCAGTCATTATCAACAAATTTGGGCAAGTCATTAATATATATAATAAAAAGAAGGGGTCCTAAGACGCTTCCTTGTGGTACGCCGACGTTAGTTTCACGATATGGAGATCTACAATTTACTTTATAATTTTTTTCCATATGTGATATTTCAACACATTGACTCCTGTTTGTAAGATAGCTTCTGAACCAATCTAGGGCGATACCTCGTATACCATAATTACTTAACTTATACAATAGAGTATCATGTGAAACAAAATCAAAAGCCTTGCTCATGTCTAGGAAGACTGCGGCAGGATAAGTTTTCTTATTTAGGCACTCTGTAACCTTTTTAAGTAAAGAAAAGCAAGCCATTGTGGTGGATCTACTTTTTCTAAACCCATATTGCTCATGATGGAGAATTTCAAATTTATTCAGGAAGGCTTGCAGTTGCCCTGCCATTATTTTCTCAAATATTTTAGAGAGCACAGGTATCAAGGTAATTGGTCTGTAATTTTGAAGACATTTTCGTTCACCACTTTTATATAGTGGTTTTACTACTGATTGCTTCAGTCGCGATGGAAACTTTCCTTGACTTAATGATACATTTATTATATGAGTAAGTGGTGCTAAAAGTTCCTTTGCGCAAAATTTTAGTACTTTTGTTGATATTCCATCAGAGCCTACAGAGTTTGTATTTTTTAAACCTTTGATAATATTAAACACTTCATCTTCAGATACTGGCTTTAAAAAAATTGAATTGTTATAATTTGTTTCAATTTTTTGAGGTTTACTAGTGTTAGAATTATTTTGATTGTTTGTCATATCTATAAAAAAGTCATTAAATAAATTACAAATAATTTTTGGGTCATCATATATTAAATTGTCAATTTGTAGATTAGAAATGTCATTATTATTTTTATTTAAGTCAGAATTATTTTTAATTATGGTCCAAGAAGCTTTGCATTTGTTTCTTGCTGTGCAGATAAATTTTCTATTTTGAACTTTTCTAGCTTCATTCAAGCAATTTTTTAAGATTCTATTATAGTTTTTAAAATGTTTTTTATTAGTCGACTTATTTGTGCCGCTTAGTAAATATTTATTATAGAGTATCCGTTTTTTTAGGCAACTTTTTTTAGTCCTTTTGTAAGCCAGTTTTGTTGCACGCTTTTATTCCTAATTTTTACGTAGATTTCGGGGAAACAGAGTTCGTAAAATAATGTCAATAAGTCATGAAAGTCATTAAATGCTAAGTCAGTTTCATTTTTATTAAAAGTTTCACAAAATGATAAAGAACTTAAACATTTTTTGAATTTATTTAAGTTTTCTTTAGAAAAGTCACGTTTTTTTTTCAAACCAGCATCCTTCAGGAGACTTCTTATAACGAGTCCCAATAGGTTCAACATTGACTGAGATGCTTTGACCTTTGTCGTGGTCAGAAAGGGCCAGGCTGTTTGTTATTCAATCACGGCAGAACGGCTCAACGGATTTTGATGAAATTTGGCATAGTGATAGTGTAGAGTCTGGAATAGCACATAGGCTATTCTTCTATGATTAACGAAAGCTAGTTATTAATATTGTCTTATCAAAGAGTAAGTCCACGTTTTATCTCCACCTCACCTGATGTTAAGTAAGATGAGATCGAAGAAGACAGCACACAGCTAAGGAAAGAACTAGCTCTTCATAGAATATTATCGGAGCACATAACCGCTAGTGTGGTGGTATTTGGCGGGTGGTCGCTAGCCAGTCGAACACTAAGGCTGCAAACTGGAAGGCAAATCGCTCTCACGCCCGCTGGCGTCGAGAACGGCCGGCTGCCTTATCACGTAACTTGCAAGAGCAAAGCGATGGCATGAATTGCGCAATATTTGCTAAAAAAGAACTAATTCGTATTACGTTACAGCAAAAACAAAGCCGTAGCAATCCGACGACTGTGCTGCCTCTATCGTACAATTTTTTGCTTGGTGGTAGGATCCCTTCTGGGTCCGCCTGGCTAGCGACCACCCTTTATATAAAGTCTGCCGCCAAATGTTACCGCTCCGGCGGTAATGTGTTCCGGCAATATTTTATAAAGAGCCAGTTCCTTCCTAAACCCGTGTGCTTTCATCTTCGACCTCATCGTCACTTACCATCAGGTGAGATTGAGGTCAAACGCGGGTTTAGTCACTTATAAAAAAAAAGACGTGTGGCACTCGGAGACTGCCGCGGTAAAGCTATTGCATAGCATTTTTTATCAACTTATGAAATTATAATTATTTATTTATTTTATTAATGCAGTAATGTTTGATCTGATATGAAGTCCACAAGTTCCTAGTAGATGGCGCTGATTTTTTATTAAAGCCCGCATGTAAAGTTATGAATCAATCAATCAATCATTTATTTGCATAAAATATGGTACAGATTTAGGACTTAAAATTAAAAAATAGGTCATACATATTTTACCTTTTTATGCATAAATAAATTACTATTGTTAAATTTAACAAAAGTCTCAAAGTAGGCACATTCGGCATATTGTGATTTTTCCGTAATTCATTTAAGGTAATTTCCAACAAGTTAGTTTTAGACAAAAGACGCGCAATATTTTGTTGAAATATTTTTAGTTGATTTGAGTTGCTATCATTATTATTATTTAAATTTACTTTATTTACGAAAAAAAATTAATTCATTATTTTCAAAGTTATTTTTTGTCTTTTTAAGAAAGTTGAACGAAATCATCCCCTTTTTAATTATATTCTGAGTAGTATTCGGATGAGATTTATAGTTTGCATTTGAATGTCCAATTTTTATGTCTATTTTATTTTCAGACATTTTAAAAAGTATTACGGAATTGTTCCCTTTTTAGTTACACCCTGAGTAGTAGTTGAATTATATTTATAATCTGCACTTGAATGTATATTTTTTTAACCTTTGAATGTTTATTCTTAATATGATACTTAGTAAATGATTAATAATAATAATCATTTATTATTTTGTCCTTTTCTTTCTTTGGTTCTTAAGCATCGTCAATATTTCTTCAGTGCTTGCGTAAGGTATAGTAAAAGATATAACTTCATATTTTTCGTAAGGATTATTAAATCTTGATCTTACTCATCTGTTACGAAGACCTTTACATTGCTGTCCACCAATTACAAAGATTCTGTGTTCTTCATGTCTATTTTTCTTAGATGTCACCAATACCTTATCCTCTTCCACTGCCTGGAGTTTTTTTTTTGTTTTTAGTAGTGAGGACTCCGGTTCCACTCGTAGACAATCCTTGTTACTCTCCTTCAATGGTGATGATGGCGAGTACGATGGTGATGGTGGCAATGATTGTAATTACTCTACGTTTTCATTGTGTGTATTAGCTATTGTCTGCCGACGACTTTTTTGTCTTTTTGTTTTGTTTCGTAGAGTTTTTAGTTTCAAGCGTTTTGGTGCACATATTTTTGAGTAAGTGCACTTGTCGAGATAATTGACTAACTTCTTTTTTTAAGCCAATGTTTTCAATTATAATATTCTCCATTTTCATGTACGTGCTTTCAAACTGCCTCTGTAAATTAATTATTTCAAGTTTGGTCTGCACTTATATCAGTCGATAAATTAAAACTTTTTGAAGCTGTGTCAAGACTCAAGATCAATAGTGTCTATAGTCGGCGCGGCGAACCTTGATCCCTATGACACTGACAGTAATTTCCACAACTTTGTAGTGCCGTCACCGTTACATTAGAATCGTATTGGAGGCTTCTAAAAATGGCATTTATTTATTTTATGATTTTAGGTATGATTCAATAAATACCCTACGAAGTAACTTTTGCACAACGTAAACGTAAAGTGTGATTGAGATTGAGATAATTTCTTGCAAATGTTATGAATTGTTATAATTCCAACGGAATATCATTTTATTGGAATATAGCTACGTAAAATAAATAAATGCCATTTTTAGAAGCCTCCAATACGATTCTCATGTAACGGTGACGGCACTACAAGGTTATGTTGTGAAAATTACTGTTAGTGTCATAGGGATCAAGGTTCGCCGCGCCGGGTATAGAGACAAATTGTGATCCAGGGATTCACATGAATGTGTGTGCGTGATGCTAGGCGACTTGGCTGCCGGAGGTTTTAAGCCTTTTTCCTCCTAGTAGTGACGGTACTTATCTGGCTATTTGATGTACCCGGCTTATTTTTAGCTTTATCTTTTTTTTGTTGGCTTGGAGCACTTCCGTATACATTTAATGCACTGCCATTTTTTGTGCTCAGCTGTTAAGGTATTATAAAACCTTTGAGTCGAAATATTTTCGCATTCTATGTGATAAATTAATTTACAATTTCAGGTTAGGTTTTCATTATTTTATTCATTATACATTTCAGGTTTTCATTATTCAATATATTCTTTTTACATTTGTCAAATTTTTTAATGTCGTATTTAGGTGTCATCATTTCTGTTTAACTTAGTCATTCAATCAATTTGTTTGTAACTGCCTTTTCTTTTATTTAATCCTCTTAGAACAAAGTAAGATTCCAATATAAAAAACTTGAAAAAAAATGTATTTACAATTTTAAAAGGAGAAAAGAAAACATAAAAAAAGGATTCATGTCAATGCGATTATCAGGGCTTGAACTCGTAACTCATGGTCGGGAACCTTTTGACGTTACCACTCGACCACTCATCGATTTACTCAGATTGGCGAAACAAAGGATTTGTTATGAAAGCCAACTATTGTTTATTTACCTGTCAACTCTAAAAATTGTCATGTTGCCTAGAATGGATGCCTCTCGATAGATGGCGCTGATTGTTTATTAAAGCCCGCATAAAAGGGCAGAATTTTTCGTTACGGAATTTCTGGATTCGGTCCCCACGCTCAAGGCCCGCGATAGAAGCTAAATCAAATCAAATCAAATCAATTTATTGCGGAAAGTATGGTAATATTTGATGGTACACATTATAGTATGAGCGCATACTTTACTGTATTACAGCATGCAATATTGTTATCTTATGCATTTATTTTCAATGTATTAGTATAGTATTACTAGGTATTACAATATTATTATTAAAAGAAAAAAAAAATATACATATAATTCTCATAACAATCCATGCCATAATTGTTTACATTTTATCTACCTATGTCAAATTTAAAGTTTAAAAAATCATTAATGTCATAAAAACATTCATTAATTAGCCATTGTCGTAAGACGTATTTAAATTTATTAAATGGCAGCGTTTTAATATCTTCAGGTAATTTATTAAAAATTCTTATGCACATTATTGGGCTATTTCTAAGACATATTTCAGTTTTTATATTCGGAAGACATAGTCTGTTAGGAAATCTAGTGCTAAAACACAATACATCTTTTTTTGTTACAAAAAATTCAGGATGCCTTTTCACAAATAATGCTGTTTCGTATATATACATACTTGGGACGGTTAGTAGTTTCATACTTTTAAATAAAGGCTTACATGTTGTCCACGAATCAACATCAGCAATAGCACGAACACATTGCTTTTGAGATATGAAAGCTTTATTTATTTTGACCGAGTGGCCCCAAAGCAGAATACCATACCTTAAAATGGAGGCGACGTATCCATGATACGCTTTAAGGGCCGTTTCTTTATTTGTTATTTTATTTAATTTCCATAGTACGTATGCAAACCTGTTTATTTTAGAACAAACATTTTCTACGTGCAAGTTCCATGTACAGTGTAGGTCAAACAAAATGCCTAGGAAAGAACAGCTGTCTGTTTCCTTTATTGTTTCGTCATTATATTTTATTTCGAGTTCTTGTTTCTTAGCCCCTCTATTTAAAAATTGTATATATTTAGTTTTATTCATATTAACTGTCAAATTATTACACTGGAGCCAATTGATGATGTCAGAAATTGTGTTATTGATAATGTCATTAAAGTTTTTGTTTGAGTTGTCAGGAATTATAACGGAAATGTCATCTGCATATAATGTCATTTGATAGTTTGTAACCAGTGGTAAGTCATTAATATACAGGGTGACTGGTACCAAACCCGCCATAGCAAATTAGCATATAGAGGAGGTCATTTGCTAATTATTGGACCTTACTTTCCCTAACTAAAGTTTTATACTTTAGGAGATATGTCAATTTTTATACATTATTGAGATTTTTCCAAAATTTGACCTTAAAGCATTCGTAACTTTATTTTTCGTCATTAGTTTAGAGTTTTTTTATTATTTCTTGGTAGTCATTAACATTTGTGAATAAAATACGTCGGAACTTCCCTCAAACTAGGGTTAAAAAATAAGACGCTTATGCTTTTAAAAAAAATCAATAAAGAAAAATTACTTTGCGATCAAATTCAACCGGAAATAATAAAAAAACTACGGCGTTTTAATAATTTATTCTACTCTAAATTAGTTCTCTAGTTCGTCACCTTACCAACGGTACTAAATTTGCAACGGAAAGTTTGATTCGCTAAACATCGGTAGGATTTTCAGGTCAACCAGTCATTTTGATCAAAAATAGTGAAGGTCCCAACGACAGGATAAAGCTAATTTAGCAAAGTAGTTTTTGCAAATTTATGAGTAGGTATTAGATAATAGAAATTGAGTGCTTAGTGTACTTAATTTTTTTTTTTACTTTTACCATGTAAAGCAAGAAATCAGGAAAAGATATCGAGCATCAAAAGAAAAATTTAAATAGAGTTAAAACTAAAAATTCTGCTCGAATTGCTGCCCGCGATTTCTGATACATGCCCGATATCTTTTCCTAATTTCCGTGGTGGTAAGACTGAGTCTAATTTCTTGTTTCATAACAGAAAATGCATTATTAATTTTTTGAATTAACTCATCTTTTGTGGTTACTTCTTCATTGTAGACCAACTCTTTGGCCCGGCCCCAAACGTAGAAATCGAGAGGTGTCAAGTCTGGCGACCGAGCTGGCCATTCAATTGGCCCACCTCTACCGATCCATGAATCGGGGAATGAACTATTTAAAAGTTCTCGGACGTCCAGCCTGAAATGCGCCGGGCACCCATCGTGTTGAAACACAATGGGCGTGTCGTCGGTTATTCCATCCAACAGCAGATCAGGCAAGACGTCCCTTAAAAATTCTAAATAATTTCCCCCATTTAAAATGTCTGGTAGGAAATAGGGTCCAAAGATATTACGACCAATAACGCAGGCCCACACATTAACAGAAAATTTCCGCTGGACCGATGTAACCCTCTTTTTATGGGGGTTATCATGGGACCAGTGGTGCAGATTGTGGAAATTGGTGATGCCTTCTCGGGTGAACTGTGACTCGTCGGTCCAAAGGATACGCTCCAGAAATGTTGGGTCGTCGACATCGGTGTGAAGAACGAGGCGACAGAAATTCAACCTCCTTTCGTAGTCGCCATTTTCAAGCCCTGCCAACACTCCATTTGTTAATTATTTACGTAAATGTTATTCTAAAGACAAAATTTGATTTGGATTATGTTACATCGAAGCTCGTCGTAATATTAATAATTTCTTTAATTCTAAAGATAACACTGGTCGCTTTAGTGTAAGTAGGTACATAAATAAACTCAAAATTACCTTGAACTGGCGTGTAATGATACGGGTGTTGATGGTCCCCATGCATCACTGACCAGACTTTCCACTGGCTGACGCCCAAAGCGGCAGCTACCACTCTGGTGCTAGTCGTGGGATCTTCTTCAAAAGCTGCCAAAATCTGCTGATCAATTTCAACAGGTAATTGTCGCACAGCTGCTTGGGGTACCCTGACGTTCAAGTTACCCGTTTCTCTAAACCGACGATATGTGGTAGGAAATGTGTCACGGTCAGGTAAGCGTCTATTTGGATATCGCTCCTGGTAAATTCGCCGCGCTTTGCGGGCGTTACTGTGTGCAGCACCATACGCCAGCAGCATGTCGGCGTATTCTTCCCTTGTGTATCCCGGCATTTTAAAACGAAATGTCTTATTTATTTATACCTGTGTCTACTCAACGGAAAGGAAAAGCATATATGACAACAACTTAAATGTCATAGAGATGGGTCCGACCTCATCTTTTTCATTTGACGTCTAAAAGTCATTGAAACTGTCATTGCAAATGAAAAGAGTTGGTCTACAATGAAGAAGTAACTACAAAAGATGAGTTAATTCAAAAAATTAATAATGCGTTTTCTGTTATGAAAGAAGAAATTAGGCTCAGTCTTACCACCACAGAAATTAGGAAAAGATATCGGGCATGTATCAGAAATTGCGGGCAGCAATTCGAGCAGAATTTTTAGTTTCAACTCTATTTAAATTTTTCTTTTGATGCTCGATATGTTTTCCTGATTTCTTGCTTTACATGGTAAAAGTAAAAAAAAAAATTAAGTACACTAAGCACTCAATTTCTATTATCTAATACCTACTCATAAATTTGCAAAAACTACTTTGCTAAATTAGCTTTATCCTGTCGTTGGGACCTTCACTATTTTTGATCAAAATGACTGGTTGACCTGAAAATCCTACCGATGTTTAGCGAATCAAACTTTCCGTTGCAAATTTAGTACCGTTGGTAAGGTGACGAACTAGAGAACTAATTTAGAGTAGAATAAATTATTAAAACGCCGTAGTTTTTTTATTATTTCCGGTTGAATTTGATCGCAAAGTAATTTTTCTTTATTGATTTTTTTTAAAAGCATAAGCGTCTTATTTTTTAACCCTAGTTTGAGGGAAGTTCCGACGTATTTTATTCACAAATGTTAATGACTACCAAGAAATAATAAAAAAACTCTAAACTAATGACGAAAAATAAAGTTACGAATGCTTTAAGGTCAAATTTTGGAAAAATCTCAATAATGTATAAAAATTGACATATCTCCTAAAGTATAAAACTTTAGTTAGGGAAAGTAAGGTCCAATAATTAGCAAATGACCTCCTCTATATGCTAATTTGCTATGGCGGGTTTGGTACCAGTCACCCTGTATAATAGGAACAGCAGGGGTCCTAGTAAGCTCCCCTGGGGCACGCCTGTCTTATAAGTTTTTGATTCTGAGCTCCAAATAGTCTCTAAAGAAGAAGCATCAGTACTCTTCATTTGAACAAACTGCTTTCTATTTTCTAAATAACTTTGTATCCAATTATATGTTGTACCCCGTATACCATAAGCTTCACATTTTCGTAGGAGTATGCTGTGAGAGACAAAGTCAAATGCCTTACTCATGTCAAAAAAGATCACTACAGCTTTTATTTTTTTATTAATAAATTTTATGACGTCACTAACAAGATTGAATGCGGCAAGTTCAGTTGACTTTCCTTTTTGAAAGCCATACTGGTTGGGGTGAAGGATTTTAAACTTTGATATAAATTTGGAGAGCTGAAGATACATGCACTTTTCAAATATTTTTGAGAGTACAGTTATTAAAGCTATGGGTCGATAATTAACGGGATCATTTTTGTCGCCTTTTTTAAAAATAGGTTTTATTACCGTAATTTTGAGTTTGTCAGGGAAAACACCTTGTTTAAAAGAAAGATTAATTAAGTAGGCTAATACTGTATAGATTTAATTACTTGTTTGTTTTATAATTTTTGTCGGTATTCCATCAAAACCCACAGAATTTGTATCACGTAACGATTTTATTATATTATTTACTTCATCTGCATCAGTCGGGAATAGGAACATAGTACCAGTGTTAGTTTTCATTTTATTTTCCGTTGATGACTGTGAAGTACTGCTAGTATTGGAATTTGTTATAAAATAGTCGTTTAATATATTGCAGATGTCTTCAGGCTTGTTGTAAATTTTATTATTAGATTTAAGCTCTTTTATTTCACTTTGGTCTTTGTGAGAGCTTGCGTTATTTTTAATTAATTTCCATGATGCCTTCGAAATATTAGATGCGCTATTTAAAAATGCTATATTAGCATTTTTGTTCGCCGTAACTATACATTTTTTAAACAGTTTATTATATTTCAAATAACGTTCACGATCAGAATTACTTTTTGTGCTATAGTATGTGAATCTAAGCTTTCGTTTGGTCCCGGATGATAACCGTAGACCTTTAGTGAGCCAAGAACATTTTTTGGGCTTAAGAGTCTTTTTTACTGTATACACAGGAAAACATTGGTCAAAAAGAAGATAATATAGTTCGAAGAATTTATTAAACGCGGAATTGGCATCTACGTCTGTAAATACATCATGCCATTTCAATGAAGATAAATATTGCCTAAATTTATTTAAGTTTTCAATGCTTATGTCACGTTTCTGCGAGTAAATTACTGTTCGGGGTAGTTTTTTATTTATCAGTGGGGTCTTTAGGTACTGTGCCTTATCATGATCAGAAAGGTTTAACGGTAGTATGCCACCTTTAGACTCAGGGTTGTTACTGATTATCTGATCTAAGCAGGCGTTTTGTCTCGTAGCCTCCCTTATGTGTATATTAAAATTATAAGAGCTTATGATTCTTTCATATTCTTTAGAAATATCAATGTTTTTTATAATATCAATATTAAAGTCACCCGATATGATTATTTGTCGATTTCTTTTCTTGCGTAATATTTGGAGTAGCTTTTCTAATTTATTTAAAAAGAGATAGGGGTTACTATTAGGTACTCTATATATACAAATTATTAAACATTTATATTCAGGAATGTCAATACCACAAGATTCAAATAGAAAGTCACAATTTAATTCAGTCAAAAAGTCAATTTTTTTATATTCAATATAGTTCTTACAGAATATACACGTACCTCCTCGATTATCTTTTTTATTCCTAGTATACCAGTTTGCCATTTCATAACCAGGAAGATTAATATTGGATTCATGGCCAGATTTAATAAAAATTTCTGAAAAGCATAGAATGTCAAAATACCAGTTTAATTCAGTCAATTTTGCAAGTTCAATTTGTATATTTTCTTTTTTATTAATTAAGCCTGCTATATTTTGATGTAAAAGTGTCAGTATATTTTTATTGTTATTAACGAAAAAACATATTTTTAGATGGGGATTTTAATGAATTTTCTTGGTTAGTTATTTGTGTCTTTGATACGTTTGATTTATTGTTAATGTTTTTAAGTCGTAATGCTTCAAATAAGTAAGGTATGGTGGTCTGTTTCAATCTACTTTTTGAGTCATCTACTGTTTTTTTAATTTTATTTTTTTGAACATTTAAGCCTTTATTTTTAGTTACACCCTGTATAAAATGTTTTTCGTAATAAATACTATCTATAATTGTATTTATTTTTTTACACAAATGAAATAAATGTATATTCTTATTGTAGAGCCGTAAAGTGGGACATTCAACGAAATGACTGTTGGGGAAAAGGTTACATACACGAAGAATTTCCTTGTTTAGCAAAACCTCATTTAAATAATCATTATTTATTACATTTAAAACTAGCACCGTATTGTTTTTAAGGGTGTTTAAAGTAGAAAAAAGTTCAGAGGTTAATTTAAGTGGATTTTTTTCATTTTCACCTATGCTGATTATGAAGATATCCGACGCGGCTATGTTCTTACCGTAGTCTCTCAACACCTCTTGACTACAGGCGTTCGGTTTTACCATCGATGAAATTTCGTAGTTTTCGTATTTTGTATACAGCCTGGAGCGTCTAAGATTATGTGCCAGTCCACTACACTGTTGAGAACCGAAGATTTTGATCGTTTTTCCCGCTTTTATTATCGATTCCGAGTTTGTTTTTAATTCAATGTTTTGCTGCTTCATTGTGTTGAAAGAGTCAGACTCATTAATGATGCTTGGTTGAATAATTTCTTTTCTTTGTTTTTTTTCTTTTTTAGTTGTCTTTGGAGTGTTACAGCAAATTTGTTTAAGCTTAATAATTGTAGTTTCTTTTTCCGTCAGTTGTTTTTCTAATGCAATTTTTTCAAGAGTTAAATTTTCAATTTCCTTTTCTGCTATTTGTAATTTATTAATTAATTCTAGGTTGGTTTTCTTTATTTCGTCTATATCTTCATCACACCTTGTTGACAAATCTGGTAAGCTGCGTCTTGGTGTAGAGTGAGATGAAAGTAAAGTAGTCTCATTATCATTATTAGCAACAAGCATGTTCGATTGATTATTTAATACTGGAGTGGCACATACGGTTTTTTGCCTTCTCCGAGTAACGTTTTCACCTTGATACCGAGAGCTTAAAGGCGTGTTTGTGTTGCTTACTACTTGTTTTTCAGTAACATTTTCACATATGTTAATAGGTGTACTTGTTTGATTTATTCCTAACTTTTTTCCTTTTCTAGAGAGGCAGTATGGGCAGTTCCATTTTTGCCTTTTTTCTTTATTAAATAGTAAAAACCGTTTGCTTGAAATGACTGCACAATCCAAGTCATAATATTTATTACATTTTATACATTGCAATCCTTCCCCTTCTGTATATTTTTTCTTACATTTTGAGCACGTAAAAGAATCCATAGTGTTCTAAGTTCGGTTGTTAATATAAGATATGTTTTTTAATAATAAAGTAACTATTTGAATGATGAATATTGAATGAATAATATATAGCGCCCTCTGTTGGCTTTGTCTAATAACTTCATAAGAATTTTCGAACGTCTTATTGCCTTTAGATTTAGTTCATCTTAATTACGCTAGATGTCCGGCCCTCTATCGATTTTTTCCGTAACTCGATGTGCATCGTCCGAGAATACCGATAATTATAGATGAGTCTGCTATCTAACGAAATAGTTCACCTTACTACCGATAGATGTCATTAGTAATACTTTTATTCCTTGTATTTCTTCATTGTATTCACTTATTAGCACGGTAAAGTCCCGTTAGAATTCGTTACGTTGATGACTAATCCACAAATACTACTGAGTGAATCAAAATTAATTATTGAGTACTTAATTACTGTTAATTAATGATATCACTTTAACACTTTTATACAATATCTAAGTTCAATAGTTTATTTAGAATTCTTTTAAGATGCACTTATTCACATTAATATTTTCTTTTCACATTAGTGTCTTTCGAACCACTTATTTTGATGATTGTTTTTCAAGATAACACTTCCACTTCATATTTGGAGTTCACTTAGTACATATTTACTATTTATTTATTGAAATACGTTTTTATTATATTTTTAAGCATAAAAGTTCACAGAGCGAAAAGTACCCGTGCGCGCGCGCGTCCGTTGTATGACGTCTTTGCAATAGCTTAAAAAAAAAAAAAAACAATCGATGTACTAAAAGTGCATATAATCCCTTTGACTTTCATACTTTCCTGCGAAATTTTAAAAGCAAACATCTATTTCACATTTTATTAGTTTCTTTTTTAGCTACCAAATTGTTTTTGGCGTAGCAATAAATTTTTTGGCACATTTGTTCAGACTTTAATATAATAATAATAATAATTGATCCTGATCCCCGACCGACTGGTCAAATTGTCGGGTCTTTCCGCCGAAAGGCGTGTAGCTGTAAGCATACGTAATAATAGTAATAATAATATATTTATTTCTGATAAAAACTTATATCTAAGGATAACATAATTGTGAAATTAATACTAGTTTAAACAACATAATTCATATTAACTAAATTACAAACATAAGCAAGAAATACTATACAATAAATGCGATCAACGAACGATTGAACAGCTATCGCTTACATAATACGATGTAAAGCAATGGATCGCGCGTCCATGGCGTGATGATCGCTAATATTTACGTGATAATATTTACGTGGTAATATTTATGTGATAAGCGGTCAGAACGCTAAACGAAGACGTGTTACAACTTTTTTTTCCAAATTTAAATTCGTATAATCTAATAAAAGTGCCTAGAATAATAAAAACAAATAACATAGTGAAGTATAGTGAAGTGATCCATCTAGTAATGCAATAATATTATTAATTTGTTACGTGATTTGAGTGCATAAAACGATAAAACATCGAAATCTATACAAAAGTGAACAAAGGATTGGACTTTGTGCTCGGTTACTTACCGACGCGGACCTCGCTAGCCGTTAAAATTGTACAGTTACCTTTTAACTCTATCTACTATTTATCACAACACAGTCCCTAATTTCGAACAGAAGGCAAAGTGATCGATGGTCTAATGCGATAAGTGCTTGTCTCTCTGGCCGAAGAGTCCTGGGTTCAAACCCCGCAAGTAAATTTTTTTTTTCCTTTTTTTTCTTTTCTTTTTACTGTGCGTTGGTTATTTTGTTTTAAAACAATTGATTACCTCTAGTCGAAAACCTAGAAAGTGGATACTTGAATTTATATTGCAAAGAACTTTTTACATTCAGATTTTGAAATTCTATGTTCTAAAATTAAGAAAAGCAAAAAAAAGAGGAAACTAAAATGATATGTGAATGCTGCTCGACAAAAATAACTAGGGGAGGCGATGTTGTTAAATGTGCAAAATGCAAAAAATCATTTCATCACTCCTGTTTGACCCCAATACTCGGTTCTGGTATTCAGCTAAATGAATTACAAAAGTGGGTTTGCCCTTCGTGTACACCAAAAATATGCAATACTGATAACACCCCTGTACGAAACAAACTAGCTAACGATCCAAACGTCACCTGCCGGAAGAAAGCTCACCAGTAAAAATCCGCAATGAAGAACTTAATGAAGCTCCAGTCACATTAAGTGAGGTTTCTCGCATAATGAAAAAAGAAATTGACGATCTTACGACACATCTTAACCTAACATTGACAAAACACATTAAAAAGGAACTTAATACAATTACGGGCAAAATAGAAGATCTGAAATCCTCAGTAGAATTCATGAACAAGTCATTTGAAGAAATGAAGAGTGAGTTTAGTTTGACTAAAAAAATCGTCCAAGACATTAGAAAGGAAAATGAGGATCTAAAAGCTACAGTCAGAGATTTAAGCGGAAGACTGAACCAGATAGAACAACAATCGCGCTCTTCGAATTTGGAAATTCAATGTCTTCCTGAGTACAAAAATGAAAACCTTGTTTCTGCTGTCATGAACATCAGTCGTGTTATATCGGCCGGCATAGCAGAACATAACATTCATCATGTAACGAGAACCGTCAAACAAACTACAACAAGCAACCGCCCGAAGTCTATAGTTGTCCAATTCAGCAGTCCGTGCGTTCGAGATAACTTTTTGGCAGCTTCTATCACGTTCAACAAAAACAAAACTCCAGAGGAGAAGCTCAACACAACTATTCTTGGTCTCGGTGGTAAAAAAGAGAGTGTCTATATAGCGGAACATTTATCTCCAGCAAACAAGGCTCTGCATGCTGCGACCCGGATCAAGGCAAAGAAGTTGGGCTACAAGTATGTATGGGTGCGCAACGGTAGAATTTTCATACGTAAATCGGATGGCGCTGATTATAAATATGTGAAGGATACTGATATGTTGGATAAATTGCAGTAATACTTTTAATTATATTAATTGTAAGCATTTAGATTTACATATATAAAATACGATCAGCTCAAAATATACTATCAGAATGTTAGAGGTATTAGGACGAAACTAAAAGATGTCTACCAAAGGATCGCTTGCAGTAATTACGATGTTATTATGTTTACAGAAACGTGGCTGTTGGATGGTATTCTTGATTCAGAGATCATCGATGGGCGATACACACTGTATAGGCGTGATCGTGCAAACACAATTTTCAACAGCAAAACCAACGGTGGTGGTGTTCTCATAGCTGTTTCCAAAAAACATAAGTCTGAGAGATTGTTAGATTTTGAAAGCTCTTGCGATGATCTCTGGATTAGGTTATCACTCAGAGTTGGTAAGACTACTAGGGATATCTATATTTGTACGGTATACTTGCCGTCGCCTATACAACCCAGAGTTCTAGAACACTTTATCGAAAACACAAATACTAATTTAGAACATATCAATGAATGCGTGATAGTGGGAGACTTTAATATTAAATCTATCAACTGGTTAAATACAAATGGTCAAGTGATAACAGTTCCTCAAAATACTAATTCACATTTAGAACAAGTTCTTTGGGATTTTATCTTACATAACAACTTAAGGCAGCATAACTATATAAAAAATCAAAATAACAGAATTCTTGATTTGGTCTTAACTAATTTAGAACAAATTACAATCGCAGAACCGGTGGAAGTACTTACAAAAATTGATTTGCACCACCCACCAGTACTATGTGAAATTTCTTTTCCTCGTGGTATCAAACATCAAAAATGTCATCCCAAAACTAAATTAAATTATTTCAAGGCCGATTATGAAAAAATTAGGGATGCACTAGCGCAAATCGATTGGGAAAAAGAACTTAAATCTAACATGACTCTCGATCTAATGGTTGAAAAGCTATATAATATATTGTACGATTTAATAGAGTGCTACGTGCCATTGGTTAAGATATCAGAGACTAAATATCCTTGGTGGTTTTCGAAGCACCTCATTAAAAGATTAAAAGAGAAAAACCGCTTAAGAATTAAAGTTAGGAAATACAACAACCCATTAGACATACTTGCTTTTAATTTACTAAAGAAAATATGTAACCACATGGCTACATAGCTAATATAGAAGGAAAAATTACTTCAAACCCGAAATAATTTTAGTTACTTAAAGATGAAAAGAGGTGTAGACAGTAACTATCCCAGTACCATGACAGACGGCGTCAAAAGCACTGACAACATAAACGAAATCTGTGACATCTTTGCTTCCCAATTTTCTAAAGTCTATCGTATTAACAATTATAATGCACAGGATAGCTTGGGTGACTTGGATACCTTTTTGAGTAATAGCACTTTGGGCCATATAAGGATATCTACTGATGAAATCGAAAGGGTGCTGAAAAAATTGGACGTACATAAAGGCGCTGGCCCTGACAACATTCCACCTTTGTTTTTTGATAGGCTGGCGAATGTCCTTGCGCTACATTTAGGCATAATTTTTAATACCTCTCTAAGTCATGGAATCTTCCCGACGATGTGGAAGGAAACTAAAATTGTACCAATTTTCAAAAGTGGCAATCACTTTGACGTCTCTAACTATAGGCCCATCGCCATACTCTCCGTACTTGCCAAAGTTTTTGAAGCTCTCATTTGCCCGGTAATATCACGACATTTATCACAAGTGATAATTGATAGCCAATATGGATTTATAAAAGGCAGATCGACAGCTACCAACTTAGTGACTTATGTAGAGAATGTTATTGAATCGGTTGATGCGCGTATCCAAGTTGATGCTATCTATACTGACTTCAGCAAGGCATTTGACATAGTTGACCATCGCAAACTGATAGAAAAACTTAAAATGTATTGTGTGTTGGATCCCTTGTTGAGTTGGTTTGGATCATATCTATCTGAGCGGATGCTTAGGGTTGTTGTAAATGGCGGCAGTTCAGCACCTTATATAGCTACTTCAGGAATCCCTCAAGGATCTCATTTAGGTCCTCGTTTGTTTATTACTTACATTAATGACATTTACAATTGCTTTAAAACTTCAACTATATATCTATTTGTACATGATCTAAAAGCAATAAAGGAGACAAAAAGTATTACCGACTCAATTGAATTTCAGCAAGATTTGGATAGGTTAAATGTTTGGTGTGCACAAAATAACATGGACCTAAACATAAATAAATGTAAGCACATTAAATTCACCAGAAATAAAAAAGTCATACCCTCAGTCTATAGCCTAAATGGTGAAATATTGGAGGAGGTTAAAACTATTCGTGACTTAGGGGTTCACCTAGATAATAAGCTGAAATTCGTTGAACATGTTGACATAATTACTTTGAAAGCAACAAAAATACTGGGTTTCGTTTTGAGAGAATGCAAAATTGGAAGACAAAAAAAATTATGTACAACTCTTTAGTAAGAAGCCACCTAGAATATTGTAGTGTAGTCTGATCTCCCACTTATAATGTACACATTAACAGAATAGAACGTTTGCAAAAAAGATTTCTTCGACATTTAAGCTACCATAGCAATATAAGCAATAAAGGAAAAAGCTATCAAGAAAATTTGAAATACTTTAATATGACTTCCCTTCGAAAACGCAGAGATATGCTAGATTTAGTTTTTCTCAAAAAATTATTGACTGGGTGTCTAGATTGTCCTGATTTGCTAAGCAGGGTTTCATTCCATGTGCCCCGAACTGAACCCAGAAGCAGTAATAAAAAACTATTTTGTCTCCCTACATGCCGTACAAATTTAAGAAAACACTGTTGTCTGTACAGAATGTTCGTCTTGCATAGAGAACATGATAGTAAAATAGATCTTTTCTGTCAAACACTTCCTTTGCTAAAAAAAAAAACATAATTCAATGAATTTATATAAGATTTTTAATTTACATATTGATATGACTGATGAATATGCTTTGATTTAAATAATTATTCTATTTTTACTTTATTTGATTTAGTGTGTCAATTCAATTAATTTATAATTGTATTCATTTATATGTAGTTAGGTAATATTTTTAAGTATAAATTACCACTTTAATTATTTAATGCCTTTAATTATTTTTTATGTGTAGGTAGTCATTATTATTTTTTGTGACTTAAAATTATTTATAAATTTAATTTAAATCTTTTATAATTTATATTTGTAATGTAGATTGTATTTTTTTTTAATTTGTAATATAACTAAGTTAGTCAATTCACCCAAAGACTGTTGCAGCATATTTGTTTTTTAGGTATCTAGTGCATGCTGTGCTCTTTTGTAATTAATGGGGGCATTTAGATTAATTTAAAATAGCATCTTTGTAAGTGTACCATTGTTCCTATTGTTAAAGAGCCAATTATAAATAAATAAATAAATAAGGCAGCGGGACTTTCTACTGAAAGTGCTATTCTTAGTGTCAAGCAAACTGTCAGGTACTATACGTCCCTGGCTTTTTGGACCTATCTAGGGTGTTTGATCTCTACTATCAAAAATCTTATAACATAAAGCAACTTAATAATTTGGCCAGTAGGGCCTCCTAGATCCTACTGGCCAAACTTATCAATAGGATTGATAAGTTTGGCCAGTAGGTACCCCTTAAGTTATTAGGCCTATTTGATATCGGTTCTTGTTTGCGACGAGACGATTCGATGGTCGTGAACTTACTTTCTAGGAATGCTAAAAATTCGTCTAAATTTGGAACATCCCTAGGTGCTTTTAAAGACGCGATGTATTCTTTATGAGTGTCTGAGTCCAATTTTTGACTCAATAGGTATATGAGCAATGGATCTCACGAGATGACATCGATGCCTAAATTTTTGATGGCGTTTAGGCTCTCACGGGAAGTGTCGTGAAGCCTTTTGATGTGGTTATAAGAAGGCTGTTGAGCCGTTGAGCTGCTGAGCATGATATCGATATGTGAATTTAAAATCAATTCCTTGTTATCAAACCTATGATTTAGTATGTCCCACCATACTAGGTAGTTATCAGAGGCAATTGGTAATAACTGAATAAGACGCTCCGCTTCACCCCTAACTTTTGTTTTGAGGAATTGCATCTTTTGGGCACTAGAGAGAGATGGGTTGCTATGAATCGTCTCAGTAAATAAATCTTTGAATGACGTCCATTGATGGTAGCTTCCATTAAAAGTAGGTATCTCTAAGTGTGGTGTCGAATGATCCCGATGTGAAATGGAAAACAATTTCCTATTAATAGATTTGATAGCGTCGTTATAAGTTCGCTCATATTTGTAAAACGTTGCCTCGTAGTCTGGGTCCCTACCACTTAGCTCACTATCTACTTAGTTCCCAGTGAAGGGAGTCAATCACTGACCAACGAGTCTGAATTGAACGTAGGAGGTGTTCAAACTCCCACTTTTCTGATATCGTACTAATGTTATATTTGATATGGTATGTTCAAAGGCTTTAAAATTACTGCTTTGCTTCCTAAGCATCTCATCGGTTTAGCTTGTTGTCCCCTTATGAGTTAAATTAGCTGAAGCCTGAAGGCCTGATGGGTCTTGTGCCTGCCCCAAAGGAGTTGCAAAAAGAGGATCCTTGATAATTTTGTATAGCGCTCCTGACCGTCTAATGTAACTATTCTACGTTTGATATAATCTGGAGTCTTCCTATCGGCTCCATCTTTCTTAAAATTAGTGTACACCTGCTTTATAGCAGCCACTATTTGCTCCTGGAATGCAAGTAAACCCTCCATGTTCTATAATTTGATAATAGGTATGATGCGACTGATAAAATATAATAAACTGGACAGATCTTACTTGATTATTTCTTGATAACCGTTGTCTGCGCGCAGATTGATTTGATAAATCCTGGAAATCCAATTCACTGCAATCCTTTCGCACCCACAGTGGAAAGTCCAGAGTCCGTGATAGTTCACACCTCACGTAAGAGACACAGTCTTGATTTGTGCATTCGCGAAGTCCTATGCTCGAAGGACCAGAAAAGACGTACGGTCTGCACACCCTTTTCGTTGATATATGATATAGAACGAAAGATATTTGATAGAACTTAAACTATTTGATGTTAAATGATAATGTGTGGACGCGAACGAAATGATATAAAGTAGGTTGATGACCGGTTGATACCACTGCTGTTATGATACTGAATTCAATTGAATGTAATAACTATGAGATAATGAGAATGTAAAATGCTGACGCTACAAACTTTACGTGCTTGCCTGTACCTTTTTACCTTTGGAGTCGGTTTGTGCACTCCACTTTTTTAATAAACATGTTCCTTGCTAATTTGAAATATTTGTTAGAGTATGGCTAAAGAAAGTAGACAATGGGGGTTTTTGCAAACTTTTTATATGGCAACTTATTCTGGTGTCACTGTTGTCAATCGAACGGTTGTTGGTGGTTATGGTATTGCGATTTTGGAATATTCATATTTGGAAATGAATAAAAAAGTAAAAGATTTGATAGTGTCATAATCAATGTAGGAAACAGCGACACCAGTGACTGAAGATTCATTCCATATAGAATTGCTGGATTCAGATTTTGATTACAATTAATAAAAATAATTATAGGAATTTATTGTTTTATTTTTAAGACTGATTAATACTAGTTGCCTATCATTTTAATTATATACTTCTCATCAAAAAGTAGGACAGTACCAATATTGTTATTTTTTGCGATAAACAGCCATTAGGAATCCGATAGCCGGTAGGATTTTTGGCTGATTTCCCGAGCAATACCGTGGCGAGAGCCGCGGTGCGAAACGACTGACGTCACTCACTGAATACTCCAGCTTTAATCCGTCTCACCCATTTTGGTAGCATACAGGAAAAATAAGGTCTTACCAGTCCATAACCTAACTACCTAACTCAATACCATTTATTGAAAGAGTACCTTCTTTTTTGACTTCATCTTTAAAAATAAAACTAGCTGACCCGGCAAACGTTGTTTTGCCATAAAAATAAAAAAAAAAGATGTTAGCCGATTCTCATAGATACCGGATAAGCACAAAAAAAATCATCAAAATCGGTTAAGCCGTTTCGGAGGAGTATGGCAACCAAAACTGTGACACGGGAATTTTATATATTAGATAGAACACCCCATATATATAAGCGTGCAATAGCTAGAAACCGGATTTGTTCGTAGTCCCTCGCATTATTAATAAACTACCCTCGGAACTAAAAATACTATCACTAATGAAAATATTAAGAGAAATTTAAAGAATACTTTTTAAAAGATGCGTATTCACCTGGCTCCAAATAATAACTACTTAATGGTTAGGTTAAAAATAGTTTCTTTTCTTTTAAAAATATTATGTGCGTTTAAATATCAAATGTGAAAGTGTTACTATTGTGAATATTTATTTAGAAAATTTACCTTAAGTACCTAATCATCATCATCACAACTCCGTGTAATGAGCCAACTGCAGGGCTAGGAGTCTCCTCTGGGAGACGGAGGTTTAGGCCGTAATCCACCAAGCTGGCCCAGTGCCGGTTGGTGGATGTCAGATATTTCAGGGTGCCGAAATGGCTTCTGACAAACCCTAACGACTACTGTATACAAGTATACAGCACCCGGGACCGACTGCTTAACGTGTACGAAGCACGGAAGTCGTCGTGAGAAATGAATGGTCGGCGGTCACCCATTCTAATACAGGCCGCACCGAGCGCGCTTAACCTGCGATATCGTTTGATATGCACAGTAACCACGGCGCCGCAACGACTTCGTAATCAAAATATGTAATTTATCGTTGTCTCAGTTATCGATCTACTTAGCATTACTATTCGAACCTGCAAGGTTTTTCAATGCTAAGCTATTTAATCCTGTATATTGTTTGTAAACAATAAAAAAGTAAAAAAAAAATGTAATAAAGGGCATAATATAAAATACAAAATTAAACAACTATAGAAAATCTTGAAACTTTTATTACGTACATAATTTCTTTCAAAATAGGAAAGGCGACATAAATCAACTTCAGTAACCAAATCAAATATACATAATTTTTACGTAAAACAAAAGAATAAATATGTAAATGTAACAGAGCGAGAATTATCCGTCACTACAAATGTAGCAATAGAATACAGAATGTAGTGTTTTTGGTCCCCAAATGGCTTTTACATAATTTACAAAAAAAAAACTCACATTTCTTAGCTCACTCATGTTAAAGTGTATATGTCGCAGTCATCTGGTTGAATTAGCCACTCAATTGGACACCGATTCGACCGGCTTAAGGACAATTAGTCAAGTCGTTGATCGCAACGTTTAACCAGTTGCCTAAACGTTGTTTAGCCATTTAGTTAAATTGGATATTGTTAAATTTATGATGTTTGGTTTAAATATTAAAACATTAAAACGGAACTTATTTTATTATATTTATGATATTTATATTTACGCGCGAGCCGAGCGAGCGTAGCGAGCGTGGTGCGGCAGCACCCGGCGATGCACCACAATGGATTTTATTTCCTTGTAATTGAAATAAATAAAAAAAAATCTTTTAAAAAAATTTTGCTTGACTGGTTTTTCCGTCATGACAGATAATTTTACCATGACTTACTTGTTTAATTACTTTATCCAAAACTGTACCAAATTCAAATCACTTGCCTGAATTTTGGTCAGCCATCTTCAAGGGGCTAACTTTCAACACGCCAAGTTGTTAAACGTTGAGTTTTTCGTGTTCTATCAACTATCAGCCTAGGCCGTTGATTCGGTCTAGGCGTCCAATTGAGTGGCTAATTCAACCAGATGACTGCGACATACATAAGCCTACATACAGTTTTATAAATAACTTCAATTTGGGTAGTAAACAAAATAACAGCCTATTTTATTATTTTTAGTTATAAAAATAGTTTAGACTTAGAAATTAGGATGTGAGAATAAATATACATTATACAGCAAAATGTGAGACACTTTTCTAACCAACAAAAAACCGTACTTTATAAATTGAAAAATTGTCCCAAAAACTAAATTATCATCTCAAAAGAAAGCCTCCAAGAAGGTTATTTAACTAAATCAATAAAACCTTTATAAATTCACTTCAAGTACTTGCTTTTCACATATAAGGTAAGTTCACATAGTCACTTCACTTTCACTACGGATTGTAAAGTTTTCTCCGCTTGAGGTTCTTCTGTTCTCCGGACACTTCTTTCAGAGGCTCATTGCTGTTGTCACTGTCTATTGTGACATTACGCAAGGAGCGACGCGTCAACCGGTTGGGCGATTTGTGTGGCGACCGGTTGGCCAACTGGTCGCGCAACTTGTGTGGCGATCTGTTGAGCGACTGGTTGAGCGACTTGTGTATTGACTGTTTAATTCCAGTCCCATCAAGAGACTGAGTGGACCGCAGCGTCCGCAAAGTAGGACCCTCGGGGCTTGAGCGCAGTTTACGCGGGGGAGGACTCGATTCTAAGGAAAAAAATATTATTAAAACTATTGTTTCATTTATGGACGTCCCAATTTGACCAGATTATCATCTGATGTATGGGATGTTAGTGACCGTGAGTTTGAAAATGTATAAAAATTCAGAGTTTCGTACCCAAAGGGAAAACGGGATGATGCATTTGATAGCTTAGACTCTCCCGATCTTTTAAAGCGTGTAGGGGTTGCTGTACCTCGTAGTTTCACTACCCGGGACCGGAAGATGAAATTGCAAGTGCCCATGGCTCAAACGAACTATCGACAGAATACTTACTTTGTTCGCACATGTCGTTTATACAACTCACTGCGCGACGATACACAATTCGATTTGTTCTGTGACAGTATTGCCTCATTGAGACGAACCTTTTCTATTGAGTTATTTAACAACTATCAATAAAATTAATCCACGAGTGAAGGTTCAAACTGAAGATTGAGACAAAACAAATAAAACGAATAACTAAAGTGTTAACTTAAGAGTATATAAGTGATCTCCGAAAATTATTGACTGTCTATTTGTTTAACTATATGTGAAGACTTGTAAATAGCTAATAGTTAACTGTTATTGTAACCATATGTTGTAATAGCTGTAAGTTTTCCTTCGAATAAAATAAAATAAAATCTCTTGAGGAAGGATATAGGCTCCAGAAATTTCCACGGAACAAAGGTTAAGTGTGTAAAATATGAAGATTCTTGTTATAAAATAAACATTATATGTATTGAAACATTCATGACTTGATGGCTAATATCTGTGTTCATCACACAAATATCCACCGCCGCGTCGCCGGGATTCGAACCCAGGACCTCTGGCATAGGAGGCGTTGTTTGTTACCACTACACCAGCTAAAATAAGAACTCCTTATATGGCAAAAAGAGTTTCGATAAACCACTTTCCTTTGCTTAACCTTTCTACCGCCAAGGTCGGATTAATCCAACTAATATTTTCGTGTCCATTTCGCCAAAGTCGTATATTTACAACCAGATACAACAACACTACATTAAAGTGAAAAAAAAGTTTATATTTAGTAAATAGTTGATCAAGTAATCACTTACAATAAATAAAAAAAAATTAACCGGATTTATCGCGTATATTTACATTTTAATACTCAATACTTTATCGCAAACATAATTTTACTAATAATAGTTAATTTACAATAATAATGCACCAAATTTAGGTATTGCAATGCGGGAGAGGACATTTGAAGTCATTTTAAATTAGATATATTGTTTAGATACAAAAATGTCAATTAACTTATACATTTGTGTCTAATTCATTTAAATTTTCCAATTAAGTATTCATTGGTCGTATAATATTTTTTTTTTATTAGGAGTTGTTTTAGTAAGAGCGTGAATCTTTTGTCATTGGTTTCATTTTAACTCGACGTTTCGGTGTCTTTGCAGACCCCGTGGTCACGAGCGACTGAAAATTGGTCTGCAAAGGTACGCGATAAATCCGGTTAAAAAGTGTTTAATTTAATAGTATGAATCGCGAAAACTTAAGACAATATCACTTACAATTGATTACACTTAAGTATCTCAATTAGAAGATCTAATAATAATCAACGAAAGCAGAGCATCAATAAACCGAATCGAAAACTCAATCGATTTCGATGAAATTTATTTGGGACCAAATTGGAAGTATCCTCTATCATCCGAAACAAGAACCATCAAAATCGGTTCACCCAGTCAAAAGTTATGAGGTAACAAACATGCGCGACGAATTGAAACGAAACCTCCCTTTTTTGAAGTCGGTTGAAAAATATATCTGAAGTTAGATAAATTACTGATATTATTCTTAGAGAATTGTACCGATATCCGACTATTAGCGAAATAATTATTTTTGTTTCATTGGGTTACCAACATATATACATACATACATACATAACTTCACGCCTATATCCCTTCTTATGGGGTAGGCAGAACACCAGAGGCTATCAAACTATCTGATGTAACGTTTGACGAATTTGTAGGTATTATAATGATGGATAATACCTCCTTTACAGTCCTATTACAGTCACAGGGGTTCAGCCTATCGCCCGTAAAAACGCCAACAAAACCTCTGTCCCTAAACTGACTTATACAGTACTTATGCCCGGGAAAAGAAGCAGCTGGCACATTCTATGTCTTGCTTTCGCTCCCAGTAAAGCATGGCAGAACCAAAAACCTTAGAAATTAAATAACAAACTAACAAATTTTATGTCTGTCTGTTACCTTTTTAAGCATTAACAGTCTAAGATATTACAAAAATTTAGGCGTGCGAAGCTGGGACGCGTACATCTACCATTTGACATCTCTATTTACTGTAGGTATTTATTTTTAGATTTACTGTGCCTGGCGCTGAGAGCACAAGTGATATGAAGTCCGGCGGTTAAAGGGTGGCTAGACTGTTGGAAACAAAACATCAAACCAAGGTGATCTTGCTAGTTTACAACGTGTTTACAACAGTGAAGATAGCTGTTGACAACCAAATTACATGACCTTGGCGGGTTTTAGAAACACAGACATACATCTACATAGACAACGCAAGTGCCACGATTTGTATTGGAACCAACCGTGCCGACTTTTTAAGACCTGTTGTGACGTCACAGCTGATATTTATTACTGGGAAATACAAATAGATTCAGAGACACCGATGCCGCCGATGAAATCGATTATTAAGAACGATATTGATATTGTGGACTCGATTTTCTAACAGACATACATACGCGCGGATTAAATCTTGTGGCGACCAACCTTGACGCTTGGTCGAGGTTCGGACACGCAAAGGCCATGCATTTGCGTTATCTATGTAGATGTATGTCTGTGTTTAGGACAGTGTGTACGCTTGTTATTGTATATTTTACTATGTAACTATAACTATAAATGACTCGAGTTTTGTAGCTTTTTAGCCTGCGTTTCAACCTTTCCTTCTTTGTATCCTCAATTGCATACAAAACTGCCATCGCGAAGATGTTGCCAACGCGAGAGATCAGAGCACACTGACGCTTAAGGGGCGTGGCCTGGCGTGACCTTGGCTTGTGTTCTTGTTTGTCTCCTTGTTGGCAACCACCGTTTGTAACAGTGTGGATGACTCGGAATTGGTTGTTAACAACTTAACCTTCCTTAACCTTGGTTGGAAGCATTGGTTTTCAACGTGTTTTCAACAGTCCGGCAACAGTTAACACAGGCCGTAGGTACCTTTGGCGGCGGGTTGTCTCCTCGATGCAGCTCCGATCTTCGGTGTCGAGAACATGGAGTGGCGACGATTTTTGGTTTTAATCTCTCCTGGAATGTACATAAACACGCTTTAATGATATACGTTTAAACATTTACAATAAAAATCTATACTAATATATAAAGCTGAAGAGTTTGTTTTTTTTGTTTGTTTGTTTGTTTGAACGCGCTAATCTCAGAAACTTCAAGTGGGATTTGAAAAATTCTTTTTGCATTTGATAGCCCAACTCTTGAGGAAGGTTATAGGCTATATTTTATCCCGAAATTCCCACGGGATCAAAAGTTACGCGGGTAAAACCGCGCGCGGTGGCTAGTTTACAATAAATTCAGGAGCGATTTTTTTAATCTCTTTAAGAATTCATTTTTTTTTTGCAAAACGCTTTATCGATTTCCATTTTTATTTTGAGTTTAACCTTTCTCTGAAGTATTTTCTAGAAAAAGAAACAAGTTTCATGCAATCGATTTTTGATTAATTAATAAATAAATAAATATTTCTGACACTCACACAACATTACCTAGCCCAAATTAAGTTTCTTAAAGAACTTGTGTTATGGATACTAGATAACTGATATACTTAAGAAATATACAAACATACATATTGAATAAATACATATTTTTTATTAGAATAAACATAAATAAACAAATCCATGACTTGACGACTAATATCTGTGTTTATCACAAAAAATTACCGCCGCCGCCGGGATTCGAACCCAGGACCTCTGACTTAGAAGGCAATGTATGTTACCGCTACACCAACCGCTACACCAGCCGGTCGTTAGAATTATCGTAACTTATATTTCTATGCTCGTTATGTTAAGTTTTAAATGTATTTTTTCTCAGTAAATGAATTTTTATTTAACACATTTGTTCATTTTTCATTTATTTATCAGTACTGGTTATTGAATATTTGTGAAAGTCAAATACGGGCGTAAAAATATTTGTGTAAGAAATGTTTCCTTCGTGATTCGTTTTATTTTCAATACGTTTACTTTTTGTTACTTTTACGTTTTTTATTCGACGCATTTCGACGCTAACATTTCTTTGTTGCCAAAATAAAATATACGTGAGTCAAAAACCATAACAATTTTTAGAAAAAGAGTAAGGGAGCATTACCTCTCTCATGACATAATAACATAAAGTCAAATACTAATCAACGAATATAACTTGAAATATTGTATTATATGTTTAGTATATAGTTAAGTATGTGTTTAGTTATTGGTAGTAGTTAGTAATAGTATATTCTAATGGAATATTACTTCTGTTAGAAATAAGCAGTACCTTTGTACATATGTTAGATTTAAGTAACCATGTATTTTTATATCTGTGTGTACATAAATAATTAAATAAATAAAACAAAATAATTTATCCAAGAAACGGAGTACAGCGACTTACCGGCGGCAGAGGCGGCGCGGAGCTTGGAGGCATGTGACGGCGCGATCGTCTGTAGCGTCGGCATTATGTAGCGCAGGTAGCGGTTACGTAGCGATTGCCACGACCGGGCTGGGTAGAGGCATTATACAATACATTATTAGCCAAGCTAAGAAATATACCTAGATCTCTGCCTACCCCTAGGGGAAACAGGCGTGAGGTTATTAGCCGAATCAAATTAGTAGAACCAGGGGTAAAAACTCTTGTAGTTTTGAAAATTGGAATTAGCAGTTATATTTTGTGGAATGCAGGTTGACACAATAAAAGTACTCGAGGGAGGGGGTTGTGCTGCAGGGGTTAAAGGTCCTTTCTTGCAAAAAACATAATTATGCTTCTGACAAAAGTTTCTACATACAATTTCTAACTGATTTGATCTACATGGACTTGGTAAAAGCTTACGACCGGGTTGACTGCATCATTCTGGTTATAAAATTACACTTTTTGAGAATTCATAACAACTTCTTTAAATTTTTGGTATCTTTTTTATTAACCGTTCCCAGGAAGTAGTATTAGTACCTATTATATAGGTCAACCTTTGTTTCTATACGGCCTGGCGTGCCACAAGGCTCACTTCTAGGTCCTCTATTTTGGAATGCGTATATCAATAATATAGATCTCAACATAATCAATTCTTAACTAAATACGATCTGATACGAGCTGTAACTTACTACTAAGAAATATTTGTAATTTTAACATTCAGTCTCGAAAAATGCCTGCCCATTTTTTTTCTCATAAGCCTAACCGTATCATTTAATAAAACAATTAATGGTGCAGTTAAAGGTGATATGTGGACGCTCTTTTTGAGAATAAATAGGTCAAAGTGTAAAGTGTGTAAATAGTAAATCGATCATACCGTAAATTGGACTACGTGAAGAAACTTACTGCTCAGCAGTCATAGAGGAACACTCCTCACAAATTGATAGGTACGACATTAAGTAAAGCCGCGACGTCGTAAAAATAATATTCTTCGATGACATTAAAATTAGCGGGAAGTTGTACGAAATGGACTCACACTATAGAACAATGTATTGTCATGCATTTAACTTTAACATTTGTCTTTATTACTTCTAAATAAATCATTCATTCATTCGTTCAATAGATCAAGTCTCACCATGTCCGGTGATCTCGAAGTAGGCGGGTTCCAGTTGTCTCCACAGCGTGTTCCCGTTGACCATCCGTGCGCGGGATCCCTTCAGCACCCAGTCCACTATAGCCCGATCTTCCGCAGGCGTATACGCTCTGCCGATTGTTATATGACTGAATGTGATGGTCTTTTTGAGTGTGCATTAATCAATATACACTCTAAATTATGAATTAGAAAACATTTTGTAGTACAACGTCGTAGTGCCGTAACCATCAATAAAATGCCGCGCCATAGTGGCTATGCTCTTACGTGCCACATCTTTATTTTTTTTGTACTGAGCGATACTTAATTAAATATGCAGTAACGTTTATATCGTCGACCTTACGACCAAAAAACTGCAGACCCTAAAGCATCGTCGTAAGGTTGCTTGTTTAACCGTGTACTACAGGATACATTTGGTGAGTGCGCGAGTGCTCTGTTTGAACAAATTGAACCCTCACCCTTTTACCACCGGACTACTAGACGCAGACAGAACTTCCATCCGTATTTTGTAGATATTCCGAAAAGTCGAACTAAGCGCTTTGACAGTTCCTTTTTGATAAGGGTCGCCAAGGTGTGGAATGAACTGCCTGCGTCTATTTTCCCTGACCAGTATAGTCCTAGTACTTTTAAGCGTCGAGTGAATAGGTTTCTCGTGGATGGACGTGTACCACCTTAGTCTTCATGTTCACTTAACATCAGGTGTCATGGAAGACAAACTTCCCATCCATATTTTATAAAAAAATATATCATATCAATGAAAAAAGAAATGAAATTTTGTCAAATTTAAACAACTTAAAAACAACCCTATATATAAAACTGTTCGGTTACTGACTGAATGGCAACATACAGCCACAATATAAAAATAATACAGTAGGATGACGCCTTTGATCTTGTGGAAAATGCCGACAACGTCTAGACGGCGCTAGGATGCCAGGGTTGTCACAAGTAAACAATATTTATAAAATTATTTTTTATTTCAAATCAACATTGTCAGATATATTATAATTAAAACAATATTATAACTTAATTTAACAATGAAAACAATTTCAAATTCCGTACTTACATCAGTATACTGGCCAGTTCGATTTCATTTATATCATCTCACCGGTACAATATAGCGTCTGATTTATGACGTCATTATCACTGGCCAGTATACTGATATATATATACTCGGCGCGGCGAACCTTGATCCCTATGACACTGACAGTAATTTCCACAACACAACCTTGTAGTGCCGCCGTCACCGTTACATTAGAATCGTATTGGAGGTGTCTAAAAATGGCATTTATTTATTTTACGTAGCTTTATTCCAATACAACGATATTCCGTTGGAATTATAACAATTCCTAACATTTACAAGAAGTTATCTCAATCACACTTTACATTTATTTATACGAGATGAAGACTTGCAATCTCTCACAGCACACATCCAATGCACCATTTTAAATAAAAAAATAAAAAAACAGACACGCGTTACCCCTGAATGATGTGTCTGAATGATGAACTGTAAACAAAACACTGTTTTGTTTGCAGTTCGGGCTCGGAATTCCCGCCTCTCGTCCCTCATACCCCGCACGATTGCCCTGTCTAAACGTCTTCGTTGGACGACTGTATTTTTTAGACTGTGATACAGCCATGACTATTGGGCGTAGAGAGCTGGAATTTAGAACATAAATTCCTTAGACGGTGTAGGGGACCACATACATACATACATAACGTCACGCCTGTATCCCTAATGGGGTAGGCAGAACACCAGAGGCTATAAAACTATCTGATGTCAGGTTTGACAAAATTGGAGGTATTAAAATGATGCAGTGATAGGGGGTCAGCCTATCGCCCACAAAAACGTCGATAAAACCTCCGTCCCTTAACTTATTTTTAAAGTATGCCCGGGAACAGAAGCAGCTGGCACATTCTATGTTTTTCTCAATCACGAAGGATCACTAAGGGGATCACTAAGGATGGAATTCCCAACATTCTTACGTGAACGAAAAATATTGAATTTTTTGCTTGTATCATGAAAGAAATTCTGGAAATTCACACGGGAAAGGACTTTGTATGAAAAATCTTATTCCTTTGACTAGTCGGATGTAATACTTAGTATAAAAAAATCTTCAATGGGTGTCTGGTTGTAGTATGGAAGGTATTCCCTAAATTCACACAGGAAGGGTAGTATAGCGCGTACGAAATTGCGGCAAGCTCGTATTATAAAATAGTTACTTCTGACATTCATACCATTAATGTTACCTTACCTTAATTAATTTTCACTGAACTTGTGTTATGGATACTATAAAATGGGTAGGCTTAGTATACAGGGTGTGGCGTAATGAGTGGATAATCCTTTACCGACGGTTGGTTCGGCGTTGCGGCATTGCGTCTGCGGCATTGCGGCTGTTCGGAAAATGGCAATTTGTGTTTAGTAAAAGTGTCACGGTTTTCGAGGTTTTGGGCATTTTTTTAAATTTGAAAAAAGTTAGGCCTTTACCCACTCTTTTAAGTGCCAAATTTACAATACAAAGAATTTTCTCAATCTGTTTTCTCAAGAGCATTCAGTGATAGTGGTGCTATCAAACGTAAGCTACCAATTTTGTACGATAACCAAAGTTTTTTTTATTTTTATTTTTAAACGTACAGTTTATGCTAAGTTCAATTTTTTTCCCTAACTTTGGTACCTCGTGGTGTAAAAAAATGTACAGTGACATGAGTGCTCAATTGATTAAATAATAGCCTATTTCATTATGATTCCAAAATGATATAATTTACAATATTCCTAGCTCTCAATTTAAAAATATTGCATTTAAGGTGAGTCAAGGTCAATTTTCTTAGGAGGTTCTCTTAAGCAAAATTATTACTATTTGTAATAGTTTTAGTTCATCTGCCTTTGTGTTCACAAAACCGACTCCTTCTGTTGAGAAAACAGATTGAGAAAATTCTTTGTATTGTAAATTTGGCACTTAAGAGTGGGTAAAGGCCTAACTTTTTTCAAATTTAAAAAAAATGCCCAAAAACTCTAAAATCGTGACACTTTTACTACACACAAATTCTCATTTTCCGAACAGCCGCAATGCCCCCCAACTGTCGGTAAAGTATTATCCACTCATTACGCCACACCCTGTATAACAATGCGTTCAGGGTGCTGATGGGACTGCCGCGGTACTGCCGTGCGTGGGGCAAGTTCGCCGCGGCACAGACGGCCGGGTTCGCCGCTATCATGAGGAAGCGCGCCCGCGACAGCCCCAACCGCATCCTGAGCGCGCTGGCCCACCGCTGGGACTCTCTGATACTTGGATGATGAATGCATGTAAGTCTTTCCTTATTTTAGTAGTTAATAATATTGTTAATTTTTATTCAACACCAAATATAATGCTTATAAAATTATTTGTCTACATTAATTTAATTTATTTGAAATCTTATTTTAATAACTAGCTGCTGCCCGCGACGTCGTCTGCGTGAACGCTATGCAGCACCAAACGCACCTACGATTATAACACTGCTAGCGTGATAATATGTAGCCTATATGTTGACCCGACTTCTAAACTATCTTCATGCCAAATTTGAAGTAAATCCATGCAGTACTTTTTGAGTTTATCCCGGAAAGACAAACAGACAAAAATTCTAAAAACTATATTTTTTGTTTCTGTTTCGATTGTAGATCATACCCCAAGTATTCTTTTAAAAAAATATTCAATGTACAGTTTTGACTTTCCTACCATTTTATTATATGTAATAGATTACCAATTGTTTGACTTGTATCCGTGCAACCTATAACTATTGAATTTATCTCTTTGTATAAATTGATTTGTATTTTACCTCTAGTCGGCGCGGCGAACCTTGATCCCTATGACACTGAAAATAATTTCCACAACATAACCTTGTAGTGCCGTCACCGTTACATTAGAATCGTATTGGAGGCTTCTAAAAATGGCATTTATTTATTTTACGTAGCTATATTCCAATAAAATGATATTCCGTTGGAATTATAACAATTCATAACATTTGCAAGAAATTATCTCAATCTCAATCACACTTTACGTTTACGTTGTGCAAAAGTTACTTCGTAAGGTATGATTCAATAAATAGGGATCAAGGTTCGCCGCGCCGGGTATAGAACTATTTAATTGATTTAATTATTTCTTTATCTCTTGTTGTTCTTAATTTCATGTAGCACTAACATAGGTAGTAAGGTTTTTGTAACTAACACATTTGGACATGGATCCGAAATAAAATGATTGAATTGAATTGAATTAGTAATCATATTTATTTCAGGGATCGGAACCGCTTACCCTTAAAGAGGTTTTTGATTGGGTTTTTCATAGACTTGTTTTAAAAAACCCTATCAATTTGGTAACCGTATCGAAGACTTACCCTAATTTAAGGCTTACCATATCAATAGAGTTAGCTTCATGTAAGCAGTAAGCCTATCGAAAACCCTATTGAAGGTTACCGATTCAATAGGGTTTTAAAACCTGCAGGCAAATTTAATCTCTAAGAATATCAAATTATCAAAAATATCACCATCTATTCGATCTCGCACTTCGAATTATACTTCCGAATTTAACCCTAGAAAGATAACCTACGCCTCAGAGGCGCCCACCTCGATTTGAAATCGCTATCTTTTTCTAATAAGCGCGCATATCTAGCTGTCCTTTTTTATCAGATCAGTTGTCGGTGCACAGCGTCGCGGGACGGCCGTTTTCACGTGGTAAGTTCCATATTTTGGTGGTTACGACGATGTGATGCGCTCCGAAGGCGCATGGTTATCTTTTGTGTGACTTTTAATTACAGTAATAATTCGTTTATACTAACATGAAACGTTTATAAACTTTGTATTTTTATTTATTTTAGCATGAAATCTTTGCCCTTTTATCATGACGAGCCGAAGAATATTAACTGATGATGAAATATTTGGATTTATGGCTGAAGAGGAAGAGAACGAGCATGATGGACATCATGAAAGTGATAGTGAGACAGAAGATCATGTGAGTGAAGATGATGTACAGAGTGACTTCGAAGACGAGTTTATTGATGATGAGGTGCCAGAAGTATCGAATGAAAACGATATAACTCCGCCTGTATCTTCAGAGCCCACAAGAACTATGGAAACATTGCGTCGAGACCACCGTATTATATATCCTGATCGCCGTGTAGTTAGGGGTAAAAACCAACATTGCTGGTCTACTACTAAAGGACAAAGTCGGGGGAGGATATCCGCCATAAATATAATTCGTACAGGCAGAGGTCCAACGCGTATGTGTCGAAATATATGTGACCCATTATTATGTTTTAATTTGTTTATCACCGACGAAATAGTGGATGAGATCGTCCGTTGGACGAATGCTGAGATCTCTGTGAAACGTCGAGATTACATGACCAAAGCCACTTTCAGAGCTACGTGTGTGACAGAAGTCCGTGCTTTGTTTGGTATACTGACCTTGAGTGCAGCAATGAAAGACAACCACTTATCTACCGAAGAATTGTTCGATAGTAGTTTTTCTGGAACAAGGTACGTGGCAGTGATGAGTAGGGATCGCTTTGATTTTCTAATAAGGTGTCTGAGGTTTGATGACAAGTCTATACGGCCCTCTGTGCGTCATGAAGATCCATTCATCCCTATTAGAAAACTATGGGATTTGTTTATAACTCAGTGTAAACTGAATTATACACCGGGAGAGCACATCACAATTGATGAGCAATTATTGGGGTTTCGAGGACGGTGCCCATTCCGAATGTACATCCCCAACAAACCCAGTAAATATGGAATTAAAATACCTATGATGTGCGACAATGGAACAAAATATATGCTTAATGCAATTCCGTATATTGGGAGAGCCACAAACACTAATGGGTTGCCACAAGGTGAATATTATGTAAAGGAGTTGTCTCAGCCCTTGCATGGCACAAACCGGAATATTACCTGTGACAACTGGTTCACATCAGTTCCTCTCGCGAAATCTCTACTTCAGGAACCATACAAACTGACCCTCGTCGGCACCATAAGGTCTAATAAACGGGAGATCCCCGAAGAATTAAAAAATACCCGGTCTCGGTCCGTAGGCACTTCAATGTTCTGCTACGATGGATGTTTGACCCTAGTATCTTACAAACCAAAGCCCTCTAAGATGGTTTACCTATTAACATCGTGTGATGAAGAAGGTGTTATCAACCCAACAACCGGTAAGCCTGAAATTATAATGTATTATAATCAAACTAAAGGCGGGGTGGACAGTTTTGACCAAATGTGTTCCTTTATGTCCTGCTCCAGGAAAACCAATAGATGGCCAATGACAATGTTTTATGGCATTCTGAACATGGCTTTCGTGAATTCTTATGTCATATATTGTCATAACATTCTATCGAAAAATGAAAAGCCTCTGCACAGAAGGGCATACATGAAAAAGTTAAGCACCCAGTTATCTGAACCGTGGATGACGCAAAGACTCGAAACTCCTACTTTGCCAAAGCGAGTGCGCGACAATATCGAGAATATTCTTTTGAAACCACCTGTGCAGAACTTTACAAATGATGACGAAGAACCTCCAGCCAAGAAAAGACGGTATTGAACCTTATGCACAAGTAAAAAGAAAAGAATGTCAAAGATGACTTGCGCCAAATGCAAAAAAACTATTTGCGGCGAACACAAAAATGATGTATGCAATGAATGCCTCTAAAACAAATTTTCGCCAAATAATTTATTGTTTCGACTGATTATATTAAGGTTGATTAGTTATTAAAAAAACATATAATTAGTTTGTTACAAAAAAAATATTATTTTGAGATGATATTTTCCTGTAAACAGAAGACTGTTAATTTTGTTGATTTTTTTAGAGGTGTACCTGTTTTAAGTTCCAAATTTTAAATAAATTAATAATTTCACTTAAAAAAGTTTTTTATTATTAGTTCATTAACCACACATTAAAATGATTATGTAAATTAATTCAAAAGGAAGGTATTTAAATAAAAAAAATATGTTAATATTTCATGCGCCTCTAAAGCGTATGGTTATCTTTTATGTATGTTAGAATAAGGTTATCTTTCTAGGGTTAACAGCATGCGCGTTAAAGAGATAGAAATAGGCTAACCCTATCACAGGGTAAGCTTTATTCAAAGTGTTATCACGTCGATAGGCTTACCATATCAATAGGGTTACACTTCCATATGGTAAGATTTTGATAGGGTTACCCTATCAATAGGCTTAATCAAATAAAGGGGTTTTCCGGTCCCTGATTTAATTGGTCTAGTAAAATCTATCGATTGACGTCGGCTAATCCGTTCCACCTTCGATCGACAACCAATTAGTGTGGTAATAACCTTAACTGTGTTATTTACGAGAATATCTGATCCTAACCACTTTGGGTCCGTGGTTGGTATATGTCTATGAATAAAAATTAAAATTAAAAGAAATTATTGCGAGAGTAGTTCTTCGCAAGAACTACTCTCGCAATAATTTCTTTTACCGTAGCATAGATGTTTACAATAAGCAATTTCACGACTTGGACCTTTTTTGTAATTCCTTAAGTAGTCTTAAGCAAAATATCTATTTGATACTGAAGGGCAAACAGTAAAGCCGTTCAAAATCTTGAATTTTTGATATGCTATTTCTTGTTATGTAAAGTTGTTTATTTTATTTTATTGTGTAAAGTTAAAATGTAATATATTGTAAATTTATAATGTGTGTGAACCAATCCAGATTATAACTTCCGTATTATAAAAATGTAACCGCTATTGGGCACTCCTTGTCTTCTACTCTAGTTAATAAAAAATGTATACATTTCTGTTAAAATATGTGACTGTTTTGTGACAGAATAAAGAAAAATAAAAATAAAATAAAAATCTCACCTGGTAACAGGATCTGTTCGTTTAGGTACTGAGAATGAAGGCTTATTGACATTTACTTTCTTTTGTGTTTTGACCTCATAAGACACATCTTGCTCAGCCTCTTCTGTAGAACTCGTTTCTTCGGAGTAACTCTCATCACTTTCACTTATTACTGTTTTACTATTCACAACTTTTAATCTATTAGGAACTTTACTTAGATTATTTTCAGGTAAATTTGTTATTTTGAGCCGTTTGCTCGGGAGGTTAAGTCTTTCAGAACTATCAGAACTATCACTGGTTATTTTTGCTTCATTGGTTACTTTTAATCTATTCCGTAACATATTTTCGTCATAAACCTCAGTCAATCTATTCTTTTCTAAAGCTTTGGTAACTCTATTTAAACTTGATGGTGTATTAACTCCATTACTTGCAATTGGTATTTCAACTTCTTTCCGTTTAAGACTCAAATTCTTTTTGCGCAACGTTTTAGTAGCATGGTTTTCTTTATCATTATCATCAATGAGGCTTTGAGAATCACTATCTTTTGTTTCACCTCGGGTCTGCGAAATAGTATGTCTGGTTCGATACCGTTTGGGTTTCTTAACGTTGTTAATAGGTCTCAGGCCCAGTGTTGCGAGGAACTTTTGTAAGTTATCCTTATTTTTAGCTTTCAACATCTCGGCAATTTCCTTGCTTCGGTCCACGTAAACAAGCGGATTTAGTTGGTACAAGAGAGATCTCTTGTATTCATCGCTAGAGTCAAACTTTATGAGGTCGGCATCGGGGAAGAGCAAGCCATTTTCGATGCAATCACGCAACATCATAATGTCTTTTTCGTCAATGTCAAGTACTTTGTTTGATTTCGGCTGTTCTTTGACAGAATCATCATCAGAGTGAAGGGTTATAATTCTGTTGTAATCAACAGTTTTTGGTTCATTGTCAGCTTCATCATGACTTGTCGTTTCATTGCTGGATATGACATGTTTTCTCTTTCTATGTCTTGATATCTCTGAGTTATTCTCTACTCTCGTGATGATATTAAGATCATTTGATTCCGTTTGTGCGCTAGCGTTTGCTGTTATCGTTTTTGGACTTGTCAGCTTGGGTAGATCAGGTTTTTCTTGGACACTGATTATTGGACATCTGAAATTTGAAAAGTAATGGGGGATTTACAAATATTTCCAGTACAGGCCAGCACATACATAGCTGATGCATTTGCAATGTACGTTGATAAAGCGTTTTTGTTTTGATGACCGGCTAGTGTAGTGGTAACATACATTGCCTTCTATGCCAGAGGTCCTGGGTTCGAATCCCGGCGGCGGCGGATATTTGTGTGATGAACACAGATATTAGTCGTCAAGTCATGGATGTTTATTTAAGTTTATTTAATAAAAAATACCTATATGTATTTATTCAATATGTATGTTTATATATTTCTTAAGTATATCAGTTATCTAGTATCCATAACACAAGTTCTTTAAGAAACTTAATTTGGGCTAGATAATGTTGTGTGAGTGTCAGAAATATTTATTTATTTATTTGTCTTCAGTGCACAATTTTCATCTGCTGCCGTTATTCATATCAATGAATCTATCATTGCATTAATGTGTATCACTTCGATATAGTTATATAAATTGAAATCAAAATTTGATTAAACATTTCATCTACTGAACATCAGCGGCTTCTTGAGGGGCTATAATACATTGGTCTAATTAAGTAACAGGGCCCTTAAGATACGCATACATTTGTTAAAGATTATAAAACATCTCAATTTCACTAGAGTCAGTCACGAAGACACCAATAGGTACAGCATGTGGGTTGTAAGGAACTTGCATTGCAGATTGTTACCCGTAATCGCTGCCAAAAAGGACACTGAAGCGTGTTTTAAGCCGAATAGACCGACTAGAGTAGTCACTTTCTTGAGGTTCTGGTATGGCTACACTCCTTCATAATTCTTGATGCAGTAGTCGTAGACAAGCAAGCTCCGGCCATACTCACTTATTAGCAGCGGGGCAGTGATGACAATTGCACGATCTCGTTCTCTTCCGATAAGCCACCTTTGGATATGACCTGTAAGATTTTATCCAATATTTAACAATCTTTGTTAGTATAAACTGGTTTCGAGCCGACAAATCGAGCTTTTCATATCGATATGGCACTTATGCCCGTTTTCACCAACAATCCCCTAAAACATTCTTAAGTAGGTGTCTCCATGCTAGTTTGTCTTCCATACAATTGGGAAATTCTGATATAAACTAACGCCACCATACCCTTGGGCTCGAAACTATTACGAATAGAGAAAATGCGTTCAAATAGCGTTCATAATAGAGCTGCCACTCAAAAAAAGTAACAATTAATAGTAGATTTAATAACACACTATTAAGCTATTCACTTTAATTCAAATAAACCTATTGTAACTTGCCTAATGCAAAACACGTATTATTACTCACCTAATTTATTGAGTAGGTAATATTTGTTTTATTAAAATCTTGAATAAGCATATCTATGGCTACAATTTTACAGATCTACATGGCCTGAGTTGTCCCTTAGAAATTCAAACTTTGGTGTTTTTTCATATGTTTCCTGTAACAACTTCTTACATACATACATACATAACCTCACGCCCGTCTCCCCTTGGGGTAGGCAGAGACAAGGGAACACCAATTGCTTCGATCCATACATACCTCTTTCGCTTCCTCCACGTTCATTAATCTTTTCATACATGATCGCCGGTTACGGGTACTTTTAACTATGCCCTTTTTAAGAACGTCGCCAATTTGATCGGCGTACGTTCGCCTAGGGCGGCCCCTTCCGACAGCACCATCCATTCTTGCTCTGTACACCTCTTTCGTAAATCTACTTTCACTCATCCTTTCCAAATGTCCAAACCACCGTAGCATACCCTTTTCAATCTTAGTCACTACATCTTCTTTCAATCCGCATCTCTTTCTTATTTCACTATTGCGCACCCTATCACTCAATTTCACTCCACACATGCTTCTCAACGCTCTCATCTCCACAGCATTAATCTTGCTTTCATGTCTCTTCTGCCACACCCAAGATTCACTTCCATACATAAGCGTAGGCGCCAAAACTCCCTCAAGTACGGCAAGACGAGCCTTATTTGGTATAGTTTTGCTTGCCATTATCGAGTATATGGCGCCATTAATACAATTTCCTGCTTTTACTCTCCTTTCAATATCACCTTCACACTTCCCATCTCTTGTAAACAAGGACCCCAAGTATACAAACTCTTTCACTTGTTCCACTTTTTCATCCCCTATCATAATATTGCATTCCGTCATATCTTCATTCCTCTCCATAACCATAACTTTCGTCTTTCCAACATTCACTTTCACACCTTTTCTTTTAAACGACTCATGCATCACACTGACCATTTGCTGCAATTCCGACGCTGACGATGCAAGTAGAACCTGGTCGTCAGCGTAAAGCAGAGTTTTGATCACTGTCTCATTCATTTTTAAACCCCATTCACACTCTTTCAGATCTTTCAAACAGCTATCCATGAATAGGTTGAACAGCCATGGAGACGCTACACAGCCTTGTCTAACACCGCGATCGATGCTAAACCATTCTGTGTAGTCATCATTCAACCTGACACAAGCACTCGAGTCCTTATATAAGGATTTGAGTGCTCGTATCAAGTCACTGTCCACCCCAAACTCGGATAGAGTTGACCAAAGTTCATTCCTCATCACACTGTCATACGCCTTTTCCAAGTCAATAAAGCAGCAGAAAACCTTTCGGTGTTTAGCCAGAACCTTCTCGGTTACTGATCTTAAGGCAAAGACTTGATCCGTGCATCCCATCCCCTTTCGGAATCCCGCTTGCACATCCCAGATCTTGCTTTCTGTTTCATCCATCACTCTTTCGATTAATATCTTTGCATACATTTTGCCTACAATACTCAAAAGGCTAATGCCACGGAAGTTTTTGCATTCCTGCTGCGACCCCTTTCCTTTATAAAGTGGCACAATAACGGCCTTGCACCAGTCGCCCGGAACACGGCCGGACCGCCAACACTTATTCAAAAGCTGGTACAACAGGTTTGCAGTGACACTTTCACCCGCCTGGAGCATTTCGGCATCTATTCGATCATACCCTGCCGCTTTACCCAATTTCAAACCTGCCATTGCTTTCATAACTTCTTCCATACTTATCTCACTTTCACGATTGGCCACACCACTCGAAGGTGAGGGCCTACTTTCCAAAACATCACTCGCACTTCGTTCAAATAAATTCTCGAAATATTCTTTCCACTGATTCATAATATCTTCAGGCTCACTAACAATATTCCCATCCTGATCTCTTAACACGCCCACTTTCGAACAACTTCTTGTGAGCAAATAAAAAAAAACTACTAAACTGAATGAGTATCAATAGCTGGGAGGAATATTTATTTTAATCCTGGCAACACAAATTTTGTGTTGTACGTACTATGCGATTCAAAGACTTTGTATCACTGAGAATCCGTTGGTTTTCAGTGAAATACGTTTGCGTTTTCAACTTTTTACCAATTTAGATTTTTTGTTGTTCGAGGATAAATTTATTCTTAAGTTCGAGGATTATTTCCATTTAGGCTGAAGTTCTGCAAGTAGTTCTAAAACTTTCTTCGATATTTTAGATGAAGCATCTCCCGCCCGCACCCTTTCCCCGCTTTTTAGTTCCGGTCCCGGGGCCTAGTTGGCGCCCTAGTGCAAAATCGGCGAGACGGCCATCTTATTTTCATTACTTATTTTCATCTATGGGTGTCTCTTACGTTAGGGGCTTCCCTTTAGGAATCCCTTTAGGAAAAATGAATAAAGGAAAAAATGAATTTTCACTAAGCTAAGTGTTACCTAGCAAGGAGCTCCCTAAGTAGGTGACAAATAGTTTTTTTTTCAAGACTAGTGCTCTACTACATTGGTCTTTATTTTATTCGATAAATAAATTATTGCTGTTTTACGTCTAAAACTTAGCACAAATAATTTTAATATAATTTAATATACCAAATATTCCATTTTTACGACATATGATTAATTAAAATAAATATTATCAAGTTGAGGCTGTACGGAGTATACCTTTGCCGTACATTTTGCTGTGAATGAAGAAGTAGAGTTCGAATTGTTTGTTTGTTACAAGTATTTAGGTGTAATTTTTATTTTTTTGTGTTATTTGTACGAGACGGCGTACGTTAATAGTTTTAACATTTGTGCAATTTTCTTTTTCTATTGTCAAAAAGGGTTACTTCCTCGCCTTGGGAGAGTTGTACGAAGGGACGCTCTATTGTGTTCAGATATATGGTTTGAAGAAACGTAGACAGTTAGCAGTTTGTTAAGTTTTTATGATTATATCCTTTTCAATTGTCTAAAAAAGTAACTTCCGCGCCCTTAGAAAACTGAACTGTTTTTTAAAATATTGATATAAATTATAGTAAAAGTTGGCTATTAGAAAACGGCCGTCTATTGCATGGGGTTTTGGAATGTTCATGATTCCCACGCAGATAAATATATAAAAAATCCCTAAATGATACAATGCATACATAAAAACGTGAAGTCGTCGTGGCGCCGTGGTTACTGTGTGTATCTTACGATATCACAGGTAAAGCAACGTTCGGCGGGGTCGGTACTTGGATGGGTGACCGCCGACCATTCGTTTCTCACGGCGACTTCCGTGCTTCGGAGGGCACGTTAAGCTGTCGGTCCCGGGTGCTGTATACTTGTATACAGTAGTCGTTAGGGTTTGTCAGACAGAAGCCATATCGGCACCCTGAAAATTCTGACATCCACCACCCAGCACTGGGCCAGCTCGGTGGATTATGGCCTAAACCTCCTCGTCACCCAGAGCCCTGCAGTGGGCCCATTACACGGAGTTGTGATGATGATGATGATGATGATACATAAAAACAAAAAATATAAGCATATCATATTAAAGTTAGCTTTTAGTACATACCTGTTGTTTGGGTACCTATTCTAAAAGATGTTCTATTTGCTCTAATAAAAATGACACACTGGCTTTGGATAACCTGTATCTTACAAAAAATTCTTTATCGTCATATAATGTGAAATAATTAGGGATGCAACGATACGGCTATTACGATACCAATACAAATGACGAATACATCGTAATGGCCAAATACGATAACGAATTACGATACGAATGCATTACGATATTTGTTTAATACCATTTTGATGAATTTATTGGAAACTTTGTTGTACTTATCATGTATGTTATTGCATGTAAGACTAAGTCAAGTAAAAGTATTTAAAAAAAGTTATGCATTTTTATTTAATCGATATATTTATTAATTTTATCAATTTTCATCATTCACTTATGTTTTATTTTAAGTTGCTACATTGACTATTAATTAATATTAATTGTAGTCGTAATTTATTACTGGCAAATTCTTATTCAGAAAACACAAAACTTTTAAGTTTTTTCCTTAAACTTAAATTAAACTTTTTGTCTGGGGTTTTTATTATAGATTTTTATTATTACTTTTACATTTTTGTGCACGATTAATTAAGCTAATTGTAATTTTTTGCTATTTTTATCGATTCTAGCATAAGTTTAGCTACGCTCTGGTCTAATATTTATTAAATATTCCGATTTGGAAACATAACCTTTAAAATTTTGAAATAAATGTATCGTAATATTTACGATAACGAATGATCGTAAAGGTTTACGATAATCGCCGATATACGATTATCGTATCAGTATCGTTGCATCCCTAGAAATAATCCTGTCTTTCACGATAAACCTGTTGCCTTGTAAATAACCTAGGATTTGAAAGTAATTCCACTTTCTCAATTGCGTCGAAAGCTTCTAATAAATCATTAATCTCCATTTTTATACCATTTGACTCCTTGACGACCGGCTGGTGTAGGGGTAACGTACATTGCCTTCTATGCCAGAGGTACTGGGTTCGAATCCCGGCGGCGACGGATATTTGTGTGATGAACACAGATATTAGTCGTCAAGTCATGGACGTTTATACATATGTTTATTTGAGTTTATTTTCTAATAAAAAATATGTATTTATTCAATATGTTTTTTTTTTTTTTTTTTTTATAAGTAACTAAACCCGCGTTTGACCTCAATCTCACCTGATGGTAAGTGATGATGAGGTCGAAGATGAAAGCACACGGGTTTAGGAAGGAACTGGCTCTTTATACAATATTGCCGGAACACATTACCGCCGGAGCGGTAACATTTGGCGGCAGACTTTATATAAAGGGTGGTCGCTAGCCAGGCGGACCCAGAAGGGATCCTACCACCAAGCTAATGTATGTTTATATATTTCTTAAGTTTATCAGTTAACTAGTATCCATAACACAAGTTCTTTAAGAAGCTTAATTTGGGCTAGATAATGTTGTGTGAGTGTCAGAAATATTTATTTATTATTTATTTTGATTTGTTTCTCAGAAACTGCTAAAAACTGTCACTTAGCATTTAGGATACCGAAGTTCGGGCCCCTAGGTGTTCGTGAAAAATAAAATTCTGTTAGGCGTCACCTATATTTTTTAAGGGTTACTTAACATTTATGAATTGATGGTGAATAGAGTATTTTTTTAGAATATGGTAGGTTTGGTTCTGTGGGATTAATCATGGTATCGCATCAAGTGATTCTATCTATTATGGTGCACTTGTTAGCTAACTGGAAAGAATAAAGAATTCGTTAATATTTACCTTGTCAATTCCAATTTTACGATTTATAATAAAATTCCAAAATATTTAAGATTAACCCTTCGATAGATTTAAGGATAAATATAAAGTTTTATTATAAGATATCCGGATGCAAAAAGATTGTAAATTGTTATTGTTATTGTGTATTTTTAAAAGATGATTGCTGTTGAGTTTCTTGCCACTTCTTCTCAACAGATCGACTTTCTGAAGTGGTGGTAGATTCAGTTCAATTTGTAAATTGTGACTTATTTCAAATGTATTTAAATACTTACGAAATAAAGATTCTTTTGACTTTGACTTTGACAATCTATATCTAATAATTGTTTTAAACTATCGCGGTTATTTTCACTATGGTTTAATGTATTTACGGGATTCTTACTACGATTTTCGATTTTATTTTCGCACGTCCGATATTTCGATGCTGTTACGTACTGTGCGGACTGGCCAGCGATCATGGTGCTTGTAATCATGGTAATCATGGTGGTCAGCCAGGTAAATTGATATTTTATAATTCTCATAAGTGAACACATTTTAGTTTAATCTGTTATTTACGACTAAATAGCAAGAAATAAAAGCGTTTTTCCAACTATTTCTATTAAGAAATACGTTAAGCCCCGATTTTTCAATAGTCACAAAAATTTATACACTTAAAAGAATTGTAAAATCTCAATTTTATTTTTGTTGTCATAAATTGAATCCACATATTATTCTTAACCTTCTCCTAAAATATTTTGATCTTCATAAAAAAGACCCTGTATAAATTACTAAGGCCTGTTTTCTGAAAGCTTACAACGTTAAACGTGGATCATAACTGATGCGTAGACTTGCTGTCGGTTTTCCAAATCTAATACTTAATCGAGTAGTACAGTTCAACAGCGTTGCGTGTGTACTTTGAAAGACAAATTAAGAGCGGTTAGTAGAAACTTTGAGAGTCTTGAATTTTCCCTATTGTAACCTTATTTTACGTCGTCTCTTTGATGAAGGTGATTTTGTCCGTGTAGGCTTATCACTTCTGGGGAAGGGGGTCGTGAAAAGCGACTAATTTACAGGACCCACGCTGATGGTACCGTAACATACCTACTGCTTGAGCGCGCCTAATATTATAAATAAAGTCGGCTATGGTGCGAACAAACAGTATGCCATTGTTTTATATTTTGACTAGCTTATTCCGCAACTTCGTATGCGCTTAACTACCCTTCTCGTGGAAATTTCAAAAACTATACAAACCACTGAAAGAACTTTTATACCAAGTATCACTCCCATGCACTTAAGGAATAAGTTTTTTTCATACAAACTAAAAATCATATATTTCCCGTACCCGTGGGAATTTTGGGAATTTTTTTCGTAGCCCAACTAGTCACTCTTTGAATAACCTTCATGCCAAGTATCACATCCGTACACTCAAGGAATAAGATTTTTCATACAAACTAAAAAGTCCAACCCCTTCCCGTGGGAATTTCAGGAATTCCTTCCATAATACAAACAGACACTTATTGAGGAACCTTTATATCACGTATCACATCCGTGCACTCAAGGGATGGGATTTTTTCATACAAACTAAAACATTATATATTTCCCGTTCCCGTAGGAATTTCGGGAATTCCTTTCATAACACAACCAGACACACATTGTAAAACCTTTACACCAAGTTCCACATCGGTGCACTCAAGGAATAAGATTTTTCAAATAAACTAAAAAGTCCTTTATTTCCCGTTCCCGTGGGAATTGCCGGAATTCCTTCCTTAGTGCAGCCCTACATCCCCTAAATAATGTATGTTCCAAATTTCAGCTCTCTACACCCAGTAGTTACGGCTGTACGTTGTCTGTCAGTCACTCAGTAACGGAATAGTTATATACAGTGTGGAAAAAAAATAGTGGCCCTGAAGGGAAACTGCCTTAAATCCTATAGTTAGGTTATTTTACTCTAAGGAAACATTCCTTTATTTTTAAAAATAAACAAAACTGCATTCAAAGATTTTCTTAAATTTGCTTGTAACACCCGGGACTCAAACCAGTAAAAATTTAAAAAAATAAGGATTCGTTATTTTACTATACTAATCGATAGGATAATTGTTCAGGATAAAATTTCTCTAACAAACATTTGGTCTTACACTTGTCTGTCGTACAAGATATCCATGAAAAATAGCTACACAAGTTTACATACATTACCTAGTACGATTCACTTTCAACAAGTAAAAGACACGTTATAATTCTCTTATCTCTCTAACATTCAAATAATGAAGTTCAATTCATTCGTATGAAGTACAAGCTTGCTAATTAGTTTATTTCTAAGTACTTTGTTGAAGAATTCTACAAGAAAATCGTTTAATGGTAATAATATCCTAATGCACTTCTTACACGATACGAGGCGTTTTGTTTGACGAAAATTTTAAAAATGGAACGTTTGAATTTGTTTGCAATGCGGGACTTCTTTGCAGGCAACAAGAACTGCGATTTAGCTCTACAGTGGTGTCGCGAGAGGTATCCAGATAGACAAATACCATCACGAAAAGCTTTGTCGCGAATGGTGAAAAATTTAGTCAATATTGGAAGTTTAAAAAAACGTTTAGGACGCCCACAGCAACAAAATCCAGACTTTGATTTCAATATTTTGACATATTTTAAGTGTTACCCGAAAGCTTCTAGTAGAGAAGCTGCTCAAAAGATAGGCACCAGCCATATTCGGGTACTTAATGTCTTGAAAAAATACAAATACAAATGTTATCGTGATGGGCGATTGGTGCAGAAACTACATCCCGGAGATAGTCAAAGAAGATTAGAGTTCTGTCAGAATATTCAAACAGAAATAACCCGCAACCCAAATTTCTTAGACTACATTGTAATAATGGAAAGTAATAATGGAATGCATTACAGACATAACAATCATTATTGGTCCCGTCAAAATCCATTCCGTGTTCGTGAAACAAGCAATCAGATCAGATTTTCGTTTAATGTGTGGTGTGGAATCAAAAGCAATATGGTTGTTTTGGTGCCCATTTACGAAGGACATCTGAATACGGCAAAATACATTGAAATATTAGAGCTTTTACAAAATCAATTAAACCTTATACCGGAAGGTGAACGAAATAATATCATTTTTTACCAAGATGGTGCCACCTGCCCACAATAGCAGAATTTCCAGGGCTTACCTTAATGAAAATTTCAATGTCTGGATAGGAACAAACGGGACGATTAGATGGCCTACAAGAAGTCCAGCCAGACCTGACGCCTCTAGACTACTTTTTGTGGGGTCATGTAAAAAATATTATTTATAAAACGTGTTAGGGGCATACACCACAACACTTTGCTGAAGGCTACACGAAATGAATTTCAACGAAGACTAAATTTGTGTATCCGGAACGAGGGGGCTTATTTCGAACAATTTATCAGTTGAATTATTAAAGTGTAACAAATTGATAATAAAATAAAATACATTTTAAGATTTCACTTTTTCTTTTTATTTTAAAGATTTTTATCCTGAACAATTATCCTATCGATTAGTATAGTAAAATAACGAATCTTTATTTTTTTTATTTTTAGCTGGTTCGAGTCCCGCGGGAGTTACAAGCGAATTTTAGAAAATCTTTGAACGCAGTTTTATTTCGTTTTAAAAATAAAGGAATGTTTCCTTAAAGTAAAATAAGCTAACTATAGGATTTAAGGTAGTTTCCCTCCAGGGCCACTATTTTTTTTTCCACACTGTATATTGACTAGCTTTATCCCGCAACTTCGTATGCGCTTAACTACCCTTCTCGTGGAAATTTCAGAAACTATACAACCAGACACCCACTGAAAGAACCTTTATACCAAGTATCACACCCATGCACTCAAGAAATAAGTTTTTTTCATACAAACTAAAAATCATATATTTCCCGCGCCCGTGGGAATTTTGGGAATTTTTTTCGTAGCACAACCAGTCACTCTTTGAAGAACCTTCATGCCAAGTATCACATCCGTACACTCGAGGAATAAGATTTTTCATACAAACTAAAAAGTCCAACCACTTCCCGTGGGAATTTCGGGAATTCCTTCCATAATGTAAACAGACACTTATTGAGGAACCTTTATATCAAGTATGACTTCCGTGCACTCAAGGGATGGGATTTTTTCATACAAACTAAAACATCATATATTTCCCGTTCCCGTGAGAATTTCGGGAATTCCTTTCATAACACAACCAGACACACATTGAAAAACCTTTACGCCAAGTTTCACATCGGTGCACTCAAGGAATAAGATTTTTCATACAAACTAAAAAGTCCTATATTTCCCGTTCCCGTGGGAATTGCGGGAATTCCTTCCTTAGTGCACCCCTACATCCCCTAAAGAATGTATGTTCCAAATTTCAGCTCTCTACGCCCAGTAGTTACGGCTGCACGTTGTCTGTCAGTCACTCAGTACCTCAGTCACTCAGTCAGTAACGGAACAGTTTTATATATATTGATTGATATTTGAATATTATCTTTCTGACAGAGACGCTTTAATTTTGCTAGAACATTCTTGTCCGTTCCTTCAGAAAGGGAAGTTCATTCTTTTGTTCGAAGAATTTAATCTTCGGAATAACTTGTATTTGTTTAAGGATACGATTGTGCAAAAACTCCGCAATACTATGTGAGGTAACCTAGATATGTGAAAAACATACAGAGCAAAAAGACACGCTTACAGTCTTCTCTTCATTAGTATTGGTATATAAGGCAACGAAATTTCAAAGGTTCCGTTGCATTCCTGGCCGCAACCTGTGCCAAATTTTAGGATCGTGAAAATTATTCACAAATCAAAAAAAAATACAACATTTAACGTTGAATCAGCAATTTAGGTGTAGAAACGAAAAAACAAAACGGCGGTATTGCCATAAATCTCCACATTTATCCAAAATGGCCGGAAGTACTTACTCTATGTACGTACTCAATCTATCAATGAAATGTTTTCCAAACTTATAGAGATTTGTCTTTTGTTCTTAGAAGGTATAAAAAAATTATCTTAAAACAACAAGTTATCTAGTATCCATAGCACAAGTTCTTTAAGAAACTTAATTTGGGCTAGATAATGTTGTATGAGTGTCAGAAATATTTATTTATTTATTTATTCTCGAGGTTGATCCAGTGGAGGTTGATCGCATAATTACTGATCTTCATGCAGATTGTGCTGCTGGGTGGGACCAAATATCTCTGTCTATTCTCAAAGCCTCAAAAGAGCTCATGTACCACTCATTTGTGTAATCTCTCAATATCCACTGGTGACTTTCCTTAAGCCTTGAAATCTGCTTTCGTTCACCCGGTACATAAACAAAGAGACTCTGGTGATATTTCAAATTACAGACCCACATCTGTATTGCCCGTACTGTCGAAGGTCTTGGAGAGAATACTTAACAAAAATCTCGTAAACTTCTAGAAAATAATAACTTAATAGTTTGAATCCAATTCAGTTTTCGATCTGGCATCTCAACAGACGACGTGATAAATCTAATTAGCTCAATAGTCACTAAACTCGATAGCAAAAATAAGTGTTATGGTATTTTTCTGGATCTCTCCAAGGCTTTCAACACTGTTTCAATTCCAATACTGGTTGATAAATTGGAGAACCATGGGGTATGCGGCAATGCAATGAATGTGTTCTAGAGTTATCTCCAGGATCGCAAATTGAGAATATAATGGGATGGATCTCAACAAATCTGCAATATTGTTATGTATTCTTAAAGCTACACGGCTTTCGGCGGAAAAACCCGAAAATTTGACCAGTATTAATTATTTGTATTTTAAATGTTGTTATTTTTATCATCGGGTACATTTCTAATTTATTTGAATTAATTATTACCCTAAGAAGGGGTTCAATCCACTGTTCCTACATCTGCAGCCACCTCGCATACAGTTAGCTAGTTTATTGAAAATATTTTTATTCTTACACTAAGTAAGCAAAGATTAGTCCTAAATAGGGCGCCACTTGCTCTTGTAAACAAAGGCTTCCGTGTATCAATTCAAAGTAAATAGAAAAAGTGCTTGTTACCCAAAAAATAGTACAGTGTTATGTGTAAATCAATCTATTAAAACTGTGTTAATAAAGGCAGGATTGAATTATCACTATAAGAAGAAAGATTATCGAAAATAATAAGTGGCAGTTGAAATAATTTAACACACCGTTATCGCAAACTTAACACGAAAATACGACTGTGAAAAGAAAGAATGCTTAATCTGTGACTAGATGTAAACGAGTGTGGATAAAAACAGCTAAGGCAAGTCAATTTTCTAATTTCTAACCTAGAAACAACAATTAATTAAGCAAATTGAAATATCAAAATTTTGCGAACAACGCCATCTATCGTGGAGTAGGCGTATAAATTATCGATTGAAAGGAACGCCATCTACCGCAGCTATAGCGAATCTTATATTATTACGCCATCTATCATCGAGTAGTCGCAATAATGAGTGAAAAGAACAAGAAGGAACGTAATATCATGAATAACTTATGCTCAGGATGCCAACAAAATGTGCAAGACAACGAATATTTGATTTGTGCATACTGCAATAACACCTACGACTTGGACTGTGCCCAGGTCTCTCACAGCCGTTTTTATAATACGATGCAAAAGGACCATAAAAATAATTGGAAATGCCCTGCCTGCTACTGCAAAATGCCAAAAACTAATAATTCCAACACTCCAGCCTGCTCACGTACTCGCAAGGGGGCTTCTTCGTCGCCGCAAGAATTAATTAATAATATAACAACGAGGAAAACATCAAAATTACAAAATAAATCGATTAGCACAGAAGATTTGAGCTTGTTAGGCGATACAATAAATAGTTACACTACGCCTATCAACCAAAGGATTACAAACCAACCTGAGTTTACATTAGATAATTTTAAAGAATTAATTCAAGCACAATTAAAAGAAAACAATCAGTCAATTATATCAAATATACAACACACAATACAATTAGAAATTACTAAAGCTATAGATAAAATTAAAAAGGACATAATGAAGGAAACCGCTACCTTAATTAAAGAAAATTATAATAGAAAAGAAGAGATTAATCAAATTAATAATAAAATAGAAAAACTTACATATGAAAATGAAAAATTGATTAAGGAATTACAGGAAATTAAAGACAAGTCAAATAATAACTCTTCTATAATATCATCAAAATCAACAACTACAGTAGAAAGTAACTGCAGAAAATTTGTACTTTACGGATTACCTGATATTTTTAGAGAAAACGAAAATGAATTATCTTATAGGGTAATGGAAACAATTGGAAATATTTTACAAATAGACCTAACAGGCTACATCGAGGACATATATCGACCTATTGTGATAGAATTGCTAAGCAAAAGAATAACCAAATACATATTAAATAATTCTTCTTACTTTCTTGGCACCAAGTTATCTATAACAGAGTTTTTGGATAGAGACGCTCAACTTCAACGGCAAAAAATGCGTGAAGAAATGATCAAAGCTCGCAAGCAAGGACTTCACGCAGTCATTCACAATAACCAACTGTTCATAGAAGGAAAACCTAATACATTGAGAAAAGAACCGCAAAGAAATACTACAACTGCTGTGAAAGATCAAACCAACGACCACCCTACCAGCAATATAAATATAAATAACCAATCATACTATCAACCTAGCCAACACAGAAACCAAACAAAAAATTCCTTTCGAAAAAACACTCTTTAAAGTTGTCTATCAAAATTTTCAAAGCATCTTTAATAAACAGCATCTAATAGAAAGTTTCTTAACAGAAACCCCAACTTGTCAAGCTCTATGTGTAACTGAATCTTGGCTGACTAAAATTAAACTAGATTTAATAAAATTTGACGGTTATAAAACTGCAGCATCCTATTGCCGAGAAACGAGGCCTGGCGGAGGTGTTTGTATTTTCCTGCGTGAAGATATAGAAAGTAAATAAATTCACGAAATAGCTGATTTGTCAATTGAATATGTTTTAGAAGCGTGTGCTACTTACTTGATTAAAGAAAATATTTTGTTAGTATCATTATATTGGAATGCACGGGAGGAAAATTCTTTCTATGACTGCTTAACATTAATACTAAAATATATACATAAAAAATACTCTAAGTCAAAGGTAATCATTGGAGGTGATTTTAACACCAATATTTTTAAAAATAATCAAAAATCAATTAAACTTTTAGAACTTATGTCTGAACATAAATTTGTATAACACATTAAACAACCAACTCATATAACCGAAACTTCCTCAACATGTCTCGACTTAATTTTTTCAAATTTTACAGATAACATCCACACAGTAGTTGAAGATTTAGGATTCACAAACCATTTAGCACCAATTTTAATATTAAAATTACTACATTGTAATAAAAAAATTAAATGGCACACTATCAAAAGACTTTACAATCAAACCAATATTGAACTTTTTAAATCAGAAATTAGTCAGATAGATTGGAAAAATATATTAACAGAAGATAAAAATACAAATGAAAATTATAACACATTTCATGAAATGATATTAAGTACCGTAAAATGGGTCTATTTGGAAATAGGGAGGTTATTTGGAATTTCTAAAATAAAAGATTTGATCACACGTTATTTTTTATCTGGCAATGGTAGGAATATTTTTTTGCCACAGGGTAACACTACGTATATCTGTCAACGTCAACTTAATTTTTTGAAGGTTAGTTTGCATTTTTTGTTGAGCGTTTGGAGTTTTAGTAAATTTTGGATTTTCGGTTTTTTTCGTGGGTGTCAAACTTTCATCTGCTGCACAAAGTCTAATAAGGTATGTACTGCGCCAATTAAACTATGTATACGTGTGTTTTCTGTAGATTTCGATGGTTTTACATGTTGCTTTCTATCTCTAACGAGCTAAATACTGCTCCTGTTTTTTGATCGTGGGGCTTTTTGAGATGGATTTTGGGGTTATTTGGATATTTATTTCAAATAGCCCCTTCTACTAATTTCGCTTCATAAGTATGGTTTTTGGTAAAAGTTTCAAATAGCCCCAAGAGTGCATTACTAGACCCCTTAAGGGTAAGTCATTCACCGATTAAATAAGTAGTACCTACTTTTCCCAAATTTTTATTTCATTGTTAATTTTCAAAAGTCGTTTAAATAGTTTTATTAGATAAAAGTCCACTTTGGGATACCTAAGAGAATGGACTGCCATCGTTTTGTTTCTATAAAACAAAATAAATACACTAACTTAATGCTAAAATAAAACAATACCTACATTCAACAATAAAACAAATAAAAATTATATGTTAGCAGCTTTTTGTTCACAGGAATAAATCAAGCATGAAATCATGGTGCGAACATATCAAAGGAAGTATACCAACACACGTAATGGCAAATCTCATCCACCATATGCAATGTATTCTGAAGAAAATTTACAAAAAGCAATAGAACCTGTTCGAAATCGTTCATTAAGATTAAAAGAGGCCGCCGAAAATTATAACATTCCTATGAGCACGTTAAGCAGAAAATATAGAAATATAAACTGCACTCAAGAAAAAGCGGGACACCCTACGCTATTTTCAAAAGAAGAAGAGAATGCGTTCATAGAAAATATAAAATTACTTAGCCATTGGGGATTTCCTCTAGATTCAACTGACCTACGAGTCTATGCACAAAAATACTTGAATAAAATTGGAAAAACCATATATAGCATACAGGACAACATGCCCTGCGTAGACTGGGCGCGCAATTTTTTAAACAGGCACAAGGACGTAATTTCAAATCGCGCAGCAACAAATATATCTTGCGATCGCGCTAGAACCACACCACAGACAATAGACAACTTTTTACAAAATTACACAAAATCTGTCGAAGGAGTCGCCCCAGATTGCCTCATCAACTATGATGAAACCAATTTGACTGACGATCCAGGGAGCAAAAATTACATTTTCAAGAGAGGCTGTAAGTATCCTGAAAGAGTCATTAATTGCTCTAAGACATCAATTTCTTTAATGTTTTCGGGTACTGCAGATGGGCAAACCTTGCCAATATATGTAGTGTATAAAGCTGATCACTTGTGGGATCAATGGGTGGAGGGAGGTCCTGCAGAAACCAGGTACAACCGGTCGAAGAGTGGATGGTTTGATTCGGTGTGTTTTGAAGATTGGTTTAATACCGTTATAGTGCCATACGCGAGAAAAAAACCAGGACGGAAAGTTGTAATAAGAGATAATTTGTCTTCTCATTTCTCGCAATCAGTTTTAAAAACTTGTGAAGAATTGAATATATCATTCATTTGCTTACCGCCAAAGACTACACATCTTCTTCAGCCATTAGATGTGGCTTTTTACGCCCCTTTAAAAAAGTATTGGCGTGATGTGTTAACAAAATGGAAGAAAACAGAAGGATTGAAACACAAGACTTTGGTAAAAAGTTCTTTCCCGAAGTTATTAAAGAAACTGAAAGATAAGTTGGCGGAGAATGGCGCGGAATCTGCTAACCTAATTGCCGGATTTAATAAATGTGGTTTATATCCCATAAATCCAGAACGTCCCAAATCACGGTTACCACAAAAAGAAATTATTTCTGAAGACCAGATAGAGAAGACAACAACTTCAGTCGTAATAGATATTTTACAAGAAATGAGAAGTCCTGCAAGTGCCAACGGACAAACAATACGAAAAAGGAAATGCAATGTACCACCAGGAATTAGTGTAAGAGCAGAAGACTTAGTGCACAATCAGACAGAAAAAAACAAACAGCAACTCAAACGGAAAAATAAAAAAAAGAAAATGTCGGACAAAAAGAAGAATAGAAATTCTTTAGACGAAGACAATTACATTGATTCTGAAAACACAAGAGGAGCTGCAGAAGAAGTAAATCTGGTTAATACACAGCCAATAGCAGGACCTTCCGGGCTATGTAATCCTTACACGATTAACTCTGACTCCACTCCCTGTAGCTCAGATGATGAAAGATTAAAAAAACCAGAAATTGAAAAATACAAATCAATTAAAGGCAAAGGCAAGGGAAAAAAAACCAAAATCAAAGCAGAAAATAATGAAACTAGAATATTACCATATAATTTGGAAGAGAAACCGGCATCTGAAGATAATATAGCTATTGAAGGCAAGAAAATTAAACCAAAAACAAAGAAAAAGCAGAAGAAAATAGGTGATTTAAAAAATTTGGACTTAGACCCAGAAAGTATTGAAAGATTGATAGCTAGTGTTAAAGCAGAGAAACTCAAAAATAAAAAATCCAAGAGAGTATCAGATTCTGATACTACCAGTGTGTCAGATATCATGAGCATCCATAGCGACTCGGACATTATAGATGTTAAGTTCGGTCAACAAAGTCCTGATGAATGCTACGAACGTTATGAAGACATGAGAACCTGCACAGACGAACATCCCACAGTTGTAGAAAATATCTCCATTCCTGACCACGATGATAAATTGATAGTTATAACAGACGCTTCTGATGAACAAAAGACTGATAGCAACTTGAAGACTAATTATGATAGTAAGTTAGATTATGTAACTGATAAGACTGGAAACAATCCAAGCAATGCAGCGATTTGTGATATTACGGATTTACCCAATCCTATTCCCTTAACTAATATAACTAATAATTACAATAGACAAGAAACGCAAAAAGATACAAATATAACGAATAATTACAATAAAGAACAAATGCAAGAAGATGAGTCAAAACAAGAATGCAATGATTCTCAAAAAGAAAATTTGTATGCCATTAACGACCATGTCTTAGTGCGCTACTGCAACAATATGAAAAGTCAATATTACATTGGATTCATCGAAAATATTAAAATAGATGGATGTAAATTCAAATACACCATTAATTTTTTCAAGACAATAAGAAAACCACAGCTTTCATTTCGGATTGGCAAGAAAATTGATCGAGATGAGGTTGATGATTGTGAAAAAAATTCTTCTGAATGAAAACCCTATGAAAACCAAAGAGTATCTACTCTCTGAAAAATGTGATGAGATGTATTTTTGATATTACCTTGTTAATTTTAACGTTTTTAGAATTGTTTGATCTCTTTTAACAACTCTTAACAACTCGTTTGACGAATACGTACCTAATTTAAATGTTAAGTTAGATGATAGAAAGCGTTTACCACAGCAATAGGTACCTACTACTTCTTATTAATAATTTCATGTTCATTTTATTTGTGAAAATTTATTATTTGTTACCTATATTGATTTGCCCTTTTATAAGAATAAGTACATAGGTAGTTACTGAAAAGTGTTTCGGATTAAGATTTCAATTTATAAAAAAAAAAGATTAAAAAAAAATGTTTTTTTCATTTCATTTAGCCTGCAGACTTTCATGAAGAATAGCCTACCCTTAAGAATTCCAAATATCGCTTTACTTTTAATAGGTACAACTTTAATATATTTACATCAAATTCCAAATATCCCCAATTTATCATCATAGATCATTTCGATTATGGGACTAACTTCAAATAAGTCAGTAATTTGTTGACCGAAAAACGTCTTAATGCTATAGAACTCAACTGGTGATATTTGGAATAATTTCAAATATCGCTTGGACGGTTTTATTTAGGACAAGTATGATAAAATATGACAAACAGATGCATTTAACATCGAATCTATACATATAATAAAATGGTAGGAAAGTCAAAACTGTACATTGAATATTTTTTTAAAAGAATACTTGGGGTATGATCTACAATCGAAACAGAAACAAAAAATATAGTTTTTAGAATTTTTGTCTGTTTGTCTGTTTGTCTTTCCGGGATAAACTCAAAAAGTACTGCATGGATTTACTTCAAATTTGGCATGAAGATAGTTAAGAAGTCGGGTCAACATATAGGCTACATATTATCACGCTAGCAGTGTTATAATCGTAGGTGCGTTTGGTGCTGCATAGCGTTCACGCAGACGACGTCGCGGGCAGCAGCTAGTACTAAATAACCCCATAGTAGCGATATTTGGAACAGCATGTTTAAAAATATATATCTCCAAATCTACATGTGACAGATGTTTTTTAGGTAGATGTAAACAAGAATACATTATCAAAACTACCCAAAAAGCCTCCCGTTGAGTCGATTCATTCATTGTTCTCTTCTCAAACATTAGCTATAGCAAAAAAATATTTCAAATAGCCTCATTTTACGGTACATTAAACAAACATATACCGAAACAAAACATAAATTTAAAATCAAAATTTTAAAAATATTGGTTGTCAGCCGGCATAAAAACATCATGTAAAAATAAACGATTATTGAAATCATTTATATTAAATAATAACAATAAAATACTTTACCAACATTATAAAAAATATACTAAATTACTGAAACAAGTAGTTCTTGCATCAAAAAGAAAAAATTATGAAAATAGAATAAAAAATTCTAGCAATGTAATAAAAACAATGTGGAAAATAATAAATGAACGTACAAACAAAACAAATTTAAAAGAAAAAGATAATATTAAAATCAAAATAAACAACACTTTATTAACGGAACCTAAACGCATAGCAAATGTATTCAACAATTTTTTCGCGTCTATAGGCGAGGAGTGCTCCCCCGCACATGCAGCGCCCCCGCGCGGCCGACAAGTGCTGACCCCCACGGAGAACTCCCTTTACTTAGGCCCTGTTCAGTACGCGGAAGTTTATAAAATACTGAAAAATTTGAAAAATAAGAAAAGTCACGGTGTTGATGAAATACCACCCTTTTTGGTTAAACAATGTGCAGAACAACTTACGTTGCCATATTGCCTCTTAATAAATCAATCGTTTAGTGAAGGTATTTTTCCTGACAAACTAAAAATAGCCCTTATAAAACCAATACATAAGAAAAATAATAAAACGGACCCAAATAACTTTCGCCCTATTGCTCTTCTGCCCACTGATGCTAAAATATTTGAAAAAGCTATGTATGCCCGTGTCTACAGCTTCTGCGAAAAATATAAGATCTTTGACGATTCCCAAAACGGTTTTAGGAAACAACATTCAACTAGTTTGGCAGTCTATAAATATATTCAAGAAGCTTTAAACATAATAAATAACAAAGACTATGCAATAGGTATCCTACTTGATATGACAAAAGCGTATGACAAAGTTCAATATAATATACTGCTTAATAAATTGTATAGCATAGGCGTTCGAGGCACCGCTCACCAGTGGTTTAAATCGTACCTGACAAATAGACAACAATATACAGAAATAGAACATTTTAATTATGTGACCAGTGAAATTCAAAATGTTAGATCTAACAGTAAAATGATAAACGCGTCTATTCCCCAAGGTAGCGTGCTGGGTTGCTTACTTTTTCTTATTTATATAAATGACCTTCCAAAAACCGTTAATACCCCATGCATTTTATTCGCGGATGACATATCTTTGCTTGTTCCATGTAAAACTATATTAGACGTAACGGACATACTAAATACTACTTTTGACAAAATAGATACATGGCTTCTTGACCACAACTTAAATATAAATTTTAATAAAACTAATATAATGACATTCCACCCTTATCAAAAAAAACATATTGACATTGATTTTAAATATAATAATATAAAAATTAACCAACTAAATGAGTTTAATCTTTTAGGAATTGACATCGATTCTCACGTTAATTGGAAATATCATGTAAATAAAACAAGATTAAAATTAGCGAAATTCGCATATGCACTCAGAGAAATTAAAAAAACAACTAATTTTAAAACGGCTCTTACCACTTACTACGCTTATGCACATTCCTGGCTAAACTACGGAATTGTCTTATGGGGAAATTCTGTCGAAGTCTCTTGCGTTTTTATAGCACAAAAAAGACTTGTAAGAATTTTGGCTAATATTCAGAATGATGACAGCTGTAAACCTATCTTCAAAAATTACAAAATTCTCAGCCTACCATGCATTTACATACTTGAAGCATGCAAATTCGTCCGAAAACATCCCGAATTATATAAAAAGCGCGACGAAGCGGAAAGTAAATACACCCTTAGACCCTCCCAGAAAAATAAATTATTACAACCAATGTCCCATTTAGAAATACATTTATCTGGTCCTCTATCTTCTATGACTATAAAACTATTTAATCATTTACCGGAATATATCAAACATGAAACCAATGACAAAAGATTCACGCTCTTACTAAAACAACTCCTAATAAAAAAATGTTATTACACGACCAATGAATACTTAATTGACAAATTTAAATGAATTAGACACAAATGTATAAGTTAATTAACGAATAATTTATGTATCTAAACAATATATCTAATTTAAAATGACTACAAATGTCCTCTCCCGCATTGCAATACCTAAATTAGGTGCATAATTTTACTTATTATTATTGTAAATCAACTATTATTATAAACTGCCACCTGTAAAATTATGTTTGCAATAAAGTATTGAGTATTGAGTATTACAAGCAATAAATATTTTTGCTGACAAATAATTTTTATTTGAAAAAATTACATTTAAATGCATTGTAAGATTAAAATTCTTAACTGTTCTTCTCCACACAATAAGCACAACACAAAGGGGCCGTAGAATATGCAATATAATGATTAGAAGGTATTATAAACGGTACACACTGATTATGTTTGGGTATAACTCTTAAACCAGTTTTGTTATAGCGTTAATATGTTAAACATATTCATTGTTATTTCTTATTAACGACAAGATAATGATGCAAAATATATGGAATTGCGCTATTTTATTGCAATTAATAGTTTAAGAGCTGCCTCATTAGACAGATGGCGCTCCTACGCAGCAAAGATTGAAAACCGATAAAATTATTAATCCCTGACCTTATAAAAGTCAAAAATATGGTTCACATCAGCCTATGATACTAATAACATATTTCGTATGCCCATGCTAATTACATAAAAGACACAGCAAAGGTGTGATAACATGATACTCAGTTTTTAATATTTAAAAGGCCGCACCATCATCCAGCTTCAAGTCAATCGCTGGATTAAATCAATGTTAAACACGGGCCTAAGCCAAGTGTGCACCTTGAGTAATTATTTTAATGACATCATTTCTAATCATTAAATACAAATAACATTTATTTTGAAAAGTTATTTAGGTATATTAGAAAGTAATAAATTGGGGATTTTTTTGAAAATTATTAAAAACAGTAATATTTACTAAACTATAAGAGATAGGCTAGTAGTACTTAAAAGGAAGTATGGTCAGAATAGACCCACCTAATTAAAATTGGTCAACTGTGTACAAAATACCCTGTATTATAATAAAAAAATTAATGTAAATATGTGAGTAAATTAATTCTGTTATATTTACTGAGAATTCATTCCAGTGTGCATTCAATAAATAGGAAAAATAACTAAGCAGTACCTTCATTAAAATCTTCAATGTTTTTGTCTGTTCCTTTTAGAAGTCTGTACTTACCTACATAAATTGTTTCTTTTTAATCTTTATTTAGAAGTGCATACATTTTTAAATAAATAAAGGTATTCCCTCGTCTTGTCTCTTTCAGCATCATTTCATACTTTCTCTGACTAACCGTTTATAAGTTTATTATACATTCTAAGAACAATAGTCAAATCTCTAAGGGTTTGGAACACATTTTATCTATTCACAGATTCTTATGTAAATAGTAAGTACGTACTTAGAGCAATTTTTGTATAACTGTGGAGATTTATGACAATAACATCATTTTGTTTTTTCAATTGTACACCAAAGTTAGTGATTCAATTTTAAATGTGGCATTCTTGTTTGAATTGTGAATAAATTCCACGATCTCACAATTATTAACAATTAGAATGCAACGAAACCTTTATCAATATCAGTCTCAAAATCTCACTCACCTTTTCTCACTTAATCGTGGCCCATCGCGAGCAGCTCCTGTCCTATCACCAATACCGAGCTTACGAAGTGCCCGGAGGATTTTCTGTTTATTTCCCATCATCAGCTTTCCTCGGGACATGTATACAAAACTCACATCACCCCAGCCGTCAACCCGGCCGGTGTCAGTATCTACTTCCCGCCATCTCCGACCACCATATATCCAATATTTTGCATTTGCCATTATGTCTGAAATGTTAGACACCGGCTATATACACACTCTCTTTTTCACGAATTAACAATTAAAGTTTAAGTTAATATTAAATTAAGTAGCTTCACAGAATCAACAAAAACAGCGTGTGCGCTACCGTTGTTTGCGCCTGACTTGCGTGCGATACCGACTTTTTGGAATTTTATTCTATGTGGGAGAGGGCTTTTTCAATAGAGCTTTAGTGTAAGTTTCAAATAAAGTTACGCTTGATATGAATGTAAGAATATATGTTTGTTTATAAATTGTAGGCTACTTTTTAACCAGTGAGATGATATCCAGATGATAGTGTTAGAGATCTATGTTTTTAACTCTTGAAGCCAGCCATCAGCCAACTTCAGCCAAGCGAATTTGACAAATCACGCTTACGTCAGAATATTGACACACTGAAACAAAGAAACGTCACTCGTCACTCGCAAGAATGTCACTTTTGTAATGTTTGATTTTCGTGTCCTTCAAGCTGTTCTATTCAATTTTAGGGTTTAGTGGCAACCAGCCGTCGATACTAAGCGACAGGCTATTACTGCCAGTATCACGTGATGAGACAGACACGGTATTAGGAAAAACAGATTCATGTGAGGCGCGACGAAGACTGAAAACAATAAGACATCACAGTTAGTTCCACCACCAATAACAGACATACCCATTATATAGGTATATATTAATATTAGTAACACAAAGATATAATACAATACTTATAAGATACATATTTACAAAGATATATTACAATGTAGAATATATTTACACAGGATTTTGAGGAACAAGGGATCATCAGAGGAGAGGAGGGCTTTCATGCAGGTCGGTCTGGGGAACTGGGGGGGGAGTATGTCATATAAGGAGACAGGGAGGAGGGGGCAGTTAAAAAATATATGGTCGACTGATCCAGGTTCCAGTCCACAATCACACAATGGGGAGTCACGAATTGCTATCCTATATAAAAATACTGGAGAGCAACAGTGAGCCGCAGTCTGCTGATTATGGAGGTGACTTTTTTGGTTATTTTCTTATGTACACAGAACCACGGCTTAGATGGGATTGTGGGCTGGATGTCCCCATAATATTTCCCCACAACACTACGGGTACTTTCCCATTCTTTGCTTCACTCTTCCTGTAAACGAGTCTTGGCCCAAAGACTGAGGTCATAGGAAAAGCATTGGTAGTGTTCCAGTGATCCAGTTTCAATCGAATCTCTGGCAAAACAGTCAACTGTAACATTTCCAAGTATTCCTGAGTGACCAGGTATCCAGGCAAGAGTTACATTAATGCCATGCAGATTGCAGAGGAAAAGGAGATGCTTGGTTTGGAGTATGGACGGGAATTTGGAACCAAGGAGGAAGGGATTGCTTTTGTGAGCCATAAGGCAACTCAGGGAGTCGGAGAGGATTAAGGAGTTGCTCATTCTATTATCTAGGACATACCTAACTGCTTCCAGAAGAGCAATGGACTCACCAGTAAATACTGTGGTGGCGTGAGGACATTTGAAAGATAAAAGGATTTGGAATTTAGGAATCCACACGGCTGCCCCCACACACCCCTGGCCGGAGAGTTTGGAGGCATCCGTGTAGACAAGAGTCCAGTTCGACCATTGACTGTTTATGATGCTATCGAATATGATGTTGGCATTAGGATCATTCTTAGCAACACCAAAGTCAGTCAGAACCGGGGAAGGGAACACTAGGGATTCATAAGGGAAGGTGTACTGGTATTGGGAATCACATTGGAAAATTGGAGTAGAGGAGGGAACTAAGGCAGAGAGGCTGGATAATATACGGGGAGGGATTTTGTTACGCCAGTATGGTGAATTAGGAATCGAATTCTGGAGGAATGAAAGGATAGTGTGGAGGGGGTGGGAAGAAAGTTGGAGAGTTCTTGTCACAAATCTATCAGCCAGGTACTGCCTGCGTAGGTGTAATGGAGGCTCGCCACACTCGACTCTCATAGCGTTATTTGGAGAAGATTTCATTGCACCTAGGATAACGCGCATTGACTTGTTTTGGATTTTGGTTAAAGCGTCCAGTCCTGCTTTATTGCAGGGTTCCAAAAGAAAGGATCCATAGTCAATGACGCTTCTCACTAGGGCATTGTATATTAGTTTTTGTGTGTACGGGTGGGAGCCCCACCAAACGCCAGAAAGGCATCTGAGCAGGTTGATGTTCGCCTCACATTTATTAACAATGTGGTTGAGATGACCCGAGCCTGATAGCCTTGAGTCAAGGACTACTCCAAGGAACTTGGCCTCGTGGACAACTGGGATTGGTTGGCCAAGGAAAGAAACAGAAGGAGGTGAGTATTGTCTTTTCCTGGAAAAGACTAAGACACTACTCTTGGAAGAGGAGAGGGTGAGGTTATGGACATGGAGCCAGTTTCCGAGGTAGGATAGGGCCGTGTTAAGGGGGTTGGATGCAGCCTCAATTACCCTTACCCGGAGGTAAAGGGCGATATCATCGGCATACTGAAGGATGTTGCAGAAAGGAATGACCGATCTGTCCAGATCCGAGGTGTATATGCTATACAGAAGAGGGCTAAGCACAGAGCCCTGAGGGAGGCCCTGCCAGACTGTACGAGCTGGAAGATAGGCATGCTCATGTCGAATCTGGACATATCGGCTGGCAAGGAGGTTGTAGGTAAAGTATGTCAGTCTCTCCGGGATACTCAGCTCGAGCATTTTCTGCCTGAGTAGGGGGAGGTGGACATTGTCATAGGCCGACGAGACATCCAGAAACACTCCCACCACCGATTCATTATCAGACAAAGCTGATCTTAAACCGGCGATGAAAATGCTCAGGCTGTCCATCGTACTATAACCTTTCCTAAAACCATATTGGGTGGGACTAAGGATCGAATGGTTTTCGACAAACCACACGAGGCGGAGTTTTACTAGGTGCTCGGCAATTTTGAGAAGGGTTGAGGCCATTGCCACTGGTCGGTATGAATTTGGATCGGAAGGGTCTTTACCAGATTTAAGGATAGGAATTACTAAATGCTGTTTCCAGGAGGGGGGAATGACGCCAGTTAGGAAAATAGTATTAATGATACTAAGGAGAACCTCCTGAAACTGGGAGCCAGCATTAGCTATGAAGGAGTAAGGAATACCATCAAGGCCGGGACTGGAGTCCTTGCGGTTTTTAAGGACGAGGTTGAGTTCCTGAATAGTAAAGGGACTATCCAGGGGATTGGATGAGGTAAGGGATAAGTATGGGACTGGGAACTGCTCACGAAGTGGAACAAAGGGAGGGGCGATTCTGTCTAAGAAAGCATCGAGCCATAGGGAAGGATTGAATGACGTTGGAGAAGGGGGGATTGCTAGGGAACCACGGAAGCGTTTAATGGACTTCCAGACCATGGAAGGAGGGGAGCGTGGGCCTAGGTTTTCACAGAAAGTTCGCTATGCAGCTCGCTTCTTTTTCTTAAAAAGCCTCCTAGCCTGGGCGCATACTCGCTTATAACTCGAGAAGTTCTCTATGGTCATTGACGCGTAGTATGTTCTTTCTGCAAGTTTCCTATCCCGGATCATGTCTGAGCACTCTGAGTCCCACCAAGGTGGGCAGCCTCGACGTTTAGGGTCAGGATTTTTGGAGGGGATATGGGTGTTTGCAGCGGTAAGGACACAGGACACGAGGGAATCGTAACAAGAGAGGATATTGTCTGGAGTGGGAGTTGGGATTGATGAGGACAGGGCATTCGTGGAATGGGAAAAGCCGCTCCAGTCAGCCTTATCGGTCTTGTGTAGGAGAAGGGGCGGAAGTTTTTTAGGGATGGATGCTGACAAGGGAATATGGAGGATGATGGGGAAGTGGTCACTACCGTGTAGGGAACCAGCGCGAGACCAGGATGAGGAAAGGCTTAAGGGAGGAGAACAGATGGAGATATCCACTGCACCATCCCGGCGGTTAGGGCCCGCGATACGCGTCGGGCGGCCATCATTCACGACGCATAAGCCCAGGTCATCAATGATGCCCGCCAAACACCTACCAGGACCGTCATCCCGGGTGGGGCAGTACAAACCCCATAGACTATGGTGACAGTTAAAATCACCAAGGATAATGATAGGATGAGGGACTAAGGTGATCATGGACTGGAACTCGTTAAGAAGGGAGACTGTGGGATCAGAAATGTAGACAGAAACTAGGGAAAAATGGAGGATATTTACTGCTACAATATTGATGTTGAAGGAGTGGGATGGGAGTTGGATGAGGGAATAGGGAAGAGAGCGTTTTACAAACAAGGCCGCACCACCATGACCATCCGACCTGTCGTCCCTGAGGCAGGCAAATCCAGGCAGTCGGAACCGACTACCAGGAACAAACCATGTCTCAGAAACTGCAATAGCCAGGGGGTCATATTGGTGCACCAGGTTCGCAAGCTCATGTGACTTAGGGCGGAGGCTCCTACTGTTCCACTGGAGCAGAGTCGCCATTATTAATAAGCTTGAGGAGGGGTAACAGTTTAATGGCAACGTGGTGCGGTAGGGGGGAGTCATCAAATCTGGAAATGATACTCATAAGGGTAGAAATTAATGATTCTAAAAGGTTGTCATTATTTGAAGGGGAATGTGGGTTATTTAATGCACAACCATTAGAGGAAGATGATGGGTTAGAGATGATTTCCTGGTGGGAAACTCTGTCATATCCGGGGGAGAGTGGGGACCTTGGCTTGGGACTAGAAAAGGTGGTCTTTTTATATGAGGTGGAGTTTGGGACTTTAGAAGCATCTGCATAGGATTTGCGGGAGGGAGGGATGCGAGCTGATGCCTCATAGTAGGAGATGTTATCCTGGGACATGGCTATTTTGATTGCTTTTTGACGGGAATGTTCTGGGCAAGACTTGTCCGTGGCCAAATGTGGCCCTGAACACTGGGGACATGTAGGGTTATTTGAAGGAGCGGTACAGGAATCACCTGGGTGGGCTTGGGAGCAACGGAAACATTTGGCAGTGGAACGGCTTTAATATGACCGAATCTGCAACAATTCAGGCATTGATATAGGTTTCGACAGGGAGGGAAGTATTAAAAATTAAAATTCTGTCAGGAAGAGATTGTCCAGAAAAGGTAAGAACGACTGAGCCGGTGGGTACCCATGTTGGGCCGTTAGGGTTGACTACCTTACGGTTCAGTCGGCGAGCTTTTCAAATTGTGTGGGGATCAGCAGTAAACCAGTTGGATGCAAAATTGAAGGCGTAAGTGTAAATAACTTGAGCTACGCTGACGATATGGTGCTGCTGGGCCCAACGGCCGGATCGATTAGAGAACTTCTAAGTAGCTGTGAAGAATACGCGGAATCTCATGGCCTTATCTATAACTGTAAGAAAAGTGAGTACCTGATATTTATTCCTGCAGGTAAACCCGTCAAGTACGAGCCCAAAATTAGTTTAAATGGCTTAGCGTTAAGCAGAGTGCGCAAATTTAAATATCTGGGCCACTACCTTACGGAGGACCTCAATGATCAGGCTGACATTGATAGGGAGCGGAGAGCACTAGCCGCGAGGTGCAACATGCTAGCACACCGGTTCGCACGATGTAGCGTGGATGCCAAAATCACGCATTTTAAGGCATTCTGCCAAACATTTTATACCGACGGCTTGTGGTCACACGAACGCGGCTCGAATACGGCCCTACGCTGTCTCCGAGTGCAGTACAACAACGGTCTCAGGATGCTGCTGGGGCTGCCGAGATGGTGTAGTGCATCTGACATGTTCGCATCATGTGGGGTCAATGACTACTATGCTATCATGAGAAACAAAAATTCATCTCTCCTGGGTAGACTGCGCTCCAGCTCTAATAGCATCTTGAGATTGTTTGGTTGGAAAATGGAACTGCCTATATGGCATAAATTTATGACACTCCTGATTCAGACTTGCCATACCACAAACCATACATAAATTTATAGTTTTATACTACAATTATTATTTTATATTAAATCACTTGCCATAGAGCCATTAAATTCCCTCAATTTGAATATTAAATAAGTTTTTTCATTCCGTGACATTTAATTAATTCTATAGTTTTATTACATTGGCATTATAATTTATGTAATAATTTATTCTTATTTAATTGTGATGTATTAATTTTAATGTAGATAGTACCTAGTTGTTTAATTTTAATGTGATGCCACTTTCAAGACAGTGTTATCAATTTGTTATTTAATAAAAAAAAAAATGTTTCCTAAATCTTTGATGGCAATGTAAATTTTTGATATTTGACATGTTTTAACAATTTAATATGTTTATTTTTATTGTAATTCATTTGTATAGTCTTCTTCGTTATTTCTTAAATATCATCCACTTAATCTATTTCATTAATTTATAAATTATTAATATTTCTTGTTTCACTAACATAGTTTTAAGTTGTAAAACTAATCAGTGGGCCAAGTTGCCACAATAAAGAAATTTATTATTATTATTATTTATTTAAAACATTAAGTGTACTCGGTGCTAGGTACGCACCGGCATAAAAGTACACACAGGCCTAAACCAAGTGTGTACCTTGGGTAGTTAGGTACTGAAGAGGGTATTGTTTTGTGTGGGGTCTTCGGAATTGTTTAAAAATTTGCGGACTAATCTACAGGTGTTTAGAATTACAGATTTCTGCATCTTTATTAAGGTGGAATGGGCTGGTAATTCTAATTCTTTAAGTGATCGGTGTATCTGCTTGGGAACTACACCTGTTGTGGAGATAACGACTGGTATTATAGCTACATTTTTTAATCGCCACATCCTAGTTACCTCATCTTTAAGCGGCACGTATTTCGCTAGCTTTTCAGAAATAGTGTTCTGTATATTATGAGTATTTGGGATTGCTATGTCTACTAATTGAGCTGTGTTGTTTATTTTATCTACTATTGTAATGTCAGGTCTGTTAAAATGTGTTGTTCTGTCAGTTAAAATGGCTCTATCATAGTATAGTTTGTGAGTTGAATTTTCTAAAACTGTTTCGGGTTGATATTTGTAGTAGGGCACAGCTGGTGGGGGGACAAGATTGTATTTAATTGCCAGTTTCTGGTGAATTATGTTTGCGACCTGGTCATGTCGATACTTATAATCAGTTTGGGCTACACTTTTGCAGGCCCCAGTGATGTGCTGAATAGTTTCCGAAGCACTATGGCAACGTCTGCAAAAGTCGGTTGGTATTCGGGTTTTCATTATGTACTTATGGTAGTTACGCGTTTCGATGACCTGATCTTGGATCGCAAACATAAATCCCTCAGTTTCAGGAAAGATTTCACCATACTTGAGCCATTCGTGCGACGCTCGTTTGTCGACGTTAGGTTGGCACAAGTCGTTCCAGTGTCTACCGTGTAGAGATTTCCCTGCCCAGATAGCAATTTTTGTTTGTTTGTCTACTTGTGTTTCGTTACGTTGATTTGTTTTATCTCTTAGATTTAATGGGGTTAGTAAATTATCATTTTCGACTATTGCTTTGTGTAGATTGCAGTGATTGGCTTTATTGTGGAAATATTTTCTTAGAGAGCTTATTTGCTTATTATGCAGATTAGGTATGTCTATGAGACCTCGGCCACCTTCATACCTCGGCAAAGTCAGTCTTTGGATACATGATCTGGGATGGTGTTTACGGTTTTTTGTGAGGGTTGTATGTACGAGTGTTTGAATATTCTTGAGATCAGTCTTACTCCAATTTAGAATACCAAAAGAATATGTTAGAATTGGGATAGCGTAACCATTTATAGCCTTTATGAGATTTTTTGAATTTAATTGTGTTCTCATAATAGCATTAAGTCGTATTTTAAAATGGTTAGTTAGTGAAATTTTGGTATCTTTATGGTTTATTTGTCTAGCTTGATTATATCCTAGATATTTATATGTCTCATGTTCTGTTAGAGATTTTATCACATTCCCATCATTTAATTGGTAGCTATTTTCAATTAGTTGTCCTGCGTGAACGGAATTTATTTTACATTTATCTATGCCGAACTCCATATTGATATCGTGAGAAAATCTATCAACCATATCTGCTAGTTTGTTTAGGCCTTGATGACTGGTAGAATATAACTTAATGTCATCCATGTATAGAAGATGATTAATTTTGTTTATTGTTGAAAGGTGTGTGACAGGGTCAATCCATTCTTGATAGTATCCTACATCTGCGGAGTTTAAAGAATTTGATAGAGGGTTCAGGGCAAGGCAAAACCAAAGAGGGCTGAGGGCGTCTCCTTGGAATATGCCACGTTTTATCGGTATAATATCGGTTTCAAGATTATTGAATTTTAATTTGGTCGTCCAAGTTGACATAGTTTTTTCGAGAAAATTTATTATTATTGGATGAATTTTGTATATTTTTAATATTTTGACCAACCATGAGTGAGGAACTGAATCGAAGGCTTTTTTATAATCTATATACATTGTATATAGACTAGTTTTTGTTTTTTGTACCTGTCTGAGAATAACTGAATCGATTGTAAGCTGTTCTTTGCATCCTTGGCTCAGCTTCCTACATCCCTTCTGTTCTTCAGCTATAATATTATGTTTTTCAATGTATTTGTATATATTTTCAGCAAGGCAAGATGAAATAATTTTGTAAATAGTTTGAAGGCAGGTAATCGGTCTTTGTTTGGCTGGATTACTATGATCGGATAAATCTTTAGGTACTAAGTATGTGATGCCAGTTGTGATATACTTAGGCATATCATTTGGGTTTTCTATGAATCTATTAATGTGGTTAAACAAGAAAGGATGGATAAATGTGAACTTTTTATACCAGTAGTTGTGGATATTGTCAGAGCCCGGCGCTTTCCAGTTGTGTAGCTTTTTGAGAACTTCATGAAAAGTTTCTATGGAAATTTGTTGAAACTCCATTCCACTCATGATTGATATTGCGTTGGATTCTTTGCGAATCCACTCCGCTTCGTTATTGTGTTCTATGGCCTGACCCCATATATTATGCCAGAAGTTATACATATTTTGAACAGAAATTTGGGGTGTATCAGTTTGTTGATTATTAATGTTACTATTGGTTATGTTTTTTTGTAAATTTCGATAAAATAATTTTTGATTAGCATTGAACTGTTTATTCTGGGTTTTCCTAAGTGTGCATGCTCTATATCTGCGTAAGCGGCTACTCGTTACCGATAATTTTTGCTTGAGTGTGTCCATAAAATGTTGCAGTTCCGTATTAGGCTGTTCATGAGTGGTGTGTACTTTATAATTGGTAATAATGGATTCTACATAAGCAGTTAATTTTATATTTCTGTTACCTCGTATGTATTGTGTTAATCGTGCTATCTTAGTTCTTAGATCGTTAATCTTTTTTTCCAAACGTGATTCCCACTTTTTTTTTGTTGTTTTAGGAATAGACCGAGCGGTATTTTCTAGTATTAACAAATTCATATTAGAGCCATTCATTTTAGCTGCAGTCCACGCAGCACAATACAGGTAAGTTTGAAAACTCTCGTAGTCTGTTTCTATATTTATGTATTGAGGGAGTAAAGCTACGTTGATGTATTCTACTATATTTGCTAAGCGCTTTGATGTATTTTGTTTCGGAATGTAATTTCTTTTAGTTGGTTCGGTTTTCTTATAAAAGTCTAAAGTTTCTTGGAATGTTCTATCTATATCAGGGTTTCTTTGAAGAGGTGCTTCGGTTGTTGGTGTTTCAGATGTGACCAAGTTGGGGCCGATTAGTTCATCGAAGTAATTAATAGAATCTTGAGATTGAAGTTGAGTATTTTGGTGAATAGGATTATTTACATGTGAGCTTAATTGGGTATTAGTTTCGGAATGTATTTGTAGTTTTTCAGCAATATCCTTTTTGATTTTGTTTAGGTTTTCGGAGTTGATTAAATTATTGGTTATTATCAGTCGCCTTTGGTCAGCTACTCTTTGCTCTGTTACGTGAGAGAGGTGCGGGAATTTAGTAACAAATTCTTGGTGTAGATATTTTCGGTAGGCTGTTTTGTTCGTTTCCAATTTTGTTATGGTATAGTACGATCTCATTATAGCTTCGTTATATTCATTTGTCCATCTTAGACGCTGTCCTACACTGAAAATTTGAGAGTGGTTTATGGTGTGTTGGCTATTTTGTGTATTTGATTGTATTTCTAGATATATTTTATTGATGATTTCTTCGGGAAGTAGTTTATTTTTTACGATTGCTCTACGTTGGTCCCCGAGTCTTTGTCTACTAACTTGTATATAAGGAAATTTTTCAGTAAATTTTGCATGCAGTAGTGGTAAGTACCCTTTAGTATCTGTATCCATATTAGTTAGTTGCAGGTAGGTACGCAAGATGAATTCATTTATTTCTTTGCTCCATCTTTTTCGCGTTGTCGAAGTACCATTAGTGGGCACAAGTTTTCCAGCTAAATCAGCTTCTTGTGCAACATCTTCTGGTGTTTCATTATCTGTAGGTACTTGATCCTGTAGAGGGTTGATAGGATACAGATGAACTAATAATTGATTATGAAGGTGATGGTGTGCGGGATAGAGTTTCGGCAGTAGTGTTTTCGGAATAAACAATGGCAAGGGCCCGCCTGGTCAGCTCCTTGCGTTTGACAGCCTGTGGGCTATGGGTCTTAGTATCTGCAGCAGTTGTAGGCTGGGCAGTTATTTGCGATACGGTGTCCCCCCCAGAATACGTGGGACAGCCTGAGCTGGAAGGCTCAGGGCGGGATTCCCCATTGCCAATAGCTCTGGGACCCGCCTGGGGTAGTTTATTTCCGCTTCTTAGACGCATCGCATTTATTTTCTATTGCTCCGTTGGTTATTGGTATGTATTTAGCTTAATAAGCTGCCAATATCCGCTCCTCACGTAACCTCAGATGTTCGGGTCGGACGTGGAGTTAGATTTGTGAGGAGCTTATTATTATTATTATTAGGAGAGGAGGAGATACCATCTACAAGCTCTTCCATGGACCAGGAAGTTGGGACTCCACGGATGAAGCCCATTCTGGTTACATTGTAGGTGGGGATTGTAGACACATACTTGTATGAGGACAGGTGGGGATTATCCTTAAAATCATTGGCCGCAGTAGCTGTTGTAAATTCAACAGAAACCCTATTGCGTCCAATGGTTTTGACACCATCACTTTTAATAAATTTTATTCCTGATGTGGATAGGAATCTGCCAAAGTTAAGGGGATTTAGAGTAAAGCCAGATGAGGGATGGGATTCGGACCGGGACACATGAACAATAAAAGGACCTTTGTCTGCATTTGAGTATATTCTACTCTCCAACAGACTAGGGTGGACATAGGTAGACTGGATGGATGGAGTGGCAGTTTCGGGGTCGGTGATGGGCTTTTTGGGGTTGGATGTGGGTTCAGGGACATCTGAGGTTCGCTTTCTGGAAGCTTTAGGAGTTTGAGACGTTACGGGGCCATCTGCATCAACAACAATATTCGGGTCTACTGGATCAGGCGGATCGGGCGGAATGTCGTCCGTCTCCATTCTACATAGGCTTAAAAAAACCTACTTACCACACACAAAAACACTTAGGGACAACCACAAATATATAAAGGACGAACACAGTTGTACAAATAACTCAAATTCACAAAAAAAACACGATATTTATACGAAACTAGTCAAAACACGTGTATGACGCAACAACGCTCACTTGACAGTCCTATAGCGTTTTAATTATTTAATATTAAACTTTAGTCATGGAGACGATGTTTGCGTGACGCGAGCGCCATCTATGCCATCAATTTTAAAGTATAAACAATCCGCATATTAACGTAAAGCTCAATCAACAATTGTTTCGGTATGCAGACACTCGCGACTGGCCGCATGCCGAGCGCTTGCCGAGATCGAGCCGCGTAGGCATAGCTCGCGTTTCGTCCGTTTGTATGAAGTTGAATTACTGTAGATATCTGTACTGTGAGAGTAGGCAAAGGAACCTTTAAGTTCATATTCCGGACGGGCTCTCTGGCAATGTCGTGTATGTTCAAGCTCTATTTCTATCTGTCCTTACCATTATCTTCGTTGCAATAAACGTCAGCTTCGCTATCGGTTATCCTGCTAAACAGGCACCTACCAAAGTAGAAATCTAGCTACGTATAGTTTCAAACATTCCTAGGCACTGCGTGCGACGTGCGTTCGTTGCGCCACAACACAGTGAAGTACTAATAAGTAAGGTATACTAGTACAGTGTGAACTGTGATGTGTCTGATTAAGCACAAGACTATTTTCGTCATCCACGCGAACGAAGTCGCGGGCACAGCTAGTTAATACCAGTACCTTAATACAACATTTCTAATACATACATACATATTAGTTTAATTGTTTGTTTTTGTTTTTTAATTACTGCTGTTAGCTGTATAAGGCTATTAATTATAAATAAATCTTCCCGTCGCTCGCTAGCAACATCTCTAATACATACTAGTTTAATTGCTTATTTATTAATAATTGCTGTATAAGGCTGTTAATTATGAATTGATTGATCTTCCCGTCATTGATTTTTAATACTTATTAGAATAGGAATTCATATTCCTATTCGTGGAAAAATTGCATGATTTAAGCTTTATATATACTTTAATTTAACTTTTAATATGCAGCACTTAGCGATTATATGCTTTGCATTTTGAAAGGTCTTAGCGCGCTTTAATCGACAAACAGCGCCACCTATTATTTTCACAAGGAATAAAATCTTCTAATGTCAGGGAAGTAGAACACTTTTTGTATTTACTCAAATTCAAAAACTACACATGAATTGGCTATTGGATTTTTTTTTCAGTTTCTTTATTCAATATAGGTATTATAAGATTTACATTTTTCCCTTAAATCTACACACTTGAAACCTATTAAGGTTTATTTAAGTGCGAGTAAGTCGCATTAAGTACTGTAGGTACATTCTATTTTTATAATACTGATTGAGCAAACGTTTACATGTTTTATGATTTTTTGTTAACTTTAAATTTAGTTCATCGGGGATTGTATTTAATATATTAGGAAGCATGTATCTCCACGTCCGTTTACCATATTCGTTATTATATTTAGGTAGTATATATGTTGGTGTATAATTAAGTTTACGTAAGTTTTGAGCTCTATTTTTCTTTTTAAGATTGTGTAATTATTATGATATTCGTCGAGGGTTGAATTATAATTTATTTTATTAAACACAGATATAATTTTACAGTATATGGCGTTTAATTAAATGTTATTAGGTTATGTATGTGTAAGTGATGCCCTTTACAGCATTACATGGTCAATAGGCCACGTAGGGCGACTAAAATAGTGGTACCCCGCCTGCATAATAATAAATTCTTTATTGTAAACCAACAGCATAAAAAAGAAAGTAAAAAAAGGTAGGTACATTTTAATTTAGTTATGGCGCAAAGGCGGCATTATCGCTGTAGAGCGATTTCTTCCAGGCAACCGAGTCTTGACAGGATTAGGTAGTGGAAATTAGGATGGGCGTTGGGAAAAATAGACTTCATACAAATAATAACATAGACATATTACTAACAAATACATAAATTTTAATGTATACTAATATTATTAAGATGAAGAGTTTGTTTGTTTGTTTGGTTGAACGCGCTAATCATAGGAACTACTGGTTCGAATTTAAACAATCTTTTTGACTTCGATAGTCCATTTATCGAGGAAGGCTATAGGCTACATTACATCACGCTGTGACGAATAGGAGCGAAGTTACACAGGAAAATGTTGCGAAAACGGGGAAAATTATTCAATTTTGAGAGCTTCCATTGCGTACGCTGCGTAAACGGTTTAAGTTACGAAAAAATAATGTATGAATATTCCCCTTTAAAGCTGAAAAGTTTGTTGGCTTGAACGCACTAATCACTTAAACTATTGGTCCGATTTGAAAAATATTTTTTGTGTTTAATACTCCATTTATCGCGGACGACTAAATGCTATATTTTATCCCGAAGTTCCCACGGGAAGGGGAGTAATGAAGGTCGAACAGCGGGGACCGGCTAGAAATACATATCTACAAATAAGTGCATATGTGTGTTTTAAAAAAAAGGCTTTTCTGACTGAGCTCCCCTTGGTGTTAGGATCGCTAGCGAAGAAAAAGCTTCCTAACTGCCATAGAAATGGTTTGAGTCGAGTACTTTAAGGAAATTCCATTTACCTATTTGCTAAAAACCACTTTTAATGATGACCAATCAGAGCAAAGCATTTAGCGGGAAATTCAAACCTGCTAAGTCGGAATAAAAAACCACTACGTTACACACTAGTAGGGTTTTTATAATAGAGAAAACGTATATTTCTTATTTATTTATTTAATAATTTATGTACACACAAGGAAACTTAAATAGACAAACAATTAAATTGACAACAAGGTACAAAGGCAAAGCTTATTTCTAAAAGAAATTTCTACCAGCAAGCCTGAGGCTGGGAAATGAGAAAGAAAAAAAAACAAATTAAGTGCGTACAACATACTAACATAGAAAAGATATATTACATACAATACATACATATACATACAATACATACTTATAATTAAATAAACATATATAAAATATAAATACATAAAATAATCACGTGTTAAAATAATATCAATAAACGTTCTATAATATAATCGATTTTAAAGGTGTTAACAGGTGTTAACAGGATGCACGATAGGCTTAAGACTATGTATTGGTGGAAAAATATGAGGCAAGACATAGAAAACTATGTTAAAACATGCAGGTCTTGCCAAATAAACAAACCCTTAAGGCAGACTAATAAGGCCCCCATGATCACCACTTCTACCGCTACTAAACCAAATGAAAAACTTTTCTTAGATATTATAGGACCATTACCCGAAACTGCTCAAAATCAATTTAAATTTATCCTGACCTTGCAAGATGACCTTACGAAATATTCACAAGCTTATCCTATGCAAACTTGTTCAGCACAAGAAACAGCTCAACGCCTCGTTCATTTTATTTCTCACCTGGGTATACCAAAAACTATTGTGACCGACCTTTTGCTCAGATGTATTTAAACAATTAGAACGTCTTTTCAACATCAAACATATCTTTGCAGCTTGTTATCATCCCCAGACTTGCGGTGCGCTCGAGAGAAGCCATTCTACTCTAATGCTTAGGGTACACTACCGTGATATGCCAATAATTATTGCCATAACATAAACAACACCTAGGTGTAACCACGATTTACGGCCATAATTTTACAATGCCAATCAATATGGCAAATGGCGGTAGGCAATAGCTCCGGCGGCGGTCTTTTTTCGCACATCAAAGAAGATTACCGCAGTAATTATTGCGTTTGTGGCCACACTACCGTTTGTCCAGTGTGCAATATGAGCTCACCGGCGACGCACGTATCGACCGACATGGAGTGGTCAAATGAAAAAGCGCTCGAGTTTTTAGAATTTTTCCAATCCGAACCGTCTCTTTGGGATAGCCTTTTTTGTCTTCTTTTAGCTTTATTGAAATTTAAAAGATTCATGTAAAAATAATTGGCACTCATAAAACACAACACCGCTGCAGCTTCGACCTCCATCTTGAAAAAATGATATTTTCCGCCAAATTTATTGACATATCATGCAGTTTAAACGGTAATTTAATGCTATAATTATTGCCGGTAGACGGTAAGGCAGTGTGGCCGTAGTATAACCACACCAGTTCATGCAGGAATTTAAGGCGAGGATTTTCGACCACAGTAGGCATTAACGCTATATGGGACTGCGTGGCGGGCAGTCGCGTAAATGAACACGTCAGCGCACAGAAATGTCACAGTATAATTAATAGCAGTAATATAGTAGTACTATACCTATGGTGTGCCTTGTTATACGAAATTCGTTTCTACGATGTCTAAAACTTATGTCAAGGATGATATAATAGAATCTATATTTTTTATTTATCTGGATTTAGTATTGCGATACCTATACTTACTATTTTATTTTTTATAAATATTGTAATTGCCATTTTATAGATGAAATCTTTTTAAATTTATATCCTTACTGAATTCTGTTGTGAAAATCGTGCTATTTTGACTTGAAAGTATATCGTGACGTTAATTTATAACTTTCATAAATTATTTGTTCCAAAATTCATTAAAATCAGATAAGTAGGTAGTTGAGATCTTTTACGTAAGCTTTTATCTCTCTCTCATTCCAATCCAATAGGGCTGGTGTTTGAAAAAAAGGGTTTGGGAGCTATTTTCATTACTAATTTTCTACAAATCGGTCGGATGGTTTGGCTGAAATAAAGGAACAGAAAGATAGACTTTCGCATTTATTATTTAGTATGGATCCGTTATTTAGTCACTACAACACGAGTTAATTTGAGCTAAATAATGTAGTGTGAATGTTACAAATAATTATTTTTTTTATGAAATGAAATTCAATCCACCCCTTCGGAATGTGCACCTGTTTACACGAAGTAGTAAATTTGTAGTAGTTAATTATATCAAAAAAATAGTAATGTTTTTTTTTTTTTTTTTATAAAATATGAATGGGACGTTTGTCTTCCATGACACCTGATGTTAAGTGAACATGAAGACTAAGGTGGTACACGTCCATCCACGAGAAACCTATTCACTCGACGCTTAAAAGTACTAGGACTATACTGGTCAGGGAAAATAGACGCAGGCAGTTCATTCCAAACCTTGGCGACCCGTATCAAAAAGGAACTGTCAAAGCGCTTAGTTCGACTTTTCGGAATATCTACCACATACGGATGGAAGTTCTGTCTGCGTCTAGTAGTCCGATGGTAAAAGGGTGAGGGTTCAATTTGTTCAAACAGAGCACTGGCGCACTCACCAAAATGTATCCTGTAGTACACGGTTAGACACGCAACCTTACGACGATGCTCTAAGGTCTGCAGTTTTTTGGTTGTAAGGTCGAAGTCGTTAATTAGTTTACGGGCTCTTCGGTCAACGGAGTCCAGCGCTTCTAGTTGATATTTGGCTGAACCATCCCAAAGATGACTGCAGTACTCCATGCATGATCGCACTTGAGCTGTATATAAGTTAAGAAGCTGTGCAGGGCTGAAGTACCACCGTACCTTCGAGATGATTCCCAACTTTTTCGAAGCTACTTGAGCCATGGACACAATTTGTTGACCGAAGTTTAAACTGGATGTTATAGTTACGCCTAAAAGCCCTAGATGGTCAGTGATGGGGACAGATACATTTTGGAAAGTGGGCGTTAATGTGAAGGTGCTCTTTTTTGCGGAGAATAGACACGCCTGAGTTTTGGACGCGTTGAATTTGACCAAATTCGACTCACCCCAATCGGATACTTTCCGTAAGGTCAAATCAACGCGCTCAATCATTGACTTTCTTAAACTCTGGATTTCACGGGGGCTCGCTCGCGCATTGGATACGTATCTCTCTACAACAGTGCTGTCATCAGCATAACTAATAATGCCCGGTGTTAAAATGTCATTAATGTGCAGCAAGAATAATGTTGCAGAGAGAACAGATCCCTGAGGTACCCCGGCATTAATTGCCATTTGGTCGGAGGAGAAGCCATCTAAGACTACTCGAATTGACCGTTCCCTCAGAAAATCAGATATCCAGTCGCAGAGCCCAATCGGTATGCCATAAGCTGGAAGCTTACTTAAGAGACCATCATGCCAGACCCTGTCAAAGGCCTTGGAAATGTCTAAGGATACAGCTATTGCTTCACCATGACCCTCCAAGGCCTCGCTCCATAAGTGAGTGGCATACACGAGAAGATCGCCGGTCGAGCGCCCGTTGCGGAAACCATATTGGCTATCGCTTAGGAGCTCGTTGGTCTCGAGGTATGCCAGGAGTCGATTGTTCAATACACGTTCCATGACTTTGCAAAGTATGGAGGTGATTGAAATTGGTCGATAGTTGACAGGATCGGCACGGCATCCCTTCTTTGGTACTGGCTGTACGTTAGCAAGCTTCCAGGACTTGGGAACCTTACCGGATTCCAACGAAAGTCGATAAAGACGTGTCAAAACAGGAGACAACTCAGCTGCGCAGCGTTTTAAGACCACTGCAGGAATACCGTCTGGACCACTAGCTTTGTTCTCGTCTAGGTGCAGCAAGCATTTAAGAACCTCCTTTTGGCGAATGTGAACGGTACCCATTGTAGGTCCGAACTGAGGTAATTGGGGTGGGATTTTTCCTTGGCAATCTAGACGAGAATTTTCTGCGAAGATACTAGCAAATAAATCTGCTTTCTCCTTAGCAGTGTGGGCCAGAGAACCATCGGGTTTCCTCAGTGGTGGCAGCGAGGGGCGACAAAAGTTCGTTTCGACCGACTTGGCAAGGGACCAGAAAGCTTTACTTCCCGAAGGGTATGCTGCTATTCTGTCTCCGATACGGCCTATGTGGGCAAAACGAGCTCTTTTGATTGCCTTTTTGCAGGACTTGGCGGCAGCATTGTATCTTTTCTTAAGTTCATGCGAATCCAGGGCTTTGCTTCTGCGAGCATTTGCCCAGGTTTTGTATGCTTCCCGCTTTCGCTTTTCAGCGGCAAGGCAAGCAGTATTAAACCATGGGCGAGCTTTGGTTTCAAGGGATAGATCAGCGTGGGGAATGAAGTACTCCATTGCTTGAACTATCACACTTGAGACAGCATCAGCGCAGCACGATGGATCGGTTGATGTAAAACAAGTTTGCCGCCATGGATAAGATGCGAAGAAATGTCGCATTTCATCCCAATCTGCTGACTTGTAACGCCATACTCGCCTGGAGCCTTTTGGGCGGGTGTCAGGTGGCGAGTACAGCGATACAGATTTCACCATACAGTGATCGGATGTCACTAAAGGTGCAGTGACGGACACCGAGTATCTGTCAGGATCGGTTGTCAGCAGAAGGTCCAAGCAATACGCAGTGTGGCCAGCAACGTCGGGGATGCGCGTAGGCTCGTTAACAAGCTGTGAGAGACCATAAGTCAGCGAAAACTTAAAGGCCTCTCTGCCAGCATGGTCAGTGTCCTGATACGGGTATAACCACTGCCCGTGGTGAGCATTAAAATCCCCCAAAAACACCAACTGCGCCGTGGGAAAACGTTGCTGAATCTTATCTGCTGTATTGCCAAGGTATTCCATAAGCCTCGTTGTCTCCTGATCTCCGCTATGTGAACGATAGATACAGGCGTAAACCACTTGTTCTAGGCCAGTATCTATGTGAACCCACATGACTGAAAGGTCCGGCACTTCCAAGTAACGGAGACGCTGACAACAGATCGCGTCACTGGCATACATGCACACCCCGGCGTGCGGGCGGAAAAGAGACTCCAGGATATAGCCTGGGTACCCAAGGTATGCCGAGTCTGACGGATCGCAGATCTGCGTCTCCGTTAGAAAGAGTAGGTGTGGTCGCTCCGTCTCAAGATGGTGGTGGACATCATTCAGATTGGAGTGCACTCCTCGGATGTTACAGAAGTGCACTTTAAGGGAGAGGAAGTGCAACCGCTGTTGAACCGTACTCTTTTTAGGACCTTTCATTGTGAATTGGTAGTGGAGTGAATAGGGAGGAGAATAGAAGTTGAGTGAAGCGCTGCAAATGGAACCAAGCAACTCGTAGGAAACAACGCACCATTGGGGAACTCGCCTGGAGACTGCGGGGACGCCCGAACCCCCCCGAGGTCGCCATCGGGTCCTCTCTAACCGGTCGCCAACCGGCACGATGGAGCCTCCCGGGATTTTTCGCGAGGTGGCGGGGCAGCCTTTCGCATGTGGCTGGCATGCTACTTGGGCCCCCTACTACCTGCGGTCGGCCAGCGGTGCACCGTGCTTCGGATCCCGCTACCCTCCAAAACGAGTTACCCGGTGAGTCATTATCCTACGAGTTGAAAACTGTTCTCCGATGCAGCACGATTACTCAGACCTATCCTCCTCAATGGCTACACTAGACATCATGCCGGAACGCGACTAAGTCACTTGGCGGCATGGTTTTGTCTAGTGGGTGGTGACAAGCCACGGCCGAAGCCTACCACCAGATTTTACTGCTCGTTTAGCACCACCCAGGGACCACGTACAAGGCATCGAGGGCTAAACCTTGCGGACGCGAGCAGTTTTCAGTCCCCAAAAAATGTATAAAAATGTATGATTATATTCTTAAACTAGCTGTCCCCGCGGCTCCGCTCGCGATAATTTCGGGATAAAAAGTAACGTATGTTACTTCTAGTACCTCTCATGATTCGTCGAGTAGCTTTTGCGTGAAAGCTGAACAAATATATACGCTTTCATATTTATAATATTAGTAAGGATAACGATTGACATTTTATAATATTTGCCAATTAATTGTTTAGATCACTTTCACATGAGGCTTAAGTATCTATGGAACGAAAATCCTTCAGCGCAAAGCTTCCGAGTAAACTATATTGAAAGTTGACCCGTCCGGCACGTTAACATGAAGATTTCTAGAACTGCTAGCCCGGGAAAGAGCGACGTATAACTGACCATGCGAGAAACAACTGACACCGAGATCTACTCCAGCAACACGAAAAGTCTGCCCTTGAGCCTTATTAATTGTCATTGCAAAACACACCGATACTGGGAATTGCGTTCTTTTAAATTGGAAATCTAAGTGCCTGTTTAAACTAAAATATCCAAATAGAATTATACCCAGAAATACGTACAACTTACAACAGTAAAAGAAATGAAAATAAAGCTGAAACGCCTGTGCAATGCTATTTACCTATACCTACTTCACTGGAAAATAAATACCTATAACTACAATAATTAATAAAAAGTACCTACGGTTTTACCTAAAAAATCCAAAAAAAAACTGAACATAAATTAGCCAAAATTTGGAATTTGACCGAATATTTAAACACTACCAAAACAACTAATACCTATTTTATAAAATAACAACAAAAGAAATTCAAATACACTATTTAAAGTCTAAAAGTCGCGCTGATCAATAAAGTCGAACGCTCTGAACACATCAACAGCCAAATATTGAAGCTTGAATTATGAAGCTTGCGCTCGCCTCCCGCCTTTTTATACCCTACCGCCGCGAGCCGCGTCGAGCGTGGCAACCGTTACGCAAAAATAATCCTTATATCATTCAGTATTCACGCGCGATGGGTTATTAGCGTATTTCATGTATAAGTTTGGTGTTTCTATACCGATTTTTATGATTCTTTTTTTGTTGAATAGGTTATAATGTATTTTTTTTTAAATTAAGGATGAGTGAGAGTATTATAAACGTAAGAGTAAACAAATATAATCAGAAAGCTCCGAACTGCTAAGCTATCGGGATTTATACGTGTTATTGTGAGTCAACCATAAAATATAGACATATACTGTTGTGGGATATTTTTTATATAATTTTATGAAGAATATTTCTGTCATACATGATATCTATGTAGCTTTAACCATTAAGGCTGCACACGCGACGGAATCTTAAAAAATTAAGTAACTTCTCCCGTTTTTCCAACATTTCCCTTCACTGCTCTGCTCCTTTTGATTGTAGCGTGATAATAAGTATACTTAACCTGCCTAGGAGTATGAAGAATAATTTTGTCAAGTTTCGTTAAAATCCGTTTAGTAGTTTTTGTTTCTATAAGGAACATACAGACAGACAGACAGACAGACAAAAATTTTACTGATTGCATTTTTGGCATCAGTATCGATCACTAATCACCCCCTGATATTTATTTTGAAAAAAATATTACATGTACAGAATTGACCTCTCTACAGATTTATTATAAGTATAGATGTCTATGTATCGTCATAATGTATTAGCCGTCTAATCTATAAAGCCGAAGGGTTTGTCTGTTTGAACTTTGAACTAGATTATTCGTGAAAGAACCGGTCAGATATAATTTAATGTTACTAAAGTTGATGCATAAAGGTCCAAAACACTATATTTTTGAAAAACATAGCATATGAAAGTTTAACCACAAAATACATAAAAACTAACTTTTAACACTGTGAAATTATAACTATCTGGAATCATAATTTCAACACACAGGAAAATTGGTGGTAGATGCCATCTACTTTCCCTTTCAAGAACGAAGTAAGTACTTTTTATGTATTAATAACTAGGTACATCAAAAGAATTGTAGGTGGCAGCATTACTCAAAAACATATTTGTTGAAATTATAAAGATACCAAACTAATTTGATATCTGGAACTTTTGAAATAGAGTCTATTTTACTCGTGACGAAAATAAATACAAGAAGGTATTTTAACGGACAGACATTTTCAATCCATTATTTTATTTGACGTTTAAGTACAGGCAAAGCAATATTATTTGAACGTAACCCATTCAAACAAATTAACTAACAAATTAACTGATATTCTTTTCGATATTAATAACTAATACCCATCTTAATCTCACCATCAGTGCTAATGTCTTATCAGCACTCATCAGTGCCTATAAATTACCATTAGTACCTATCAGTAGTTACCCATCTGCACCGATAAACACCTATGAGAAGCCATCAGCACCTATCAGTACCCATCGGAACCCAATAGCATCTCTCAGCATCCTTCATTACCCATCAGCACCTATCAGCACATCTGAGCACCCAACCTATCAGTACTCAACAGCATCTATCAGCAACCATCATTACCCATCAGCAACTGTCAGCATCCATCAGTTACAATCGTCACCTATCAGTAACTATCAGCACCCATCAGCATCTATAAGCACACATCAAAAAGAACACCTCTATAATATACAACTTTGCATAAGTGTTTTTTAATACTTATATAATACTAGCTTTATCCCGCAACTTCGTATGCGCTTAACTACCCTTCTCGTGGAAATTTCAGAAACTATACAACCAGACACCCACTGAAAGAACCTTTATACCAAGTATCACACCCATGCACTCAAGGAATAAGTTTTTTTCATACAAACTAAAAATCATATATTTCCCGTGCCCGTGGGAATTTTGGGAATTTTTTTCGTAGCACAACCAGTCACTCTTTGAAGAACCTTCATGCCAAGTATCACATCCGTACGCTCAAGGAATAAGATTTTTCACACAAACTAAAAAGTCCAACCCCTTCCCGTGGGAATTTTGGGAATTCCTTCCTTAGTGCACCCCTACATCTCCTAAAGAATGAATTTTCCAAATTTCAGCTCTCTACGCCCAGTAGTTACGGCTGTACGTTGTCTGTCAGTCACTCAGTCACTCAGTACCTCAGTCAGTAACGGAACAGTTTTATAATATATATATATATATATATATATATATTGATATATTGATATTGATGATTATATATCCCATAACTTTGAGGTTTTTTCCCTTACTTAAAAAATAATACTTTTTGCCAAAGAATATGTGGTTCAAAAGTGCATACTTTCCAAGATATCCTCGGTCTTAATATAATGAGTTCTAAAATATCACCCGTGTAACATCTCATCCACTCAATAGACGCGTGTCACTGAAGTCATACAATAAACAACAAAAACATTTTAAACGTTGAGGAAAGTTGCATACAATGTACACCGCAAAACGTCGCAAACTGTACCTACCTGTGCATAGCGATAAAAAAGGAGTAGAAAACGCCACGTTGTCATACTTCGCATAAAGTTATTTTTGACTTAATTGAATTATTTTGCATGAAAAATAAAAACAAAAAAAAAAAAATTGAAAAATTATAAACATGTTATTTGATTCTATTACATGGCCCCATCAAGACCCTAGAGTTATGGAAAATCAAGCAGAACATATTGTACATAATATACATGGCAATTTTTTTTAATGTCATTTGGGGGTAAAGTTTTCCTTATAATAGAGATAGCAAATTCTACTCCATAAAACATTTCTTTATTTTAGGAAAAATTAAAACTGTATTCAAAGAGTTTTCAAAAACTCGCTTCTTCACCCAGGAATCGAACCGACTTAAATCTAAAAATGAAGATTTCATGGTTTTCCTTTCAATGAATTTACCTAGTATGTGAGAGAGATTTTATTCTTGTGATTGGCTCTAACGAACCACACAATAAAATTACAGGGTGTCATTTTTACAGATTTTAGTCGGTTTGAATCCCAGGTGAAACGAGTGAATTCTTAAAAATCTTTGAATGCGGTTTTATTTCTGTTGAATAATAAAGGACAGTTTCTTTGGAGTAAATTTTGCTTCTCTTCTTTAGAGTACTTTCCCTACAGATGGCATTAAAAATTACACCCTGTATGTTTATCGATGTGCACCTATCAGTATCTACGTTGGAATTGATGTGGAGGGGCAGCCCACAAGAGGTGATGCGTTAATATTAACCCTGTATACGTACGTATAAAAAAAAAATATAAAAAAAATTATATGCTTTTTTGCACTTGTTGTCTAATAAACTTAAAAAAAATATCAGAAACAAGTTTTTAGCTCTATATTCAGAAGTGATAATTGTTTATAATACTCCTTTAATTTATCAATCAAAATATAAAATGTGACTTAACAAAAATTAAATAATTAAATTGTCGTACTGTTATGTGTACGCTATGGTCAAAAAGACGAACAATTACGCGGGAAAATCGGGAGCAAAAGCGACACAGGTCCTACCTCCATGACGCCTCGCGTGGTACTGAATTGTATCGCACCGTCGTCTTTATTATATTATATTATATTAGAAAAAATAGAACGGTTTAAGAAAGAAATTATCCAAATAAATTAATTTTATGCTACATTACCAATATTATGACAAGTTTTTGTAAGTATAAGTTTGATATTCTCTTAGAATATCGGAAAATCACTTTAAATTTTCATATTTTTCGTAATTTTTTATGATCGAGTAAAGTTTTCAGTATCGTGTTTTGATCCACAGATTTATAAAATATATTAAACAAACTTCAACATATATTTTTATCCGATCCAGACAAACAATATTGGCCGGTTGTAATGAGTTTGAAAACGCACAGATTTCGCGAATGGGGCCCTTAAACGGTAATTTAATGCCATAATTATTGCCGGTAGACGGTAAGGTAGTGTGGCCGTAGTAAAACCACACCAGTTCATGCAGTAATTTAAACGGTAATTTAATGCCATAATTATTGCCGGTAGACGGTAAGGTAGTGTGGCCTCAGTATATAAGAGTACTTACGGTCGTATATAAATGACAACTCTCACACATGGTCATTATATTTAGAAACTGCCATGCTAGCATATAAAACAAATGTCCATTCAACCACAGGCTTTTCACCCTTTGAACTCTTATTCGGTTACAAACCATACATACCTACATCCATAGATCACTTAGAAGGCAATACCTACACTGATTACGTCAGAGTATTGAATCACAGGTTATATTACAGTCGTCAGAAAGCCCTACAAAACATTACAAATTCAAAAGAAAGGTCAAAGAGATATTATGATGTCCATTCGAAGCCGGTTAGCTATAAAATTGGAGACTCTGTTTTTGTGCGATGTCATCATAAGCAAAATAAAGCGCTTTCCCCTACATGGAAAGGCCCATTCACTGTTATCAAAATTAATGGTAACCATACGCTTACATTATTAGTCAATAGGAAACACGTTCGATATCATTACGACGAAATAAAACTAGACCGCTCAAACTAAATCATCATTTCCAGGTTCGTCGTGACGTCATCACTTACGAGCCAGTTCGTTACTCAGATTCCGTACAGCCCCGGTATCTACTTTGACCAGCTTTCACTCAATGATTAAACTGCGAAAAACAATTTGAAATCATATAAAAAGGCATTGTCATTCACATTTCAACTTACTTCACATATTAATTTACTTTTAAATCTGTCTGACAATGCTATAAAACTCTATGCTAAAATTAAAACCTTCAACAATACAGATCGTTACATTTCAGTGAGGTAAAATCTTAGTAAACAATTTATAGGATTACTTCACACTTAAATAAACATCTCACTGTTAATTGAATGTTTAGTATTTGAAATTCCCGATGCAAGTAGGTTTCAAACAAATAATTACATTTATAAGGCAGATTTGGGTCTATGGTAGAACATAAAACATGTTTACTATAAGTTTAGACCTGGGTCTCCATGAGTGTATTGTACAAATAAAAAGCACTTTTTCGATAATAATCTATAATCTTTATTAATACGAGAGCATTGCATAGCTGTTGTTCAATTATTAAGGTAATTTGAAATATGCTACCTAATAGTAATACAATAAGTTTATTAAACAATAGGTACATGATAAAATACACAAGTATAAATAAGACAAAACATAGCCTTAAGAGGTCTTACTTAACTGATTGAAAATAAAATGAGATATTGATTTATAGGTATAACAGAATTATTATTTATAAATTAATTTATTCAGTTTCATACTGTCCGGAGTACATGATAGATTCTGTATGGCAGTAGTCTAGTTTACGGAGCATTGAATGGTTTTTGAAATCTTATTATTTGTAAAATACTCTAGCTATGCAAATTGGAACAATAAAAGTAAGACTGGACAGAATGATATACAGTTGGGCACAAACTTTTAGTAAACAAGTTATGACAAAGTACGGTCCTGGCACACAATATGAAACAAACCCTCTCAACTCAATATGTGATTTGTATGGGGATTGCAAAATAAAGCTTGCTATGTTAGCTATGTTATATGATGTTTCCAAACCCAGCAAACTCTTTGGTTCACTTAAATTTGAAAGTTTGCTTATTGCGGCATAATAAAAACATGCAATGATCCAAGTATTTATTATTTTTTTCAAAATCGCAACATCACAAGTCCTAATTCACTTTGTATTAACTTTAAAAGAATTATTGTGTTAGTACACTAAAATCACTGTTCACACTTATTTCTCTCACATTTTAAACTTCATTCTTATCCTTGTAAAATATTATGTTTATTCCATTATGCTAGTTTCTTTATTTTCTTATATAAATTTGTGATAGGCATTTCTCTTAAGTTTTAAAGTTTCTCCTTATATCTGAAACAAAACATAACAAAATGATTAGGATTTGTATTATGTGTCATATACTTACTAAAGTTTATTGGTCAATTGTTAACTTATTACTAAACCTTAATTTTTTTATAGTAGGTAACCTATAGATGATAAAATTTTATATGATTTAGGAATAGCATTGTGGAGTTTAACGTGGTTTAACAGAGATTGTTTAACATAGCCTGTGATATAGCTACAGATATGGGAAATCTTTATAACTCAATCTTTCTGCATGTCCAGTAACTCAAGTTCATTTCTAGCTTTAGCTTCCAATATGTAAATTGAAGGCAGTGTCAAAATAAGTGCATTGTAATGGTATTGAAAGATTGCAAAAAAATTGTTTGAAAATTATTTGTTTTAGGTACAACCTCCACAGAAAGTTAAAATCTTATGAAGACAGACTGACTTACTTTAATATGCTTTCATTGGATTAAACTAGACGCCACCTCAGTGACTAATGTTCTCTATAAAATCTTAAACTCCTTGGTGGATTCTCCATTATTGTTATCCTCCATAGATATAAATATTAATTATAGGTCCCGAAGGCCTAAGATGTTTAGTTTAAATGTTTACAAGAATAATACTTCTTATTTTAACCCAATTCGCTTCCGATTTAGATATATTTGAATGTAATTTTGCTACTTATAAAAGATTAGTATATAATTTTTTAAAAGTCATTGAATCTTGCAACAACATCCTCAGGGTCCGCACCTACTAGTGCTAATATCTAAGTAGATCAGTGTTACTTACTAAAGACTTTGTTTTTGTATATTTAATTAGTGTAATTTGTATAAATGTAATTTATGCTGTAACTACATACCACAATACTACAAAAAAATTCTATAACACATGTTTTGGCTTACAGTTAGATTTAAAACTTAATTGTACTTACCTATCTATATTATTTTTGTGAAGAAGACTGTAATCTGTTTTGTGTTTTAATAAATAAATAAACTCAGAGATAAATAGTGGTTTGCAGGGTTCGTAAGGTAGTCTTGCCTAAAATAGTTCGCGCTTGGTGGTAGGATCCCTTCTGGGTCCGCCTGGCTAGCGACCACCCTTTATATAAAGTCTGCCGCCAAATGTTACCGCTCCGGCGGTAATGTGTTCCGGCAATATTGTATAAAGAGCCAGTTCCTTCCTAAACCCGTGTGCTTTCATCTTCGACCTCATCGTCACTTACCATCAGGTGAGATTGAGGTCAAACGCGGGTTTAGTCACTTATAAAAAAAAAAAAAAACACACGATTTCTAAGCAACAAAACAATTTTCAAAGGCCGTCGTATTTCCCCAAATTAATAAAACACACCTGTGTATTGATGCTGCAAAAGTCTTCAAATGATATTAGTTAAAATACACGTAGGAACTTAGGTACCATTATATGAACAGGCAATCCATTAGATCGTCTCCGCTGCAAATCTTGTTGTAAATTTAAAACAAGGACAGTGGCGATGTCTTCGTTATCGACACTTCCCGTTTGCGTTCGCTCCCGAACGGTCGTGTCTGCGGCCGCTCCCGAGTGTTCGTATTGCGCTGCCCTTGTTCCCTCCCCCGCACTCGCTAATTCATCTGCCCTTTTCAGGGCGGACCCGACTGCTGCCGGCCGAAGCATCGCTGGTCAGGTGGATACGTAACCGTGACAACTAAGCCTGATCGTCCGCCGTTCACCGGCAATAGGTCCGTACTAGGTCGTTTCTTTTCAGCGCAGTTTGCAGCCGTGTCGCCGCCTAACGGCACTCATCTAGATCCTTTCTTACAGCATTCTCCATTACTTCCGCATAATGGATCCTGTGATACAATCACTCAATCACGAGCAGCTCTTATTTGTTCTTAAACTGCAACAAACAATCCAGGCACTTGTCCGCGCAAACGCGCAGGGCACCAAACTCCCTTCTGATGTTATTTCAGGTATAGTTCCAGACTTCCAGCCAGATATCACTATATCAGTGCCCTCCAGTCAATCCTTCTCAACAGACTCTCCGGCGTCGCCAGACCCTTCTGAGCAAGCCGGTAGTATGTTAATAGACTCCACCGCATGCAAACGGAAAACTACCCCGCCGGGTAGTGACTCTGATTCCACTCCAATTGTTCCAGAATCTCCTGCTCCGTTCACCGAGGTTCGCAAAAAATCCAAATCAAAGAAGAAGAAGAAAGAGGCTTCTTCGACTTTATCTCCATCCGTTTCAGCTGCTCCAGCCGCTGTTCCTGCTCCGCAAAATGTCGCACCGGCGTCTGCTCCTGCGCTTTTTGTTCCAGCGATCCCGGCGTCACAGCCTGCGTCGCTATCAGATTCGGCTCCGCCGAAAGTCAAGTCTCCGCCCCCCGTCTTTCTACGGGACAAGAGCCGCTGGACCGAGGTCTCAGCTCTCTGCGGAACACACTCCCCGAAGATCCAGTATAGTAAGGCATCCAATGTGGGTGACTCTATTAAGGTCGTTGTCTGCTCAATTTCTGATTTCAGGAATTTCACCCGGCTTCTTGCTGACAAGAAGCTCGAGTACCACACTTACGCCCTCCCTGAGGAGCGTAAGATTCGTGCCGTCCTCAGGAACGTGCCGTTCGAGCTCTCGAACGAGCAAATCCAAGAGGACTTGTCTTCTCAAGGCTTCCCCGTCGAATCTGTGAACAAAATGCACAGCCGCCGAGGCAAGCAGTTCCCACTTGCGCTAGTAATCCTAGCGAAGAGCCCGCAAGGGCAGTCCATTTTCAGAGGCAAGCTCACCGTGTGCGGTCTCTCCAACATCCGAGTCGAAGCTCCACACAAACGTGGTTTCCCAGGTCAGTGCCACCGCTGCCAATTGTATGGTCATGCGGCTGCAAACTGTTTTGCTTCCCCTAGGTGCGTCAAGTGCCTAGAACCGCATGGGACTAAGGAGTGCTCTCGCACTCCCGAATCGCCCACCGCTCCGTCCTGCGTCTTGTGCGGCCAGTCAGGCCACACAGCAAACTTTCGCGGCTGCTCCAAGGCACCGCGTGCAGCCAGGGCTACCGTGAAGCCCATCGAGAACTGGAGAGAGCGACCGCAGCCTAGCTCGGACGCTCCTCCAGTCAGTTCAAAGGCCCCCAAGGCCTTTACCTCTTTCGTTTCAGGTCAGCGCAGCCGGGACGCGACTCAATCGCAACCGGCCGCCAAATCGGCTTCCCAGTGCCAGAACGCAAAAGGTTCTCAAGACCGCATGGCGTTCTGGATCCAGCTCGCTCCCATCGACGAGATCCTGGCTTTCGGCGCCGCTCTCGACGCCAGCCCAGAGGGTTTCAACGGTGCTCTTCCGGTCCTAACCAAGTTCGCTCCCCTTATTAGGAAACTCCAGCAAGCTCAACGTTTCTAAACGTAGTCCTTCTTTCCAGCATTCCTATCTCAGAGTGAGTCTGATCACTCTAGATAATATCTTAGTTTCAGCTTTGTCATTTCTGCTAATCTTAGCTTTGTTTTTCTCACTTTCAGTTCCTTTTGGTGGCAGCCGTCTGGATGCCGCTCACTACGCAGCCTCTCGCTCCAATTGGCTGTCGTTCCGACGATGACTAAGGACCTTAATCAAGGTGAGTCAAAAGGGGGATGTTTAGTGGGTATGCTCAGCCTATCTGAGAGAGTCTCCACACTGTCTGGGCATTCTATTTGCCATTAGCCACTTATGGTTAACAGCTTATAGAATGCCCATTCGTCCGTAATAGGATTCATCCTCCTCCCGCTAAAGCTAGCTTTACTGGTTAAAGCTGGTTTTAGTGGGTGCCAAACGACTTTCCTTGGCGGAAAAAAAAAAAAAAAAAATGTCTTCGTTAACGCGAAATAGCTTATTATTTGGATTATTGGCGTCCCGTCCCGTATCAATCTTCTGGATATCATTTGCATAGTAATATATCTCCGCCTCTCTTCGTCGGCAATTAATGCGAATCCTAAGTCCATGTTTCAATAAAACAGTATGAGCGCAAGTAAAATGGCGGCCTTACGATTTTTACTCTACTAACTTTTTGATGTAGTATAATAAAGTATAATATTTCTCTATGTGTAGAGAAAATGCGTAGAGAAAAAATCGTCTTTATGCGATGACAGTCGCCACTAGTCGACCTGTAAAAGTTCCATGCTAGCACATTCGTGTTTAATCGACAATAATCGTGATAGATTCGTCTAAACACGAATCGAGTTGTCTATACTACAGATTACCTACAGTTAATTTAAACTATCACGATAAATAACCGTCGTTTATGTCAAATTGACGATCGAGAAAAGATCCGTGCTCGCACTGCAGTCACGGTTCGTCTTCTTGTGTCCAATAGTCGCGTCGCACCTATTAAACCCCCAACTATTCCGCGCCTAGAGCTTTGCGGAGCTCTACTAGGATAAAGACTGTGTACTAAATTCAAGGAATCAATCACAATACCTTTTAATAATATTCATCTTTGGTGTGATTCTACGATTGTACTTTGTTGGTTGAATACTCCTAACACGCAACTAAAGACGTTTGTTTGTTGCTAATTGCGTGTATGAAAACCACTTCAGGTTGCACATGGAGCTACATACCATCTAAAGACAACCCGGCGGATCTTGTTAAGCGAGGCCTGAAGGCTGATCAAGTCAGCAGTTCTGACTTTTGGTGGACCGGATCATCATTTTTATTGCAAACTGGCCTAAATTACCAAAAACTATCGAGAAAAAAGATCTATCAGAAGTAGTTAGCAACTTTACATTGAGATATAGTATGTAGATACTCCTGTCTAGGTTTATATATTTAAGTTGTTATATGAATAAATTCAGTGTTTAATCAGAATTCACCTCTCTCAGAATCTCACCAACACCCGACCTTATATGGCGACCCTGCCTAAAGGTATCGCTTGTCACGAGTGCAATTAATTCCACCGTGCCCAACATGGACTCATAAAAGTAAACATCATCGTTCGTCAATACAAGCTCTAATAAAATTTTCCATGATGTTTAACAAATACGTTTTAGATTTTTATAACGCCACTTGTGTATTGCGCGTATACCAATTTCTGGAAAAATGGGAAAAAGTCAATCCAAAGAAGAGGTTATAATTGCCCAAAATGCGGCCAGCGGTGCCAATGATGCCCACATTCAGCAGTTGCAGAACCATTTAAATACCAGCAATGTATTGATGGCATTCATGGTGCTTTGTGTAGCACTAATTGTACTATACATAATTTTTCACATTTATCGAAAATGCCACTTGCGATGGATTCGCCAGGAATTCCAGCAGAGCAGTAGCAGAGGCTCTTTTTGCGGCGACGGTATATTCGCCCAGAAAACATCGAGGAAAGTAAAGTGTGAGTAATGAGTGTTGTCAAATCAGTGTTTTATATTTTAATAAAAATGAAAATAGTGTAGTGAAAACAAAAGTGCGCGATCGATGGTAAGCTTCTAATTACTCGTAGTTAAATGAAGGTAAATAACATTTATCTTCTATACTTATAATAAATCTGTAGAGAGGTCAATTTCTTTACATGAAATATATTTTCAAAATAACTATCAGGGGGTGATTAGTGATCGATCATCATCATCACAACTCCGTGTAATGGGCCCACTGCAGGGCATGAGTCTCTCCTCTGGGTGACGAGGAGGTTTTAGGCCATAATCCACCGAGCTGGCCCAGTGCTGGGTGGTGGATGTCAGAATTTTCAGGGTGCCGATATGGCTTCTGACAAACCCTAACGACTACTGTATACAAGTATACAGCACCCGGGACCGACAGCTTAACGTGCCCTCCGAAGCACGGAAGTCGCCGTGAGCAACGAATGGTCGGCGGTCACCCATCCAAGTACCGACCGCGACGAACGTTGCTTAACCTGTGATATCGTAAGATACACACAGTAACCACGGCGCCACGACGACTTCAGTGATCGATACTGATGCCAAAAATGCAATCAGGAAAATTTTTGTCTGTCTGTATGTTCCTTATAGAAACAAAAACTACTCGACGGATTTTAACGCAACTTGGTAAAATTATTCAAAAATAAATTATACTCATTAATTAAAAATAAATTATACTCCTGGGCAGGTTATAGTATACTTATTATCACGCTACAATTAATAGGAGCAGAGCAGTGAAGGGAAATGTTGGAAAAACGGGAGAAGTTACTTCATTTTTTTTGCTTCCGTCGCGTGTGCAACCTTAATGGTTAAAGCTACATAGAAATCATGGATGACAGAAATATTCTTCATAAAATTATATAAAAAATATCCCACAACAGTATATGTCTATATTTTATGGTTGATTCACAATAACACGTGTAAATCCCGATAGCTTAGCAGTTCGGAGCTTTCTGATTATATTTGTTTACTCTTACGTTTATAATACTCTCACTCATCCCTAATTAAAAAAAATACATTATTACCTATTCAATAAAAAAAGAATCATAGAAATCGGTATAGAAACACCAAACTTATACATGAAATACGCTAATAACCCATACTGAATGATATAAGGATTATTTTTGCGTAGGGGAAGGTAGTATAATACCGGACAACGTGTGGTACCGGACATAACTTATAAACGTTGCATTTCTGTACATAGTTAATCCCACTCCCCACATACACGTTGCGGTCACATCTCACGAGCGTATTAATCAGTCACCAGTGAGAAACCGACCTCGGAGCACACGGGACGAGTAATTTTCTTCCGAAGTCGAGTCTGAGAGAGTATCGATGTTTTGTTTTTTGTAGTTAAAACTTACATTTTACGGTTAAGTGAGGAATCTCTTTTTGATAAATTATAGTATTATTATTATATTACACGACCATTACGTCAATTTCAATGTAATTCTCGGTTTTATTTTTTTACCATAATACTTTTGGCTGCGGGAGTGTTGTATAGTAACGGACGACTTGAATTAGTCCAGTACCGGACGTCCGCTACTATACCAAAAATAATAATACAATTATTAATTATTATTATAAAAAAAATGCCAAAATGCCATAAATTGAAAATGAAAATTAGTTTATTTCTTTAACTTAGGTCTATAAACATTATTCTGTGGCCAGAGTCGCCCAGTAAGCATGTGATAATGCTTGGGTTGGGTGGCTCTGCCCTTCCAAAGGACCGTTATACAAATATTTGTTTTTTGGTATCTAGATAGCTTATTTATGAATTTTAGATTATTACAAAGATTAGTTTAAAAATAAAAACAACAATAATAAAGCAAATGAATGAAAGTGACAATCTGTCTATGACAATCTAGCCCCAAGATGTGAAATTTTGGGATCGGCTAAATATCTACTAGTAATTAAATCAAAAGTGTGTGTGTGTGTGTGAGAGTGAGTGTAGTGTATGAATGTGTGTGTGAGCGAGTCTGAACATGCGTGTGTGTTTGTGTAGGAGTCAATAAATTTAAATAAAAAGTCCTCTACGTCATGGTACCCAAGCGTCTCGAGTCCTTGAATTATTGTTTTTTATAATTGCAATGGTGTATCTTAGTTTACGAGACTTTTATCTAAAATGCAATTTATTACTATTTTCTGTCTACTTCTTACCTACTGTATTATAATTTATAAATTAATAATACAATTATTAAAACTTTAATAATGTGTCCGATACTAAACATAAGCGTCCGATAGTACACAAAAAAAAAGTTTTATTTTATAGAATGTAAATTTTCAATAAATTCTAAAGTAAGTGGTTCATATTCATATAGTTTTAACATTTCTGTTTTCAACTAAATTATTCAGCTTCGTTTAAACTATACATATAAAATCTTATAAGTTGTTTTAAGTGTTTGTCCGATACTTTCCACTCATGTCCGTTATTTGACAATTTATTATAAAAAAAATTGTTCAATTTATTCAGTACATTTCAATGCTAACGGATTATAACGGACAAACACAATCAAATATCATGTTAATAAAGTTCATTTTTGAATTTTATAATGATTGATCCAATGGTTTCGAAGATATCGCTATAAATTCAAAAGTGTCCGATACTGTACTATGTTCCCCTAACGGCTAACGCGCTCGACGCGGCTCGCGGCGGCGGTAGGGTATAAAAAGGCGGGAGGCGAACTGGGTTCGGTGAGTCCCGCACTGTTAGGGATTGGCTGGCGGGGTAGTCCCCCAAAGGTCTTCGTGCATCAAGCATTCACCTCCTCTCCTTCTGTGGCTCCCTTCGGGGCGTCAAGTCGGTAGTAAAGCTTTCTGTGGCGGAAAAAAAAAAAAGCGCAAGCTTTATAATTCATTCAATATTTGGCTGTTGATGCGTTCAGAGCATGGTAGCAGAGCGTTCGATTTTATTGACAGACAATAATTGATATTATAAACCGTGCTTATCAGCGCGACTTTTAGTCTTTCAATAGTTTATTTGAATTTCTTTCGTTGTTATTTTATAAAATGGGTATTAGTTGTTTTGGTAGTGTTTAAATATTCGGTCAAATTCCAAATTTTGGCTAATTTATGTTCAGTATTTTTTTGTATTTTTTAGGTAAAAGCGTAGGTACTTTTATTAATTATTGTAGTTATAGGTATTTATTTTTAAGTGAAGTAGGTATAGGTAGATAGCATTGCACAGGCGTTTCAGCTTTATTTTCATTTCTTTTTCTGTTCTAAGTTGTACATATTTCTGGGTATAATCCTATTTGGATATCTCAAATTTTAACAGGTTGCGGTGCAGGAGAAACCGTCTTTATTCCCAGAATTCCCATAATACCAAATAATTTTCCATTCCAATTTAAAAGACCGCAATTCCCAGTATCGGTGTGTTTTGCAAGGACAAATAATAAGGCTCAAGGACAGACTTTTCGTGTTGCTGGAGTAGATCTCGGTGTCAGTTGTTTCTCGCATGGTCAGTTATACGTCGCTCTTTCCCGGGTTAGCAGTTCTAGAAATCTTCATGTTCACGTGCCGGACGGGTCAACCTTTAATATAGTTTACTCGGAAGCTTTGCACTGAAGTATTTAAGTTCCATAGATACTTAAGCCTCATGTGAAAGTATGTGAAAGTATGTGACATATTATAAAATGTCAATCCTTATTCTTACTAATATTATAAACATGAAAGCGTGGATATTTGTTCAGCTTTCACGCAAAAACTACTCGACGAATCATGAGAGGTACTAGAAGTAACATAGGATACTTTTTATCCCGAAATTATCGCGAGCGGAGCCGCTGGCACAGCTAGTAGTATCATATTTATAGGCAATTTTCTTTTTATTAATAAAACTCTTTAGTAGTATTTTATGGCAGAATTTTAAGAGGAATTATACAATGATTTATTAGCTATACGAACATAATTAATAAAAATTGGTTCTTCTCGGAGACAGGGTGATATTTCAAATAAAAAACTTAGTGAGGCAAATGTCATAGTTCAACAATATAATAACTATTTGAAAAATATAAGTAGAGTGCCGAGATTAGGCAAAGAGGAGGATCTTTTGATACAATCGTATTGCAATAAATTTAATAAGCTTTATGCAGAAATTTCTAAGTTGTGTAGTAAGACATTAAACTATTCTGAAAAAATGGAGAAATTTGATCTAAAAGTTGCTCTAAGGTTATTACCAGTTATGACCGAGGACTTATCCGTTTTAAAGCAAATAATTGTTGGGATAGATTATTATAGTTCTATAATTGATGGTGAATCGCAAAGTAAATTAATTAATTTTGTCGTGAAAAGCAGACTTTCACAGGGTGCGAAATTGAAACTGCGAAGTCAGTACAATTCTGTTTCAGAGTTTTTATGTGATATGAAACGTTTATTACTGCCACAAAAATCTGCAAATAGTTTACAAAAGCAGTTCTTTAATTTAAGGCAAAATGAAATAAGTAGGTATTGACGACTTTGGTAAAAAGATTTCCGAAATTTTCGTTGATCTTACGATCTCACAATCCGAGGGAAGTACCGAAAACTACAATATTTTAAAGACAATTAATGAAAAACAAGCCATAAGACAATTCAGAGAAGGGTTGCGAAATCGTAGGATAAGCACTATTGTTTCAGCTCAGAAGTTTCAATCATTGAAAGATGCTGTGCAAGCCGCCATCGATGAAGATGTAGCGTCGATAAACACACCCCATGAGGTAATGTCAATGAGGTATAATAAAAACTTTAGATTACCACAGGCCTACACTAACAGAGGAGGATATGGACACCAACGTGGCCGTGGTCGGGGACCTCAAGGCCGCCCATTTCAAGCGTTCAGGGGAGCTCGGCAGTGGGTACAGCAGCCCGCGGCGCCACCCCAGCGGCCCCAGGCTCAACCGAGAGTGTCATACAGGGGTAGAAGCCAACATCGAGGTAATGTTTTTAATAACACATATAGAGGCAATAGAGGCCACATTCGGACTGTAATTGACGATCAGCAGCCTTTGCAGCCTATCGCCAGCACGTCAGCTGAACACCAAGAGTCAGAAAATGAGTTTTTTCGAGGCTAATAATTATAATATTTTAGCATGTGATAGTAGTTTTTTCGTAGAACTATATTTTAAAGATAACTATGCATTCAGTTTCCTTTTAGATACGGGTGCATCGATTTCGGCATTAAAGTATATTACATGTTCTCGAACATAATATTCCAGTTCATAGAGACAACATTATTATAAATGGTATTGGAGGCAAAGTCCAAGCTATTGGATATGCTTGTTTACAGTTATCGATAGATGAGCAGTTTATTAATCATAAGTTTTATATTTTTCATTCCTTGCCTTGTAAGGCGCATGGCATTATTGGACAGGACTTTTTAAGCAAATATAGGTCAGTTATCAACTTTGAAAAAAAAACTTTATCTGTACGACAAAATTCTAGAGAGAAAATAATTAAATTAATTAGTTCGAAATATTATCTAATGACTTTACCAGCTAGGTCTGAATCAATTCACTATGTCAATACTAACTTAAAGGAAGATTGTGTGGTTTTTACAAAAGAAATTTACGAAGGAATTTTTGTTGCGAGTACATTAGTGACTCCTCGCAATGGTAAAATACCTATACGGATTCTTAAAACAACTACAATAGTATATTATGTAACAAGTGAGCGAAGTTTCTAATTACAGTCGAGGCTGTGATTTGAGCCCGAGCCGCAGGCGAGGGCTTAATAACGAGCCGAGACTGTAATTAGCAACGCTCACGAGTTATATACGACGTTTTTCAACACACTTGTGAGTAAAAGACAGACATACGTGGTCATAAAATAACAAACACACTTGATAACAAAGCTGTGAATTGTGATTGAAAAATGGCGCCGAACTTCGCGCATGCGCGTAGGTTTTTTTTTTCCGCCAAATGTGTCAATGGCTGTATAGCATATACAGCCTATTTTACATGAAAATATTTAATTTGGAGTGGTAAATCCAAATATTTTAATATTTTGTAACAAATTATTGTAAATTGTGAATAATTTGTTTGATATACAATTTTGTTTAACTAATATAAGGCGTAAACATTTAAAAATGTATATGGATTTTTTTTTTTTTTTTTTTTTTTTTTTTTTTTTTTTTTTTTTTTTTTTTTTTTTTTTTTTTATAAGTGACTAAACCCGCGTTTGACCTCAATCTCACCTGATGGTAAGTGACGATGAGGTCGAAGATGAAAGCACACGGGTTTAGGAAGGAACTGGCTCTTTATACAATATTGCCGGAACACATTACCGCCGGAGCGGTAACATTTGGCGGCAGACTTTATATAAAGGGTGGTCGCTAGCCAGGCGGACCCAGAAGGGATCCTACCACCAAGCGTAAGTTGAAGTGGTATAAAACCTCTTTGTTGTTTCTGAAAAAAATTAATGTATAACCCGGATCAATAAAATATGCTCTGTTTACTCGCATTTAATTTGCACAAAGGTACAATTCAACTTTGTAGGATTCATTATATTATGCACTAGGGCATAATATATTATGCACGCGTGACTTATAGCCCAGTTTATAGTTCAAAATTCAATAAAATAAGGCTTACTTTACGAGCAAGTGTGTTGAAAAAGATATATCTTTATCGGAAATAAACCTTGATATACAGAGTTCTAGATCTTATAACATTTGTGTTTTTGATAAAAGTGTGAAAAATGCATACAGAGTCAAGCAATTATTTTCTAAACTAAATTTAAATCACTTGAATAAAGAGGAAAAAATTTGTATAGAGTCTTTATGTGCTAAATACTCGGATATTTTTTATTTAGATGGAGATAAATTGTCAACTACCAATATTTACAATCATAAAATCGAATTAAAGTCAAACACGCAGCCAATTTATTCAAAACCCTACCGATTACCGCACGCCTTAAAAACTGAAGTAAATAAACAAGTAGATAATTTATTGTCAGAGGGGGTTATAGAACCATGTCAAAGTGAGTGGTCGAGCCCTATATTATTAGTACCTAAGAAACAAGATAGTAATGGAAACAAAAAAATGGCGTTTGGTGATAGATTATCGGAAACTAAACAATGTTATAAATAATGACAAGTTTTCGTTACCAAATATAACGAAAATTTTAGACTCTTTATCTGGCTGTATGTACTTTTCACATTTAGATTTGCATCAAGGGTATTATAATGTCAATTTAGACCCAGACAGTCGCAAGTACACGGCTTTTTTCTCGGGACAATTCCAAATGACCAGAATGCCGATGGGACTCAAGACTAGCCCAAGTTCGTTCTCCCGCATGATGACTATGGCCATGACAGGGTTAACCTATGAGAAATGTTTAGTTTACCAGGACGATTTAGTGTGTTTTAGTAGAGATTTGCAAAGTCATATTAAAAACCTACAAGATATTTTTGAGAGACTACAGAAAGTTCAATTGAAATTAAATCCACAAAAATGTAACTTTTTGCTTCTTCTAAAGAACTTCTTTATTTGGGACATGTAGTTTCTTCGGACGGCGTTATACCCGATTCAAACAAAATTGAAGTTGTGAACAAATATCCCGTCCCAACAAAAACAGACGAAGTGAAGCGCTTCGTTGCATTCGTAAATTATTATGGAAAATTTATACCAAATTTTGCTACAAAAACCTATCCACTTAATAGTTTATGTAGAAAAAATGTGTTATTTAAATGGGACGAGGAGTGTCAAAAATCATTTAAAACGTTAAAAGAAAATGTTATATCACATCCTGTATTGCAATATCCGGATTTTTCAGTAAAAACCGAATTTATTTTGCAAACTGACGCCTCAGGCTATGGAGTCGGAGCTGTCTTATGTAATGGCGATGGTAGACCCGAGGCTTATGCTAGTCGCAGTTTGAACAAAGCTGAAAAAAGGTATCCGACTATTGAGAAAGAATTACTTGCGATTGTCTGGGCCGTGAAACATTTCCGCCCATATTTATTTGGCAGAAAATTTAAAATTCAAACAGACCACAAACCACTAATATTTTTATTCGGAATGAAGGACCCTTCTAGCAGGTTATTAAAGTTTAGGTTAATTATTGAAGAATACGATTTTGTGTTAGAATATATTAAAGGCAAAGATAACTCTGCGGCCGATGCCTTATCACGCACATTAATAACATTGGACGAATTAAAAGAAATGAATCAATGTGTTATCAATGTAATGACACGACGACAAACCTCTAGACAAAGTCGGGATGCTAGTATTTCTAAAAACGATTGGCTTGATCACCCAAAAGTTGTGGAAATAAATAGCCAACCGAAGTACTTTACAGAATTACGTTTCATTAGCGCTAATGAATTAAATAAATACCGAAACTTGAATGAAATTAAACACGAAAGTAAATGTTTATGTTATGTACCGTTATATAATACTATTTTCATTTATTTAGCTTCTCGATCGCAATTATCACCAAGCGAATTTGCGAGAGAACTAAGTATTTTTTGTGCTGAAGTTGATATAAAAGAGGTATATTTTATCAAAACCTGTAATAATAATATTTTTGTTAAAAAATTAGGGAAAGAAATACAATAGTATATTATGTAACAAGTGAGCGAAGTTGCTAATTACAGTCGAGGCTGTGATTTGAGCCCGAGCCGCAGGCGAGGGCTTAATAATGAGCCGAGACTGTAATTAGCAACGCTCACGAGTTATATACGACGTTTTTCAACACACTTGTGAGTAAAAGACAGACATACGTGGTCATAAAAAAAAAACACACTTGATAACAAAGCTGTGAATTGTGATTGAAAAATGGCGCTGAACTTCGCGCATGCGCGTAGGTTTTTTTTTTCCGCCAAATGTGTCAATGGCTGTATAGCATATACAGCCTATTTTACATGAAAATATTTAATTTGGAGTGGTAAATCCAAATATTTTAATATTTTGTAACAAATTATTGTAAATTGTGAATAATTTGTTTGATATACAATTTTGTTTAACTAATATAAGGCGTAAACATTTAAAAATGTATATGGATTTGAAGTGGTATAAAACCTCTTTGTTGTTTCTGAAAAAATTTAATGTATAACCCGGATCAATAAAATATGCTCTGTTTACTCGCATTTAATTTGCACAAAGGTACAATTCATCATTGTAGGATTCATTATATTATGCACTAGGGTATAATATATTATGCACGCGTGACTTATAGCCCAGTTTATAGTTCTAAATTCAATAGAATAACGCTCACTTTACGAGCAAGTGTGTTGAAAAGTAATAAAATGTGGTCCGGACCAAGGTTATGCATTTTAAATGATGTAAAAAGAATAGAAAATAAGGATGACCAAAGAGTAATTTTAAACGACTTTCACCTTCTGCCACTCGGGCATAAGGCGAATGATAAATAACATCAAAAAATACTACTTTTGGTCAGGCCTTGAAGTAGATGTTAGGAAGTTCGTTAAAAAATATGATAAATGTCAGAGGCAGAAACATTCATCACATTACACTAAAGAGCCGATGAGTATTACCACTACAGCGAACACAGCATTCGAGAAAATATTTTTAGATGTAGTAGGTCCATTAGACAGAGATATTAATAACTACGTGTATATTTTAACAATACAATGCGAATTAAGTAAGTATATAGAAGCTTACCCAATGTATACGAAAACTTCAGAAGAGGTAGCTCGGAATTTTGTTCATAATTTTATACTTAGGTACGGGATACCCAAGGAGATAGCGACAGACAGGGGGACCGAGTTTTTGTCTTCTACAGTTAAAGAGGTATGTAAACTTTTACACATTAATCAATTACAGTCAACGGCGTATCATCATCAGAGCATTGGTTCATTGGAAAACTCGCATAAACATCTCGGTAATTACTTACGAATACAAACCGACAACCATTCGGATGCCTGGAGTACCTGGCTTCCTTACTGGTGTTTCTCATACAATACTTCAGTGCATACAGAAACTAGGTTTAGCCCTTACGAATTAATTTTTGGAAAAAAATGTGTTTTACCATCAAATTTAAGCTCGGATCAAGTAGATCCACTGACAGTATCCTTTAGAGTTAAAATATCGAATTCAATTATCACAAAAGGAAGCGAGAAATAATTTAATTGCAAGTAAGATAAACAGAAAAATAAAGTATGATCGTAATATGAACCCCGTAGTGTATAAGCCTAACGACTTGATATTACTTATGAATGAAACTGGGAATAAATTTCAGAGCATTTTTTCAGGTCCTTATAAGGTAATCAAAGATAAATCTCCTAATGTTGAGATAATGAAAGATAATAAACCATATGTAGTATATGGGTGTTTCTCTGCTATTTGGAAAATGGCCCATACAAGACTGTCCCTAAGCAAATTTTATTAAATTATGAGAGTTTTTGTTCATAAAATGAAGGACAATATTAAATGAATTATATATCTTTGAAAAGCCAATTGATTTTCGTCCTGGTTTTGGAGTTATAGACGATTTTATTAAAAATCAGACAGAGACTATTGTAAATGCACAGGGGAATGTTCTTATGAATGAAAGCATCTATTTTAGTATAAAACTACTACTATTTTACATTAATAATAACTTATCATACTAACGAAACAAATGTTAACGAATCAAATGTAAACAAAAAAACAACTATATTACTATACTTACTAATCAAATTATTTGAACAAATATTAGGAGTTAAAACTCAAGAGAAATTACTCATTACCAGGGGACTGTTTTACCTAACGTGGTTCACCAGCAGCAGATGCAGCAGTAGCACTGACATAATGGCGGTTGCCTGCTGAACGATTCACCTGAACGAACTTAGAAATGACAAAGCTGAAACTAAGAGATTATCTAGAGTGATCAGACTCACTCTGAGATAGGAATGCTGGAAAGAAGGACTACGTTTAGAAACGTTGAGCTTGCTGGAGTTTCCTGATAAGGGGAGCGAACTTGGTTAGGACCGGAAGAGCACCGTTGAAACCCTCTGGGCTGGCGTCGAGAGCGGCGCCGAAAGCCAGGATCTCGTCGATGGGAGCGAGCTGGATCCAGAACGCCATGCGGTCTTGAGACCCTTTTGCGTTCTGGCACTGGGAAGCCGATTTGGCGGCCGGTTGCGATTGAGTCGCGACCCGGCTGCGTTGACCTGAAACGATAGAAGTAGAGGCCTTGGGGGCCTTTGAACTGACTGAACTGACTGGAGGAGCGTCCGAGCTAGGCTGCGATCGCTCTCTCCAGTTCTCGAAGGGCTTCACGGTAGCACTGGCAGCACGCGGTGCCTTGGGGCAGCCGCGAAAGTTTGCTGTGTGGCCTGACTGGCCGCACAAGACGCAGGACGGAGCGGTGGGCGATTCGGGAGTGCGAGAGCACTCCTTAGTCCCATGCGGGTCTAGGCACTTGACGCACCTAGGGGAAGCAAAACAGTTTGCCGCCGCATGACTATACAATGGGAAACTGACCTGGGAAACCACGCTTGTGTGGAACTTCGACGCAGATGTTGGAGAGACCGCACACGGTGGGCATGCCTCTGAAAATGGACTGCCCTTGCGGGCTCTTCGCTAGGATTACTAATATGAAACTGTGGGAACTGCTTGCCACGGCGGCTGTGCATTTTGTGCACAGATTCGACGGGGAAGCCTTGAGAAGACAAGTCCTCTTGGATTTGCTCGTTCGAGAGCTCAAACGGCACGTTCCTGAGGACGGCACGAATTTTACGCTCCTCGGGGAGAGCGTAAGTGTGGTACTCGAGCTTTTGATCTGCAAGAAGCCGAGTAAGATTCCTGAAATCGGAAATGGAACTGACCTTAATAGAGTCACCCACGTTGGATGCCTTACTATACTGGATCTTGGGATTGTGCCTACCGCAGAGTGCTGAGACCTCGGTCCAGCGGCTCTTGTCCCGTAGAAAGACGGGGGGCGGAGACTTGAGTTTCGGCGGAGCCGAAACTGATTGCGACGCAGGCTGTGTTGCTGGGATCGCTGAAACGGATAAGGGCGCGAGTGTAGGCACAGAGGCCGGTATCGCTGGGGACAACGGCGTTGCTACATCACTCGAGGCCTGGCTATCTGGAAGGGAAGGAAGCGAAGTAGAAGTTGCTGACTGCTTCTACTTTTTCGACTTAGACTTAGATTTTTTCTCGACGAGAGTGTCATCACCACTGTCAGGCGGTGTTGTTTTCCGCTTAGACGCAGAGGACTGGCTGGCTGGCTCGCATACCGACAGAGGTTCGGGAATTGGAGAAGCTGGGGACATGGACAAGAAACCCGGGGGGACTAGCAACGAAGAGGTGCTGCTAGACGCAGTGGGCTGAGAAGCTGGAAGAGAAGGAAATGACAGGAGGGCTTGGGCGGCCCTCGCGGTGGCCTGAGCGATCGGGATCGGAGCGGTTGCTGGAGGTACCTGAAAATTCAAGACAGCCGGAACGGCTGGGGCTTGAGAAAGACGAGTGCGTAATACCTCTAATTCTTTAAGACTAGCATCTAATTTCTGAGACTGTTCCGCTATAACCTGACGTTTAGCGGAAATATCCTGACGTTTAGCTTCCAGTTTTTGATGTTGGACATCATTTTCCTGGTCTAACTCAACTAATTCCTTTTCTTTAGCAGCAATTGTTTGATCTTTATTAACCAATATTTGCTCAAGAGACTTGATACGAGACTTATAATGACGGACGATCCTAGATTTTTCGGCTTCGAACTCGGCCGAGAGTTGGGCCTTGAGGTGGGCGATATGATCTTCAGCATCCATCGTACTACCTGAAAATCCCTATCCTAAACGAACCTACGTGCCGGTGAACGGCGAAATGGCTGCACAAACTGCGCTGTAAGAGAAAACGACCTAGTACGGACCTATTGCCGGTGAACGGCGGACGATCAGGCACGGTTACGTATCCACCTGACCAGCGATGCTTCGGCCGGCAGCAGTCGGGTCCGCCCTGAAAAGGGCAGATGAATTAGCCCCGACTCCACACAGCCTCCACAAGAGAAAACTTTCCGAATGAGCTTAACTTGGGACCTTACCCGCACGAGTGCGAGGGAGGGAACAAGGGCAGCGCAATACGAACACTCGGGAGCGGCCGCAGACACGACCGTTCGGGAGCGAACGCAAACGGGAAGTGTGTTGGGGAATGCTTGCAGTCTTGCAGTTTGTATTTCGCGTGTTGAGGACGTGCCCGTCTCCGTGGTACTGTCCTTGGCCTGTAATGGCTGTGTTTTTAAATTTGTATTTATTGCTAACGGTCGCTGCTCAAGTTGCTGACAGTGAAGATAATAATTAAAATTGTCATGAGCTGAATATATCGGTAAGTGCGGTGCTTTACTTACTCTCAGGCTTCACATTTTTTATTCATATTTGATAGTTTATTTAATTCGCGTAGTAATAAGTCCTTTTTTTCATTGTAATTGATTACCAAATTTAAAGATTCTAGTTTATTTATATGCGAATAAAATGTGAAATAACATGCAAATAATCTATCTATACTTATAATAAATCTGTAGAGAGGTCAATTCTGTACATGAAATATTTTTTCAAAATAACTATCAGGGGGTGATTAGTGATCGATACTGATGCCAAAAATGCAATCAGTAAAATTTTTGTCTGTCTGTCTGTCTGTATGTTCCTTATAGAAACAAAAACTACTCTACGGATTTTAACGAAACTTGGTAAAATTATTCTTCATACTCCTGGGCAGGTTATAGTATACTTATTATCACGCTACAATCAATAAGAGCAGAGCAGTGAAGGGAAATGTTGGAAAAACGGGAGAAGTTACTTCATTTTTTAAGCTTCCGTTGCGTGTGCAGCCTTAATGGTTAAAGCTACATAGAAATCATGTATGACAGAAATATTCTTCATAAAATTATAGAAAAAATATCCCACGACAGTAAATAAATATGTCTATATTTTATGGTTGACTCACAATAACACGTGTAAATCACGATAGCTTAGCAGTTCGGAGCTTTCTGATTATATTTGTTTACTCTTACGTTTACAATACTCTCACTCATCCCTAATTTAAAAAAAAATAACATTATTACCTATTCAATAAAAAAAGAATCATAGAAATCGGTATAGAAACACCAAACTTATACATGAAATACGCTAATAACCCATCGCGCGTGAATACTGAATGATATAGGGATTATTTTTGCGTAACGGTTGCCGCGCTCGACGCGGCTCGCGGGCGGTAGGGTATAAAAAGGCTGGAGGCGAGCGCAAGCTTTTGCGCGATTTAATATAGGTAGGTACAGAAGGAACAAGCGTTACATTACCTGTCAAATTTCCCCAACCAATTTTAACTTATTATCGAGGGCATATAGTTCAAATTCAAGTAAAAAAATTTGACAGATTTGTAACGCTTGATGTACTGCCTTCTGTACATACAGAGATAAAATGGAAATCAAGGTTTTGTTTATTTCATGATCGTTTCTGCCTCTTGGAAGTCAGAAACCGTAGATTTCTTCGGAATAAAAAGTAACGTATGTGTTAACTACTACACCAAATTACATTAATATTGGCTTAGCCGTTTGGCAGTGAAAAGCAGCCATACATAACTATAGGTAGTATTGTATGTACACTGATAATGGCTGGATGGATGGATATTTGCTATTCTTTCACGCAAAAACTACTTAGCTTTACCTAGAATAACAATAAGCTAAGTATAATTAATGAAGATATTGCATGAATTAAGTAAAAGTTTTAACTTCAAGGAGGATATAATAATAGTATTTATCCAACTCTAATAAACGGTATCCACGCAGACGAAGTCGCGGGTCACAGCTAGTTCTGAATAAAATGCATGGCTCTACATTTAAAAAAAAAGAATTTCGTCTCTTAAGAAATCCCATTCACATTTATATCAAGAAAGTATTTACAATATGAATATATGGGGGTTGACCGCCTACCGACGATTTTCACGACGACTTCCGTGCTTCGGAGGGCACGTTAAGCAGTCCCGGGTGCTGTATACTTGTATACAGTAGTCGTGAGGGTTTGTGAGAAGCCATCTAGGCGCCCTAAAAATTCTGCCATCCACCACCCAGCACTGGGCCAGCTTGGTGGATTATGGCCTATACCTCCTCTGCACCCAGGGGAGAGACTCATGCCCTGCAGTGGGCTCATTACAAAGAGTTGTGATGATGATGATGATGATGATGATGAATATTCAAATGAATTAAAATAGTTTGTGACATTTTAATTCATTAATTTTAATTGGAATAAAAATAGTTAAGTATTTACAATTCAGTATACTTAAGTATTTAAAATATTCATCAATTATCTCGTAGCATTTACCTATGTCTTTATAACTCTAATATTTTTTCGTTTACCTATAGTTATTAAAAGGTAGGTTTTTATCATAATATCTATCGGTAGATAGATATACAATATTAATAGTCATACATAAAATCTCTACTGAATTCTATTTTCTAGGCGGCGCGGCGGCGGCGGCGGCGTAAACCATTTTATACCTACTCAAATTATCTTTATTGTGTTTCGCGATATATTTTAAGTAGTTCACAATCTTAGTGACGTTGCCCGTACCTAATGAAACGGTTCGATCTTCGATTCGAACTTACCAACTGATTGGAAGATATCAAATGAGTTTATGTATTCAGAATATACGATTACAAGACGGCCGCTAATGATCATCGATTCAATAGGACCAATCCCTATCGACTGAACTGTCTTTATCTGGTTCCTGCATCTGTCAATTTAAGATGCATATTTTCTATTATACATATTTACTTTATTTGAGTTCAGTTAATTATGATAATTAGGTATCTACAGTTGATTAATAGTTTAATTTATATTTTTATTTAAAACGATTTTATTTACATAGTTTATATTTTTTATGGCGACAATTTGTATTTTTAAGTTGAAAGTGGTTTGCGCTTAATAAATGAAAAATAAGAACTGTTACCCATACCATCTTAAAACAATTCTACCTACAGGTTCATATAGTTACTTAGGTGTATTAAATAAAATGTGTTTTTTACCAGATTCTATGGTGGATTCTTACCAATTCAGTTATATAGAGATCTTGTTTATGACTTACACTAGGTACGTACACATACAAAGTAGCTCTACAATTTCCAAATTTTTTTGATAAAACTGGACTAACTAATTGGTAACGCCGAGCACATTCAAATAAAACAGAATTATTAAAAAGGCACTGTCGCTTAGCCTTGATTTCTGTATTCCTGTTATCTATCCGAAATAAACAATTTATATATTATTATTATTTATTTATAATTTATATAAATTATTTGAAACTTCCATATGTAGGCTAGTTACGTATCAAGGAATTAATATATACTTATGAAATATTTTATATACAATATTGAAGAAAGATAAAAGCTAGGTGAGCATGCGTTGTGTTGTGCAGTCTTTAGTTTTGAATTTTAAACTTAAAGTGGTCGCCGCGTAATTTCATACGTGGTGAAACTAATTAAATGGTCAATGCAGAGATTTTCATTTCGTTGAATATATTTGTTAGTATTTTTTTAAATTCATGAAAATATTATTTTTTTCATTCGACAGTAAAATTAAGTTTAACTTTAACTTAAATAAATGAAAATGTGATAAATAAAAATTACCCGACCAGGATTCGAACCTGGGACCTCTCGTTTGCCGGACGAGTGCTCTTCCAACTGAATTTTTATTTATCACATTTTTCATTTATTTAAGAATAATTGAGCATTTTAAATGCAAAAAACTTAAAAACATTGCAATGCTTCACTTTAACTGGGATTCACAATTTCTGTAAAGAAATTGATCTCGGGTGGTCTTAGCTGCAAAGCTTATAAGATGAAGCTACGTTAGCAATATAACGTAAAAACAAAAATGTGGTAAGTAATTTCGAGGCGTAGCGCCAGGCCCCGGTAGCTCAGTTGGAAGAGCACTCGTCCGGCAAACGAGAGGTCCCAGGTTCGAGTCTTGGTCGGTTAATTTTTATTTATCACATTTTTCATTTATTTAAGAATAATTGAGCATTTTAAATGCAAAAAACTTATTAACTTTAACTTGTTGATAAAATAGTCTTCTAGTGATAAGTCGTTTTTTGACAATAGGAACAAGTTGATAGTCGACAAAGTAAAATTAGGTATATACCTACCTACCTACTCATAGGATTTGATAGGGAATAGTTAGTTTGTACATGCTATCGACGTTTCGATATATTAATAACGATATGAAAATACATGTTTTTTTTAAAGAAAGAAAGAAAGAAAGAAAGAAAATATTTATTTGTCAGAATGTGGTAAATAGGTACAGTTCTTATAATTAATTTCAGTGCAGACACATTCACCCGTTTAGGGCATACAAAAATTTAACTCTAATAAAGTTTAAGTAAATTTAATATAATATTATTATCTAATTAATTGCTTAATATATAGGTACATATAACATACTATTTCATGTCAATTTAGGATTAAATGTCAACTTTTGTGATTAAAATATTCATTCAAGTCATAAAAACAATTTTGGACTAGCCACATCTTAAGTCTATATTTAAATTTATTACATACAAGATTTTTTATGTCATTAGGTAATTTATTATAGATTTTTACGGCCATTGATGTACAGTTTCTAGATTTCATGGCTGTCCGCATAGTTGGTAACAATAACCTATTTGGGCGCCTACAGCTGTAAGGTCGTGGATCATCATATAAACATTCGAATAAGTTCAAATGGTTCCTAACAAAAATACAAATTTCATAAATATATAAACTAGGAACTGTTAAGATTTTAAGGCTTTTGTATATAGGTCTACATGAAACCCAGTTTTCAATGTCATGTATGGCCCGAATGCATGCTTTTTGTGCTAAAAAAACTTTATTTACATGACATGAGTTTCCCCATAGAACTATGCCATACCTCAAAATGGAGGAGACGTTTCCGTAATATGCCTGAAGGGCTGTTTCTTTGCTAGCAGTTTTTCCGAGTTTCCATAGGGCATAAGCATAAGAATTTATTTTATTGCTCAATTTCACAATATGTTGTTCCCATGTGCATTTGTCGTCTAGTACCATACCGAGAAAAGTAATGTCATTTGCGTGTTTTAAGAATTCGTTGTCATAACATATATTTAGGTCTTTTTTGTTCCCATTTTTATTAGTAAACTGAACATATTTTGTTTTACTTAAGTTTACCTTTAGATTGTTTAGTTTACCTTCCTATTGGTATTAATTAGTTTTTATCCTACGCGTTTCGTACATTACGTATCTTCCTACTAACAGCGAACTTGCATTCTCACAAAATCTCTTATTTCATTTTTATCGATTTTTACATACATATATTTTTTTTTTCAAAAATAAGCGTTTAGAACTTGACCCACCACGAACGCTACGTAGGTAACAAAACCGAACGACGCTTTTTGTTCGACCTTCTGGATTATCCACTACCTTGGTTAATAGGGATGTAAATGTCTAAGGATGCAGATTTGTCTCTCCATATTCAAACCCTATATGGCCTCGATCCATAACTGAGTCGCATACCTACAATTAGATGCAAGAACCACTTAAGCCAAAGTAACTTTCCACCGTTCCTGTGTCTTCACTTCGAAACCTATGCGAGGAATCACTCTGTGTCTTCACACTTAAGAGCCCACTGTCAAAAAATATAACTTCCTAACGCACTGCCCTTTTCCGCGTGCCCCTCACGCACCCCTCACGCTACACTCGTCATTAAACATTTAAGATTTGAATTTCGTGCCAATGGCGCTATCGCAGGTCAACAGCGTTCAATGTTAAGGAACAAGAAATATACGGAGTCGCAACAACTGTTATTAAAAGTATTTTTATAATCTCTTAATATTGTTTAGTGAAAAAATGTTAAATGTTTGAAAGTTTCATTAATTATAAGTACCTACCTAACGTGTTATATCTTGTATTTTTTTAATGTGATTAATTGTAGTTGTTGTTGAGTTGTCCCTTTATTATAATTTGATCGACTTTAATAATTTGTTATATTTACGTCTGATATTTATGTTGAATTCAATGGCATAGTAACTAACATATTAAAAAAACGGAGTTTTGAACTTAATAATGTATAAAGGTATAATTTACTTTACAAAAGAAAAAAAACAATCTTTTACAATTCCGAAAAATCCAATCTTCGTTGTCGAACTGGTTGACTGTGAAGTGAATCAGTACTATTAACAAATGGTTGAATATTGATCGTCGACAAGGTAGGTGTGGAAACATTTACTATTCATGGGTCTCGAATATTTTTTGTTGTTGGGTAGCGAGGATCCACCAATTCAGGCAACAAACACTCCATATAAAATGAGACAAGTTTGGGTTCCATTTCTTATCACTTCCCGTTTGCGTTCGCTCCCGAACGGTCGTGTCTGCGGCCGCTCCCGAGTGTTCGTATTGCGCTGCCCTTGTTCCCTCCCCCGCACTCGTGCGGGTCAGGTGCCAAGTTAAGCTCTTTCGGAAAGTTTTCTCTTGTGGAGGCTGTGTGGTGTCGGGGCTAATTCATCTGCCCTTTTCAGGGCGGACCCGACTGCTGCCGGCCGAAGCATCGCTGGTCAGGTGGATACGTAACCGTGCCAACGAAGCCTGATCGTCCGCCGTTCACCGGCAATAGGTCCGGACTAGGTCGTTTTCTTTTTCAGCGCAGTTTGTTTTCGTTAGACTTTCTTTCAGCCCAGCATTATGCCTCGTCACCTTGGGTGTACCGGGCTTGAATGCGATCATTGCGATCAGATCTTTCATGATAAACAATACTTTCAGGAATATTCGGATAAAGCCTACCTTGAGCTTAAACAAGTTAAGGAGGAGTTAGATACCGAAGAAAAAGAACACAGTGACAGGATCGAATTGTTCAATAAATTGGTTGGTGAATTCCATGAGTTGAAAAAGGACAGAAATGCCCTTTCCGCTAAATACAAGTCCTTGCAAAAGCAATTGTCCGCTCGTCCTCAAGTCGCCTCCGTTTCTCAGGGGTTCCAAACCGACTCTCCAGCGTCTCCAGATCCACCTGAATGCGTCGAGCCTCCTTCAGATCGCATGTCGGTAGACTCCACCGCATGCAAACGGAAAATTACCCCGCCGGGTAGTGATTCCGACTCCGCTCCTTTAGTTCCAGAATCTCCTGCTCCGTTCACCGAGGTTCGCACAAAGTCCAAGTCTAAGAAAAAGAAGAAGCAAGACGCTTCTTCGAACTTATCTCCATCAGTTTCAGCTGCTTCAGCCGCTGTTCCTGCTCCGCAAAATGTCGCACCAGCGTCTGCTCCTGCGCCTTTTGTTTCAGCGATCCCGGCGTCACAGCCTGCGTCGCAATCAGATTCCGCTCCGCCGAAAGTCAAGTCTCCGCCCCCCGTCTTTCTACGGGACAAGAGCCGCTGGACCGAGGTCTCAGCTCTCTGCGGTAGGCACAATCCCAAAATCCAGTACGTGAAGGCATCCAACGTGGGTGACTCCATCAAGGTCTTAGTCTGTTCCATTTCCGATTTCAGGAATCTTACTCGGCTTCTTGCTGATCAAAAGCTCGAGTATCACACTTACGCTCTCCCTGAAGAGCGTAAGATTCGTGCTGTCCTCAGGAACGTGCCGTTTGAGCTCTCGAACAAGCAAATCCAAGAAGACTTGTCATCTCAAGGCTTCCCCGTCGAATCTGTGCACAAAATGCACAGCCGCCGAGGCAAGCAGTTCCCACTAGCGCTAGTAATCCTAGCGAGGAGCCCGCAAGGGCAGTCCATTTTCAGAGGCAAGCTCACCGTGTGCGGTCTCTCCAACATCCGCGTCGAGGTACCACACAAGCGTGGTTTTCCAGGTCAGTGCCACCGCTGCCAACTGTATGGTCATGCGGCGGCAAACTGTTTTGCTTCCCCTAGGTGCGTCAAGTGCCTAGATCCGCATGGGACTAAGGAGTGCTCTCGCACTCCCGAATCGCCCACCGCTCCGTCCTGCGTCTTGTGCGGCCAGTCTGGCCACACAGCAAACTTTCGCGGCTGCCCCAAGGCACCGCGTGCTGCCAGGGCTACCGTGAAGCCCATCGAGAACTGGAGAGAGCGACCGCAGCCTAGCTCGGACGCCCCTCCAGTCAGTTCAAAGGCCCCTAAGGCCTTGACTTCTATCGTTCCAGGTCAGCGCAGCCGGGTCGCGACTCAATCGCAACCGGCCGCCAAATCGGCTTCCCAGTGCCAGAACGCAAAAGGTTCTCAGGACCGCATGGCGTTCTGGATCCAGCTCGCTCCCATCGACGAGATCCTGGCTTTCGGCGCCGCACTCGACGCCAGCCCAGAGGGTTTCAACGGTGCTCTTCCGGTCTTAACCAAGTTCGCTCCCCTTATCAGGAAACTCCAGCAAGCTCAACGTTTCTAAACGTAGTCCTTCTTTCCAGCATTCCTATCTCAGAGTGAGTCTGATCACTCTAGATAATATCTTAGTTTCAGCTTTGTCATTACTGCTAATCTTAGCCTTATTTTTTTTTCACTTTCAGTTCCTTTTGGTGGCAGCCGTCTGGATGCCGCTCACTGCGCAGCCTCTCTCTCCAATTGGCTGTCGCTCCGATGAAGACTAATGGCCTCAATCAAGGTGAGTCAGTAAAGGGGGATGTTTAGTGGGTATGCTCGGCTTCACTGAGTGAGTCTCCACACTGTCTGGGTATTCTATCTTCCGTTAGCCACTGGGGTTAACAGCTTATAGAATGCCCATTCGTCCGTAATAGGATTCATCCTCCTCCCGCTAAAGCTTGCTTTACTGGTTAAAGCTTGTTTTAGGGGGTGCCAAAATTTTCTGTGGCGGAAAAACAAAAAAAAAAAAAAAGTTCCATTTCTTTCTTCCAAAACTGGTCGTCCTTTTCTAATACTTCAATTTTTTAACTTATTGTCCCCATAACATATAGCTAAGAGACATTTAGTTTTCTTTGCGATATGCATTTGACCTTGGACTTGGAAGTACCAATCCGACTTTTTGTTTATTTTCACCTGGAATAAGAATCGAATCAAAATATTTGAAACTCAAAAAAACTGTAAGCAAACATTTTTATGATAATTAATAAGTGTTTGCCTGTAAGTGTGTAGGTGTGAATACTTAAATTGTCATGTCTATTTAAGAAGTGTATTTAAATATTAAGCAATATCTGGAACGCTCAGTTACCTAATGTAGATTAAAAAATATTGAAAAAAAAACTATTTTATTGAAATAAAAAATCGAATTATAGATTCTAGGACAGGATAAGAGATTATGATGAGTCTTGTGGGATTTATAATTTTTATCCCTACAAGGAAGGAGAAGAAAGGACGAACATGAATTTTTTGCATGAATTCAACCTTCCGTACATTATACGTAGTAACTTTTATCAGAACTCAGTCATATTTACATCTAACGCAAATAATTGTATATTTTTTATCAAACTACAGATTCTTAAAATAAACAAAGAGTGAAAAATCAGCAAAAATTATTAATATTAATGATGACATACTTTATATATACAGGGTGTCCAAAAAACGACTCGTTTGGATGACACTGGAGATAGATAGACCTTAGGACTATCTGATAACGAGAACACTATGTTGAGAAAAAGAGTGAAATTTCCTTATGTCCTTGAATTTAATTGAGTTTTTGGAAAGTAATTTGTCTGGTACATGGTTGTCTGGTAGAAATCGCTCCTCAGCGATAAGACCGCCAAGTTTTTATGTTTAGTGTAAGTGTTCTTTTTTCTTTTACTTTACCTGTAAAAACTGAAGTGTAAATAAATAAATAAATAAATAATTTCTGAAAAAATTTTCTTTTTAAATGTCAAAAACGTAACTTTTAACTGATCTAAAAAATATTGTATGTTGATTACATAAGACATTTTTTTTTCAAAGATAGCTAAAACTACAGATTAAAAAAATAGGTATGATCATTTTTTAGGGACAAAAACAATTTCAATAACGTATGAATTTTACATACCGAATTAGTCGAAGAGAGTGGTTCTTTTAAATTTTCGCCTTTGTTTGTATTACAAATATTATCTTTGCCACTTTTTTGAAATGAGATTTCGGGAAGCAAATTATCGTTATCTATTGTATCCAAATGTGCGATCTCCTAAAAAACAACTTGTTATATGAGAACACAAATATTTTACACTGACGATGATAGACTTTTACTATGCAGTGTGTGGCTTGATATAAAGTAATAAAACTTTAGAGAAGCAGTATAAACAGTTTTATCGATGAAAATACCACGTATGGATGGTAAAATCCAAAACCCTGCCAGTCTGCAGATACTTTTATTTTTACTTTAGAAAAATTCACCTTAATCTGTAAAAAAATGGATTGATCTATGATGGAATAGATTTGTCGACGTCAATCGAGCTAATGGAATATAGTTGGGATTACTAGATCAACGTCGACCAACCGTCGATCGACTGGTTAGTGGAGAGGTATATTTCTATCAATTTAAATTACCATATCAGTTCTTGACTTCGATTGACTATAGATCGATTGGTCTGGTAACACCCTAAATAATAGAGATAACAAATTTTCGATTGCCATATTTTGTAAATTTTGTTAGTAATTAAAATAGTTGAAGATTTTATGGTATTCCTTTCATTCAATTAACCATGTATGCTAGAGAGATTTCATCCTTGCAATTGACCCTAACGATCGATGCAATAAAAATATTTTTTACGGATTTTAGTCGGTTTGATTCTCGGGTGAGGAGAGCGAAGTTTCGAAAATCTTTAAATGCGGCTTTATTTCTTTCCCAAAATAAAGGAATATTTCGTTTGAGTAAAATTTGTTATCTCTATTATTTAGAGTACCTACTTTCCCTCCAGGTGGAATAAAAAAATCCACTAAAAAGGCTATAAAATATTATTAAATGAAAGATTATTTTCGACTTAAGTTACTAAATAACACTAAATAAAATGACACCATTCAGTTCAGGCCGATAATGAGACAATTTACTGGCAATCGTCGCGTCTCATATTCAAAAAATGTTCATAATGTAGCCAAAGTTTTTCTGAGGCAAACTGTAATTAATATATCATTTTATTTTCATGTGAACCTGAGTTATACACGAAATTCATAATAGCATTTTTAAAGTTCTGCTGCTCATATAAAAAATGGCGACTTTGATTGATAAAAGTAACTTGACAGTTAGACAAAACAGCTGATTGTCAGTTGCGAAGAGAGAAATGTTTTTCGTTGTTTATATTTAATTGAATTGAATTATGTTACTGTGTAATTATGCTTTTGGAAGCTGGATGGACATGTAAAAACAAACAATGGGGATGAATACATGTTTTATGCTTACTTTTGTAAAATAAACTCATACTAATTATTTACCTATTCAACTTGGAAGCTTGTTATTGTATCACAGGTAACGAATGTACTAAGAAAGCAAATAGGTATTTAATTACTATTTGATTCTTTAAAATGATTCCAAAAATTGTCATGCTATTACAGCCTGGACTTTCCGGGAAAATCCGGGAGAACACAGCAAAAACTCGTAAGAAGAACAAATAAATCCAAAATCCAAGATAACAGGGCAACAACAACTGAAAGCATCTACAACTAGGCGACGGTGCAGACCGACTGATTTTTGGATTGCGATCTGAGATCGATTAATCGAAAAACTATTTTTTTTGGGCTAAAGATCGATATTTTTTTATCGATCTGAAGGACTGAATCGATTCAATGAATCGATATTTTACAATGTAAGATCAACCTTCAATTTTTTCGGTTCCGATAAAAAAAGGTTTTGCTTGAATAAACTCAAAAAAGATTTAACTTGGAGTAGAGGGGTTCGGAATTGAACGAGAGCTAAGCAACAAATAAAAACTTTTGTTTTTTTTTTGTGAATCGATTTATTAGTTTGTGTTTGAAATTGATTTAAAATATCTATCTTTTTTATAAGAAGCACCATCCTTAGACTGATTTTGTTTTGATCAACCAGATCAATCAGCTCGTTTTGTGCCTGACTGACAGATTATAGAAACATTCATGATATATTTGAGCATGGCAGCTTTCCGAATTTTAAATATTTTTTCACACGTAAAATATGAGCCATTTCAATATCACAATGGTTAGAACTTAATTAGAACATGTTAAACTACAATAAAATCAGCAGCACATAAAGATATAAGATATACAAGAATTTTGTCTAAATAAATAATCTACAGGGTTAATTTTAATTTTTTTTTATATAATTTTAATAAAATTAACCCTGTTTAGTAATGACCACGATTATAAATATTTAAAAAAAAAACTTTATTATTTACACTGCCAAATAGAGTACCTACGTATATAATCTAAACTAAATCAAAGCTACAGAGGAAAACTAGCTAAAACTAGAAAAACGAGCTAATATAAAAACTTTTTTTTTTTTTTTTTTATATTGTAAGGATAGGACGTTTGTCTTCCATGCCACCTGATGGAAAGTGCGCATGAAGACTATGGTGTTACACGTCCATCCACGAGAAACCTATTCACTCGACACTTAAAAGTTCCAGGACTGTAGTGGTCAGGAAAAACAGACGCAGGCAGATTGTTCCACACCTTGGCAATCCGTACCAAAAAGGAACTATCGAAGCGTTTTGTTCGACTTCTTGGTATATCCACTATATACGGATGGAAATTCTGTCTGCGTCTGGTAGTCCGGTGGTAAAAAGGGGTGGGTTCAATTTGGTCAAAAAGAGCACTCGCACAATCACCAAAATGTAGCCAATAAAATACTGTCAAACAAGCAACCTTACGACGATGCTCTAGCGTCTGCAATTTTTTAAACTACAGAGAAAATCATTGTCACATACTTCTTGTTTACTCATTGGAGCTGTGGTATTATTAGGCATTATAAAACTATTTGTTGGTACGTTTACAATCTTTGTGTACAAATTAATTTGATATAAGAATATATTTTTCAAAAAATTAATTGTATCTTTACTAACCGGTTTACTTCACAGAATTTAAAAAAAAAAAACAATATTAAATAATAATAAATAAATAAATATTTCTGACACTTACACAACATTATCTAGCCCAAATTAAGTTTCTTAAAGAACTTGTGTTATGGATACTAGATAACTGATATACTTAAGAAATATATAAACATACATATTGAATAAATACATATTTTTTATTAGAATAAACTTAAATAAACATAAAAACATCCATGACTTGACGGCTAATATCTGTGTTCATCACACCGATATCCGCCGCCGCCGGGATTCGAACCCAAGACCTCTGGCTTAGAAGGCAATATATGTTACCACTACACCAGCCGGTCGTCAAAATTATATTATTTAGTGATATCAGTAAAAGTATAAAATAAGTAAATAGATTAACCTTTTAACCGTAAGTAAATTAGTTAGTTCAGATGACGACTCCACTGTGCCAAAGAAGCTCTGTGCCAAAGACATTTTATTTCTGAAAAATATTGTTGATAAGGCAATAAAAACTATTTTTTTCATATCGTAATATTGATACATAATATTTAAATACATTGAATCTCGTACTAGACTAAATCGTCACGAATTGCATAAAAAACGGCGATGTATGTCTACATCGCATTTTTATATTTGCATCCTACTCACATCGCTTTCTTTTCGACAGAGGCATAGGTCAGGCTAATCTGGTAGCGATCGACAGTTTCATACAAATTCACATGCCGTCCATTATAAGTAGACCTCCGTCAGTCAATACCTCATCTTGCAACGTAAATTTAGTTATCATGTTTTAAAATAAATAGTTTCAAAACCCACTTTTGGTTTTTGAACCGATAAATGGACTAGCGCGCTATCCCTGCCGCTTAGATTTAATGTTTTTATTTCCCATTATAGTCAATTATAAATTTGTACTATGTATTTTAATCCTTTATCGTACGTAAGCTTAGCACTGCCGACGACAAAGTGATACGTGTTCCCCCTTCGACGAACCGAGCGGGGCACTGAGCTGTCGATCCCATGAACGTTCAATATAAGGTCTTTTCCAGTGGACGTAAAGGTTAGAATTGCCTGTTCTGTTTTAACACTTTTAGCTCGGAACTAGAGGACGTAAGTCTCAAAACCTGTTTTTGCTTCTTGTAACGATTGTGTACATTTTATTGAAAACTAGCTGCTGCCCGCGACGTCGTCTGCGTGAACGCTATGCAGCACCAAACGCACCTACGATTATAACACTGCTAGCGTGATAATATGTAGCCTATATGTTGACCCGACTTCTTAACTATCTTCATGCCAAATTTGAAGTAAATCCATGCAGTACTTTTTGAGTTTATCCCGGAAAGACAAACAGACAAACAGACAAACAGACACAAATTCTAAAAACTATATTTTTTGTTTCTGTTTCGATTGTAGATCATACCCCAAGTATTCTTTTAAAAAAATATTCAATGTACAGTTTTGACTTTCCTACCATTTTATTATATGTATAGATATTGTTTGACAGCTTTTTAAAACGATATAATATCTTACACTCAGAAAAATTTCATGTAGTTTTCTCCGGCAGTTTAAGAGATATATTGAGAAATCTCTAAAAAACACCTCTTTTTCAAATAAAAAAAGTATTGAACAAAAATTTGAAAAGTACAATTTGCTTAATACAATAAAAAGAAAAAGATATGAATAATCATTCCTCTAAATTTTGGAAACATCGAACTGCAATACAATAAAGCAAATCACTTCAAAGTCATAAGATTCTTGAAAGCAAAACCTTAAAATCCAATAAAAAATATAAGATTAGGTATAAATTTAGTGGTAGATTCGCGGACGGTGACAAGGTGTGGCGGCAGCGGTGCACAGTGGATCGAAAATCGACTTTCATTGACATAGGAAAATAAAATTTTAGGTATAGTTTTTTTCGTTGCATTTCGCTTTGGCTTACCATAACTATGCTCACATATGACAAAAAAGTTAATTTAAGATATAATCAGATGAGTTATAACTTTTTTCCGAAAAATTTGTATGGAGCTCGTATGTAAAATCCGATTATCTTTGGATCTGCAAGTCAAACCGTAATATCCTTACAGAAGGTTTTAGAACTAATTATTTGTGATTTTTTGGCATACCACATATAACGGTTACAGGTGCAGAATTTTTTTTTAAAATCGTTTAGTAAAATATATTTTTTTGTTTCGTTAATTATACGTTTTTTTACATTCAGTCAAAATACTAAGTTACAAATAGTACCAATAACCTCTTATTATCTTCCTAATCCGAGTAAGACCTGGCCTAAGTAGATATTAAATAACCATTGTTGTTTAATAATGGCAAACAATAACATAAATGATTAACTATTATTATTCTGAGAAATGAGTCATGAAGGCTATGATTTAGGGTAAATAATACTTGGTTTAATTAACAGAACCGATTGCCGGCACATATCTGAGCTGAGCGCACCTCGTTAAAAAAGTATAATGCGACAACATAAAAATGGTTTTATTCCTAAGGATTATATTTTACTTTGTATTTTATGCTAAGACTAGCTTTATCCCGCAACTTCGTATGCGCTTAACTACCCTTCTCATGGAAAGTTCAGAAACTATACAACCAGACACCCACTGAAAGAACCTTTATACCAAGTATCACACCCATGCACTCAAGGAATAAGTTTTTTCATACAAACTAAAAATCATATATTTCCCGTGCCCGTGGGAATTTTGGGATTTTTTTTCGTAGCACAACCAGTCACTCTTTGAAGAACCTAGATGCCAAGTATCACATCCGTACACTCAAGGAATAAGATTTTTCATACAAACTAAAAAGTCCAACCATTTCCCGTGGGAATTTCGGGAATTCCTTCCATAATACAAACAGACACTTATTGAGGAACCTTTATATCAAGTATCACATCCGTGCACTCAAGGGATGGGATTTTTTCATACAAACTAAAACATCATATATTTCCCGTTCCCGTGGGAATTTCGGGAATTCCTTTCATAACACAACCAGGCACACATTGAAAAACTTTTACACCAAGTTTCACATCGGTGCACTCAAGGAATAAGATTTTTCATACAAACTAAAAAGTCCTATATTTCCCGTTCCCGTGGAAATTTCGGGAATTCCTTCCTTAGTGCACCCCTACATCCCCTAAAGAATGTATGTTCTAAATTTCAGCTCTCTACGCCCAGTAGTTACGGCTGTGCGTTGTCTGTCAGTCACTCAGTCACTCAGTCACTCAGTACCTCAGTCACTCAGTCAGTAACGGAACAGTTTTATATATATTGATTAAGGACTTTTGCTAGCAAAACTGATTAGAAAAATCTTTTGTCAGTGAGGGTAGTTAAGAAAAGGTAATTTGTTTATTACATACTTATATTTGTCATTTAGCAGACATAAACATTGTCATTCAAAAATAGAATGCAGTAATAAAATAACATTTAATTAGCGTGGCAACTTGGCCCATTTGTTAGTTTTCCTACTATCTTACAACTATGTTAGTACATTAAATTAGAAATCTAATAACAATATCGTTTATGTCTTTGTGTATACAATAAAAAATTTCAAACAAAATACAATTCAAAAATATGGAATGTATAAACAAATTACAGCAATAAAGTATCAAAAATCTATAAAATAGCTACACTAATTAATATTATACTTATATATTATTTTTAATATTCGAGATCACTCTCGTCAGATTCCAGTTCGGAATCAGGATCCAAGTTAGATATATCGATAAACTCGATATCAGGTCCCGAAGACTTAATCAGATCTAAAGTTTCACTGAATAAATCCTGGCTTTTCTTAGCATCTAATTTTGGTCTATGTGCTGATATCAAAGGATCAGATGAAAGAAGAAGCATGTTGAGGATATCTTCATTGGAAGCTTGCCTGGACTTCTTTCGTGAATGATGTTCACGGAACCTCCTAAAATCTTTGTTACGTGCCTCTGCGGCTTCTTCAGAGAGGCTTCCAATTGGCACAATATCGTTTGTGGCGATTATGTCTGCACCGTGAATCAACAGCTTGTGGACAGTCGACGACATGTAGTACCAATCGTACAACTCCACGTACCTTTCTGCTGTTTTCCGGGTATATTCTTTAAATTTCAAAACATCGATTTGCTCTCCAGATGTTATTGCTTGTAATATCACAGCAAACCGTCTAACGAGCTCACATATGTGCCGGCAATCGGTTCTGTTAATTAAAGCAAGTATTATTTACCCTAACTCATAGTCTGAGTGACTCATTTCTCAGAATAATAATAGTTAATCATTTATGTTATTGTTTGCCATTATTAAACAACAATGGTTATTTAATATCTACTTAGGCCAGGTCTTACTCGGATTAGGAAGATAATAAGAGGTTATTGGTACTATTTGTAACTTAGTATTTTGACTGAATGTAAAAAAACGTATAATTAACGAAACAAAAAAATATATTTTACTTAACGATTTTTAGAAAAAATTCTGCAGCTGTAACCGTTATATGTGGTATGCCAAAAAATCACAAATAATTAGTTCTAAAACCTTCTGTAAGGATATTACGGTTTGACTTGCAGATCCAAAGATAATCGGATTTTACATACGAGCTCCATACAAATTTTTCGGAAAAAAATTATAACTCATCTGATTATATCTCAAATTAACTTTTTTGTCATATGTGAGCATAGTTATGGTAAGCCAAAGCGAAATGCAACGAAAAAAACTATACCTAAAATTTTATTTTCCTATGTCAATGAAAGTCGATTTTCGATCCACTGTGCGGTGGCGCGCTGTCGCGGTGCCCATATCTTGTACTATAATGTTTCATATTATATTAAGTATTATATGAAGGCTAATATTAAAAATAATCTGGAATAATTCGATTGATATAGGTAAATTGGTTACAAAGAATAATACACTTATAATTATATAAGACACCGAATATACTTCTAAGATACCGAAACGTCGAGTTAAAGTTTAAAATGTAAATATACGGGATAAATCCTGTTAAAAAGTGTTTTTCAACACACTTGCTCGTAAAGTGAGCCTTATTGTATTGTATTTAGAACTATAAACTGGGCTATAAGTCACGCGTGCATAATATATTATATTATACCCTAGTGCATAATGTCATCAATAGTTAATTATGCAGTTATATTATACAATGTTTATTTATGTTAATCAATTTATTTAGTTATTATAGTATGATTTTTATAAGTAATAAATGAGTTAGTCTATTGATTTCCGGAGAGCAGACTGACACGACGGTTGGTAGACGACGACATAGCATAACGTGGTCCGATAGTTCTGGCGGGAAAGTTATTGGAGGGGAAAGAGAAACCGGGATTGATTTAGTCAGTCTACTCTCCGCTTTTAGAGGAGAACGAGCCGCTTTGTGATAAAGGTCAGTGTCGTTAAGATTGTGATATTTACTCGTAACTCATTCATTTAGTCGTAACTCGTTTTACATCGTAATTCATTTAGTCGTAACTCATTTATTACTTATAAAAATCATACTAGAATAACTAAATAAATTGATTAACATAAATAAACATTGTATAATATAACTGCATAATTAACTATTGATGACAGTCGGCCATCCAACTTACATCGTGCGTCCTCGAACGATTTACAAATCTGATAAGATGCTAAGAGTATATATTACAACAAAATTTCATAAATTTCAATTAGCCCCAGTTTTCTATAGAAAAATTAGCATTATACGATTTGGATGCACCAAAAACGATATAATTTTGCTAAGCAGGTAGCTGATTGAGGTGTCAGAAGGAGCGCCTCAATGCGTTTGACAAAATAAAATCAATTTAAGTAATACAAATTTTCAAAATTACTATGTAAACTACGATAGGTTAGGTTTGGGTCAGGTTAGGTTAGGTTAGGTTAGGTTTTTGGTTGCTTTTCTCTGCAAATAACTTTTTTATTTTCAGGCCGATTTCGGAGTTCGACCCCTCTGAAGGAATGTATCGATGAGATCTACACGAACAAACAATAAAAACGCTGAGTTACTGTACAAAATTTTGAAATTTTCGACCAAAACCCCAGTTTTCTATAGAAAAATTTGCAATATACGATTTGGATGCACCAAAAACGATATAATTTTGCTAAGCAGGTAGCTGATTGAGGTGTCAGAAGGAGAGCCTCAATGCGTTTGACAAAATAAAACCGAAAAAATCCAATTCATTTCTAAAATTTTTCTTACACCCAAACCTAACGGTGGCAAACGTTTCATTTTAAATTTAAAACAATTAAATAAATTTATACAGACAGAGCATTTTAAAATGGAAGTGTTGGCGGCACTATCTATCGATAATTAAGTGGACTGTAATTGTGGTTGGAAAAAACAATATTTTCAAATTAAGTTAATAATAAAATGACTCACCAGACAAAGGGGAGGGATGTTGGGAATATTAGCCTGTAGTCGCCGTTTTCGGTGATCGGATTCTCTTTCCTTGATGAGTTTGGTGCCAAATGTGAATCGGTTACTCCTTATTGCTCAGCTCCGGTAGCTAATTAGATTTAAATTATAGCAGCACAGCGACGTGTTGCGTCCTCGATCGGTTCGCGGTCGAACTTCAAGTCCAGGGTCGGTAAGGTGGGGGGAGGGTGAGTGTCAAAAATACTAAAGTAGAAAAAGTTCACTTAAATATTGATAGATGGCGCCACCAGGAAGATTACCGTACGGCTTGTAAATTAATACCTAGTAACGGTTTTCTAGCAACAATAGACATTAAAGACGCATTTTTTTTAGTACCCATAAGAAAACACGACCGTAAATACCTGAGATTCGAATTTAAACCTTACAACTCAACGAATAAGATAACTTATCAGTTCAATGGAATGCCGTTCGGCTTCATCAACTTTCCTAATACCGTTTTTCTTAATAACTTTTTTGTTTTCAGGCGGATTTGGAGGTTCGACCACTCTGAAGGAATGGGACGACGAGCTGCACAATAATAATGAATAAAAACCAGGGGTAAGTATAGAAATTTAAAAACTTTTAGAACAAAATTTTGATTTTACGTTGATTTACCAAGATTACTAGGGATGATTGGTGAAAAACTGAAACTAAATGAAAAGCTAGGGGGGTGTTTAGGGTCTCGTAAGAAGCCCCTCGGTTAGTTTTAATAATCTATATAAGAATATGAAACCACCTTAGTACATAAAGTTATGGTTATACACAAAGAAAGTGTTTGTCAATTTAAGTTATATGGGTGATCTATGTAAAAACCTGAAAAACGTGAAAAATAAGAAAACCTTGCTGAAACCAACAATAAAATTACTCCGGTTAGCTAGCAGAAACCGATTTGGATAATATAAAACAAAAAGAACGAGAATAATAACAAGATTTTCAGTATCAAAGTGTTTTGGTTAGGTTAGGTTAGGTTAGGTTAGGTTAGGTTAGGTTTTTGGTTGCTCTTCTCTGCAAATAACTTTTTTATTTTCAAGCCGATTGCGGAGTTCGACCCCTCCAAAGGAAGGTATCGACAAGATCTACACGAATAAACAATAAAAACGCTGAGTTACTGTACTAAATTTTGAAATTTTCGACCAAAACCCCAGTTTTCTATAGAAAAATTAGCAATATACGATTTGGATGCACCAAAAAAGATATAATTTTGCTAAGCAGGTAGCTGATTGAGGTGTCAGAAGGAGCGCCTCAATGCGTTTGACAAAATAAAATCAATTTAAGTAATACAAATTTTCAAAATGACTATGTAAACTACGATAGGTTAGGTTTGGGTCAGGTTAGGTTAGGTTAGGTTAGGTTAGGTTTTTGGTTGCTCTTCTCTGCAAATAACTTTTTTATTTTCAAGCCGATTGCGGAGTTCGACCCCTCTGAAGGAAGGTATCGACGAGATCTACAAGAATAAACAATAAAAACGCTGAGTTACTGTACTAAATTTTGAAATTTTCGACCAAAACCCCAGTTTTCTATAGAAAAATTAGCAATATACGATTTGGATGCACCAAAAACGATATAATTTTGCTAAGCAGGTAGCTGATTGAGGTGTCAGAAGGAGCGCCTCAATGCATTTGACAAAATAAAATGAATTTAAGTAATACAAATTTTCAAAATGACTATGTAAACTACGATAGGTTAGGTTTGGGTCATGTTAGGTTAGGTTAGGTTTTTGGTTGCTCTTCTCTGCAAATAACTTTTTTATTTTCAAGCCGATTGCGGAGTTCGACCCCTCTGAAGGAAGGTATCGACGAGATCTACACGAATAAACAATAAAAACGCTGAGTTACTGTACTAAATTTTGAAATTTTCGACCAAAACCCCAGTTTTCTATAGAAAAATTAGCAATACACGATTTGGATGCACCAAAAACGATATAATTTTGCTAAGCAGTTAGCTGATTGAGGTGTCAGAAGAAGCGCCTCAATGCGTTTGACAAAATAAAATCAATTTAAGTAATACAAATTTTCAAAATGACTATGTAAACTACGATAGGTTAGGTTTGGGTCAGGTTAGGTTAGGTTAGGTTAGGTTAGGTTTTTGGTTGCTCCACTGGAGGCTGTTCGCCCAGTCCTAAAGGAGTGGGTGAACAGAAGACACGGGTCGGTCACCTTCCGGCTGGTCCAGGTTCTGTCCGGGCATGGAAGCTTCGGCAGATACCTGTGTCACATAGCCCGAAGGGAGCCATCGGCGGTGTGTCTTCACTGCAGCAGTGGCAGCGAAGACACAGCCCAGCACACGCTGGAGGAGTGCCAGGCGTGGGCACACGAACGCGCAACCCTCGTGGCAGTGGTAGGACATGACCTCTCCTTGCCGGCCGTGGTAAGAGCCATGGTCGATGACGAGAGGTCGTGGGACGCTGTCGTCTCTTTTTGCGAAGGTGTAATGTCGCAAAAAGAGGCCGCGGAGAGGAGTCGAGAGGATGATCCCCTTTCGGCTCCAATCCGCCGCAGGAGGACCGGTCGGAGAAGGAGGGCGTATGCCAACCTGACCTGATCCGGTCGAGTGAAGGCCTTGGGCGGTGGATACGGGGGTATCCGCCGCTCGCTTCCAAAGGTCTTAGCTGGCAGCGGCGTGCTACGTGTTTCGAGCATGCCGCTGAGCGAGGGAGGTTCCGCGCTGCGGAAGGCACCGGCGGGTTCGCGGAAGAATGCGCAAGCGTCCCCGTGCTCCCGCCAACAGGTGCGTGACGAAACACCTTGGGGTTTTAGTCGGTAAAAGTCCGACATAACCTGGCCGCTCCCCCGGGCGACAGGTATCCATGAGGATTTCCCCAAGTAAAAAAAAAAAAAAAACGGTTTTTGGTTGCTCTTCTCTGCAAATAACTTTTTTATTTTCAAGCCGATTGCGGAGTTCGACCCTTCTGAAGGAAGGTATCGACGAGATCTACACGAATAAACAATAAAAACGCTGAGTTACTGTACTAAATTTTGAAATTTTCGACCAAAACCCCAGTTTTCTATAGAAAAATTAGCAATATACGATTTGGATGAACCAAAAACGATATAATTTTGCTAAGCAGGTAGCTGATTGAGGTGTCAGAAGGAGCGCGTCAATGCGTTTGACAAAATAAAATCAATTTAAGTAATACAAATTTTCAAAATGACTATGTAAACTACGGTAGGTTAGGTTTGGGTCAGGTTAGGTTAGGTTAGGTTAGGTTTTTGGTTGCTCTTCTCTGCAAATAACTTTTTTATTTTCAAGCCGATTGCGGAGTTCGACCCCTCTGAAGGAAGATATCGACGAGATCTACACGAATAAACAATAAAAACGCTGAGTTACTGTACTAAATTTTGAAATTTTCGACCAAAACCCCAGTTTTCTATAGAAAAATTAGCAATATACGATTTGGATGCACCAAAAACGATATAATTTTGCTCAGCAGGTAGCTGATTGAGGTGTCAGAAGGAGCGCGTCAATGCGTTTGACAAAATAAAATCAATTTAAGTAATACAAATTTTCAAAATGACTATGTAAACTACGGTAGGTTAGGTTTGGGTCAGGTTAGGTTAGGTTAGGTTAGGTTTTTGGTTGCTCTTCTCTGCAAATAACTTTTTTATTTTCAAGCCGATTGCGGAGTTCGACCCCTCTGAAGGAAGGTATCGACGAGATCTACACGAATAAACAATAAAAACGCTGAGTTACTGTACTAAATTTTGAAATTTTCGACCAAAACCCCAGTTTTCTATAGAAAAATTAGCAATATACGATTTGGATGCACCAAAAACGATATAATTTTGCTAAGCAGGTAGCTGATTGAGGTGTCAGAAGGAGCGCCTCAATGCGTTTGACAAAATAAAATCAATTTAAGTAATACAAATTTTCAAAATGACTATGTAAACTACGATAGGTTAGGTTTGGGTCAGGTTAGGTTAGGTTAGGTTAGGTTTTTGGTTGCTCTTCTCTGCAAATAACTTTTTTATTTTCAAGCCGATTGCGGAGTTCGACCCCTCTGAAGGAAGGTATCGACGAGATCTACACGAATAAATAATAAAAACGCTGAGTTACTGTACTAAATTTCGAAATTTTCGACCAAAACCCCAGTTTTCTATAGAAAAATTAGCAATATACGATTTGGATGCACCAAAAACGATATAATTTTGCTAAGCAGGTAGCTGATTGAGGTGTCAGAAGGAGCGCCTCAATGCGTTTGACAAAATAAAATCAATTTAAGTAATACAAATGTTCAAAATGACTATGTAAACTACGATAGGTTAGGTTTGGGTCAGGTTAGGTTAGGTTAGGTTAGGTTAGGTTTTTGGTTGCTCTTCTCTGCAAGTAACTTTTTTATTTTCAGGCCCATTGCGGAGTTCGACCCCTCTGAAGGAAGGTATCGACGAGATCTACACGAATAAACAATAAAAACGCTGAGTTACTGTACTGAATTTTGAAGTTTTCGACCAAAACCCCAGTTTTCTATAGAAAAATTAGCAATATACGATTTGGATGCACCAAAAACGATATAATTTTGCTAAGCAGGTAGCTGATTGAGGTGTCAGAAGGAGCGCCTCAATGCGTTTGACAAAATAAAATCAATTTAAGTAATACAAATTTTCAAAATGACTATGTAAACTGTAACGTATGTAGGGTAGTCTGCAAGGATTTTTGTATAAGATACTGAGTTCATAGTAATAAACCAGTCAGTCGCTAACTTGCTTGTTTTACTCACGCCTTTACCGCACTGGCGATCGAGGTCGGGATTTTAACAAAAGTATTTTTTTTGTTTGTGATAAGTGTGTGGCATAGTATTTTTTTTTACAATGCCGATCGGAAAGTTGGAACAGTTTGAATTAAATTCGAAGCAGTGGCCGGCTTATATTCGTCGCGTCAATCAATATATACTTTTAAATGAGATCGGAGAGGAACTAAAAGTCCCGTTATTAATTACGGTTGTGGGTGAAGCGACATATTTGTTAATGTGCGATTTGTGTTCGCCGGCTTTGCCTGAGGACAAAACGTACGACGCCTTAACTAAGTTAGTGGCAGAGCACTTGGAACCGCAGCGATCGGAAATAGCTGAACGCCACGTGTTCCGGTTACGTCGGCAGCGGCCAGGCGAAACGCTCGCGGAGTACCTACAGGCCCTCAAGCACCTTGCCACCACCTGCCATTTCGGCAATTGCGGGACGTGTTCAACCCTGGAAGAGAACTTGAGAGATCAATTCGTCTCGGGGCTCGCGAGCGACGCCATGCGTTCTAGAATATTCGCAGAAAAACAGATCAAATATAAAGAGGCGGTTGAGTTAGCGATGGCTCTGGAGGCCGCGGAAAAGCACGCGGAGGTGAGCGGGCACATGGCCCTGCCGGCAGCGGCGAGCGCCTCCAGCGTGGGCGGCGGCGCGGCGGGCGAGGGCCTGCATCACGCGCGCTCAGGGCGCGCGGACGGCGGCGGCGCGGCGCGCGAGGGCCTGCATCACGCGCGCTCAGGGCGCGCGGACGGCGGCGGCGCGGCGCGTGAGGGCCTGCATCTATAAGGTCGGGTGTTGGTGAGAAGTAGTGAAACGAATGAATTCTGATTAAACACTGAATTTATTCATATAACAACTTAAATATATATAAACCTGGATAGGAGTACATACTATATCTCATCTCCTTCCCACATAAATAAATAAAAAAAATACAATATGTATTTATTTTATTTTTGTATTAAATTTTGTAAAATACACACAAGACATAATTTATAAGTCCTAGTTAAGTATACCTATATTTATTACATTTATAAAATTCAAGACGTAATTACTAATACAGTTTATATATTTTTTTCTATAATAATGTTTTTAACATAATAAGTAAGGGTTGAAAAATTGTTTTTTTCCATAAGCATATTTTATCATTTGAATAAACAAAAGTATACCATTTAACACAAAATAAGACAGTATGATTAATATAATACCGACATTGAATAAAAGTTTGATTAACATATTGATTACATAATATTTTATCTTTATCTTTCAGTATTTTATATTTTAATAACTAAGATTTATTCATTACTGACACATACAATTTTGTTCTATTCTTATGCACTACATATGGTTTATTATCTTTCATTATCTCAACATTAGGAGATTTATCTTTGATTACCTTATAAGGACCTGAAAAAATGCTCTGAAACTTATTCCCAGTTTCATTCTTAAGTAATATCAAGTCGTTAGGCTTATACACTACGGGGTTCATATTACGATCATACTTTGTTTTTCTGTTTATCTTACTTGCAATTAAATTATTTCTCGCTTCCTTTTGTGATAATTGAATTCGATATTTTAACTCTAAAGGATAGCTGTCGTAATTGTACAGTGGATCTACTTGATCCGAGCTTAAATTTGACGGTAAAACACATTTTTTCCCAAAAATTAATTCGTAAGGGGTAAACCTAGTTTCTGTATGCACTGAAGTATTGTATGAGAAACACCAGTAAGGAAGCCAGGTACTCCAGGCATCCGAATGGTTATCGGTTTGTATTCGTAGGTAATTACCGAGATGTTTATGCGAGTTTTCCAATGAACCAATGCTCTGATGATGATACGCCGTTGACTGTAATTGATTAATGTGTAAAAGTTTGCATACCTCTTTAACTGTAGAAGATAAAAACTCGGTTTTTGGTTGCTCTTCTCTGCAAATAACTTTTTTATTTTCAAGCCGATTGCGGAGTTCGACCCCTCTGAAGGAAGGTATCGACGAGATCTACACGAATAAACAATAAAAACGCTGAGTTACTGTACTAAATTTTGAAATTTTCGACCAAAACCCCAGTTTTCTATAGAAAAATTAGCAATATACGAATTGGATGCACCAAAAACGATATAATTTTGCTAAGCAGGTAGCTGATTGTGGTTTCAAAAGGAGCGCCTCAATGCGTTTGACAAAATAAAATCAATTTAAGTAATACAAATTTTCAAAATGACTATGTAAACTACGATAGGTTAGGTTTGGGTCAGGTTTGGTTAGGTTAGGTTAGGTTTTAGGTTGCTCTTCTCTGCAAATAACTTTTTTTATTTTCAAGCCGATTGCTGAGTTCGAACCCTCTGAAGGAAGGTATCGACGAGATCTACACGAATAAACAATAAAAACGCTGAGTTACTGTACTAAATTTTGAAATTTTCGACCAAAACCCCAGTTTTCTATAGAAAAATTAGCAATATACGATTTGGATGCACCAAAAACGATATAATTTTGCTAAGCAGGTAGCTGATTGAGGTGTCAGAAGGAGCGCCTCAATGCGTTTAACAAAATAAAATCAATTAAAGTAATACAAATTTTCAAAATGACTATGTAAACTACGATAGGTTAGGTTTGGGTCAGGTTAGGTTAGGTTACGTTAGGTTAGGTTTTTGGTTGCTCTTCTCTGCAAATAACTTTTTTATTTTCAAGCCGATTGCGGAGTTCGACCCCTCTGAAGGAAGGTATCGACGAGATCTACACGAATAAACAATAAAAACACAGTTACTGTACTAAATTTTGAAATTTTCGACCAAAACCCCAGTTTTCTATAGAAAAATTAGCAATATACGATTTGGATGCACCAAAAACGATATAATTTTGCTAAGCAGGTAGCTGATTGAGGTGTCAGAAGGAGCGCCTCAATGCGTTTGACAAAATAAAATCAATTTAAGTAATACAAATTTTCAAAATGACTATGTAAACTACGATAGGTTAGGTTTGGGTCAGGTTAGGTTAGGTTACGTTAGGTTAGGTTTTTGGTTGCTCTTCTCTGCAAATAACTTTTTTATTTTCAAGCCGATTGCGGAGTTCGATCCCTCTGAAGGAAGGTATCGACGAGGTCTACACGAATAAACAATAAAAACGCTGAGTTACTGTACTAAATTTTGAAATTTTCGACCAAAACCCCAGTTTTCTATAGAAAAATTAGCAATATACGATTTGGATGCACCAAAAACGATATAATTTTGCTAAGCAGGTAGCTGATTGAGGTGTCAGAAGGAGCGCCTCAATGCGTTTGACAAAATAAAATCAATTTAAGTCATACAAATTTTCAAAATGACTATGTAAACTACGATAGGTTAGGTTTGGGTCAGGTTAGGTTAGGTAAGGTTAGGTTAGGTTTTTGGTTGCTCTTCTCTGCAGATAACTTTTTTATTTTCAAGCCGATTGCGGAGTTCGACCCCTCTGAAGGAAGGTATCGACGAGATCTACACGAATAAACAATAAAAACGCTGAGTTACTGTACTAAATTTTGAAATTTTCGACCAAAACCCCAGTTTTCTTTAGAAAAATTAGCAATATACGATTTGGATGCACCAAAAACGATATAATTTTGCTAAGCAGGTAGCTGATTGAGGTGTCAGAAGGAGCGCCTCAATGCGTTTGACAAAATAAAATCAATTTAAGTAATACAAATTTTCAAAATGACTATGTAAACTACGATAGGTTAGGTTTGGGTCAGGTTAGGTTAGGTTAGGTTATAACCTAACCATACTCAATGCGTTTGACAAAATAAAATCAATTTAAGTAATACAAATTTTAAAAATGACTATGTAAACTACGATAGGTTAGGTTTGGGTCAGGTTAGGTTAGGTTACGTTAGGTTAGGTTTTTGGTTGCTCTTCTCTGCAAATAACTTTTTTATTTTCAAGCCGATTGCGGAGTTCGATCCCTCTGAAGGAAGGTATCGACGAGATCTACACGAATAAACAATAAAAACGCTGAGTTACTGTACTAAATTTTGAAATTTTCGACCAAAACCCCAGTTTTCTATAGAAAAATAAGCAATATACGATTTGGATGCACCAAAAACGATATAATTTTGCTAAGCAGGTAGCTGATTGAGGTGTCAGAAGGAGCGCCTCAATGCGTTTGACAAAATAAAATCAATTTAAGTAATACAAATTTTCAAAATGACTATGTAAACTACGATAGGTTAGGTTTGGGTCAGGTTAGGTTAGGTAAGGTTAGGTTTTTGGTTGCTCTTCTCTGCAAATAACTTTTTTATTTTCAAGCCGATTGCGGAAATCGACCCCTCTGAAGGAAGGTATCGACGAGATCTACACGAATAAACAATAAAAACGCCGAGTTACTGTACTAAATTTTGAAATTTTCGACCAAAACCCCAGTTTTCTATAGAAAAATTAGCAATATACGATTTGGATGCACCAAAAACGATATCATTTTGCTAAGCAGGTAGCTGATTGAGGTTTGAGGTTTGGGTCAGGTTAGGTTAGGTAAGGTTAGGTTTTTGGTTGCTCTTCTCTGCAAATAACTTTTTTATTTTCAAGCCGATTGCGGAGTTCGACCCCTCTGAAGGAAGGTATCGACGAGATCTACACGAATAAACAATAAAAACGCCGAGTTACTGTACTAAATTTTGAAATTTTCGACCAAAACCCCAGTTTTCTATAGAAAAATTAGCAATATACGATTTGGATGCACCAAAAACGATATCATTTTGCTAAGCAGGTAGCTGATTGAGGTTTTAAAAGGAGCGCCTCAATGCGTTTGACAAAATAAAATCGATTTAAGTAATACAAATTTTCAAAATTACTATGTAAACTACGATAGGTTAGGTTTGGGTCAGGTTAGGTTAGGTTAGGTTAGGTTAGGTTTTTGGTTGCTTTTCTCTGCAAATAACTTTTTTATTTTCAGGCCGATTTCGGAGTTCGACCCCTCTGAAGGAATGTATCGACGAGATCTACACGAACAAACAATAAAAACGCTGAGTTACTGTACAAAATTTTGAAATTTTCGACCAAAACCCCAGTTTTCTATAGAAAAATTTGCAATATACGATTTGGATGCACCAAAAACGATATAATTTTGCTAAGCAGGTAGCTGATTGAGGTGTCAGAAGGAGAGCCTCAATGCGTTTGACAAAATAAAACCAATTTAAGTAATACAAATTTTCAAAATGACTATGTAAACTACGGTAGGTTAGGTTTGGGTCAGGTTAGGTTAGGTTAGGTTAGGTTTTTGGTTGCTCTTCTCTGCTAATAACTTTTTTATTTTCAAGCCGATTGCGGAGTTCGACCCCTCTGAAGGAAGGTATCGACGAGATCTACACGAATAAACAATAAAAACGCTGAGTTACTGTACTAAATTTTGAAATTTTCGACCAAAACCCCAGTTTTCTATAGATAAATTAGCAATATACGATTTGGATGCACCAAAAACGATATAATTTTGCTAAGCAGGTAGCTGATTGAGGTGTCAGAAGAAGCGCCTCAATGCGTTTGACAAAATAAAATCAATTTAAGTAATACAAATTTTCAAAATGACTATGTAAACTACGATAGGTTAGGTTTGGGTCAGGTTAGGTTAGGTTAGGTTAGGTTTTTGGTTGCTCTTCTCTGCAAATAACTTTTTTATTTTCAAGCCGATTGCGGAGTTCGACCCCTCTGAAGGAAGGTATCGACGAGATCTACACGAGTAAACAATAAAAACGCTGAGTTACTGTACTAAATTTTGAAATTTTCGACCAAAACCCCAGTTTTCTATAGAAAAATTAGCAATATACGATTTGGATGCACCAAAAACGATATAATTTTGCTAAGCAGGTAGCTGATTGAGGTGTCAGAAGGAGCGCCTCAATGCGTTTGACAAAATAAAATCAATTTAAGTAATACAAATTTTCAAAATGACTATGTAAACTACGATAGGTTAGGTTTGGGTCAGGTTAGGTTAGGTTAGGTTAGGTTAGGTTTTTGGTTGCTTTTCTCTGCAAATAACTTTTTTATTTTCAGGCCGATTTCGGAGTTCGACCCCTCTGAAGGAATGTATCGACGAGATCTACACGAACAAACAATAAAAACGCTGAGTTACTGTACAAAATTTTGAAATTTTCGACCAAAACCCCAGTTTTCTATAGAAAAATTTGCAATATACGATTTGGATGCACCAAAAACGATATAATTTTGCTAAGCAGGTAGCTGATTGAGGTGTCAGAAGGAGAGCCTCAATGCGTTTGACAAAATAAAACCAATTTAAGTAATACAAATTTTCAAAATGACTATGTAAACTACGGTAGGTTAGGTTTGGGTCAGGTTAGGTTAGGTTAGGTTAGGTTTTTGGTTGCTCTTCTCTGCAAATAACTTTTTTATTTTCAAGCCGATTGGGGAGTTCGATCCCTCTGAAGGAAGGTATCGACGAGATCTACACGAATAAACAATAAAAACGCTGAGTTACTGTACTAAATTTTGAAATTTTCGACCAAAACCCCAGTTTTCTATAGATAAATTAGCAATATACGATTTGGATGCACCAAAAACGATATAATTTTGCTAAGCAGGTAGCTGATTGAGGTGTCAGAAGAAGCGCCTCAATGCGTTTGACAAAATAAAATCAATTTAAGTAATACAAATTTTCAAAATGACTATGTAAACTACGATAGGTTAGGTTTGGGTCAGGTTAGGTTAGGTTAGGTTTTTGGTTGCTCTTCTCTGCAAATAACTTTTTTATTTTCAAGCCGATTGCGGAGTTCGACCCCTCTGAAGGAAGGTATCGACGAGATCTACACGAGTAAACAATAAAAACGCTGAGTTACTGTACTAAATTTTGAAATTTTCGACCAAAACCCCAGTTTTCTATAGAAAAATTAGCATTATACGATTTGGATGCACCAAAAACGATATAATTTTGCTAAGCAGGTAGCTGATTGAGGTGTCAGAAGGAGCGCCTCAATGCGTTTGACAAAATAAAATCAATTTAAGTAATACAAATTTTCAAAATGACTATGTAAACTACGATAGGTTAGGTTTGGGTCAGGTTAGGTTAGGTTAGGTTAGGTTTTTGGTTGCTCTTCTCTGCAAATAACTTTTTTATTTTCAAGCCGATTGGGGAGTTCGATCCCTCTGAAGGAAGGTATCGACGAGATCTACACGAAGAAACAATAAAAACGCTGAGTTACTGTACTAAATTTTGAAATTTTCGACCAAAACCCCAGTTTTCTATAGAAAAATTTGCAATATACGATTTGGATGCACCAAAAACGATATAATTTTGCTAAGCAGGTAGCTGATTGAGGTGTCAGAAGGAGAGCCTCAATGCGTTTGACAAAATAAAACCAATTTAAGTAATACAAATTTTCAAAATGACTATGTAAACTACGGTAGGTTAGGTTTGGGTCAGGTTAGGTTAGGTTAGGTTAGGTTTTTGGTTGCTCTTCTCTGCAAATAACTTTTTTATTTTCAAGCCGATTGGGGAGTTCGATCCCTCTGAAGGAAGGTATCGACGAGATCTACACGAATAAACAATAAAAACGCTGAGTTACTGTACTAAATTTTGAAATTTTCGACCAAAACCCCAGTTTTCTATAGATAAATTAGCAATATACGATTTGGATGCACCAAAAACGATATAATTTTGCTAAGCAGGTAGCTGATTGAGGTGTCAGAAGGAGCGCCTCAATGCGTTTGACAAAATAAAATCAATTTAAGTAATACAAATTTTCAAAATTACTATGTAAACTACGATAGGTTAGGTTTGGGTCAGGTTAGGTTAGGTTACGTTAGGTTAGGTTTTTGGTTGCTCTTCTCTGCAAATAACTTTTTTATTCTCAAGCCGATTGCGGAGTTCGATCCCTCTGAAGGAAGGTATCGACGAGGTCTACACGAATAAACAATAAAAACGCTGAGTTACTGTACTAAATTTTGAAATTTTCGACCAAAACCCCAGTTTTCTATAGAAAAATTAGCATTATACGATTTGGATGCACCAAAAACGATATAATTTTGCTAAGCAGGTAGCTGATTGAGGTGTCAGAAGGAGCGCCTCAATGCGTTTGACAAAATAAAATCAATTTAAGTAATACAAATTTTCAAAATTACTATGTAAACTACGATAGGTTAGGTTTGGGTCAGGTTAGGTTAGGTTACGTTAGGTTAGGTTTTTGGTTGCTCTTCTCTGCAAATAACTTTTTTATTTTCAAGCCGATTGCGGAGTTCGACCCCTCTGAAGGAAGGTATCGACGAGATCTACACGAATAAACAATAAAAACACAGTTACTGTACTAAATTTTGAAATTTTCGACCAAAATTAGCAATATACGATTTGGATGCACCAAAAACGATATAATTTTGCTAAGCAGGTAGCTGATTGAGGTGTCAGAAGGAGCGCCTCAATGCGTTTGACAAAATAAAATCAATTTAAGTAATACAAATTTTCAAAATGACTATGTAAACTACGATAGGTTAGGTTTGGGTCAGGTTAGGTTAGGTTACGTTAGGTTAGGTTTTTGGTTGCTCTTCTCTGCAAATAACTTTTTTATTCTCAAGCCGATTGCGGAGTTCGATCCCTCTGAAGGAAGGTATCGACGAGGTCTACACGAATAAACAATAAAAACGCTGAGTTACTGTACTAAATTTTGAAATTTTCGACCAAAACCCCAGTTTTCTATAGAAAAATTAGCAATATACGATTTGGATGCACCAAAAACGATATAATTTTGCTAAGCAGGTAGCTGATTGAGGTGTCAGAAGGAGCGCCTCAATGCGTTTGACAAAATAAAATCAATTTAAGTAATACAAATTTTCAAAATGACTATGTAAACTACGATAGGTTAGGTTTGGGTCAGGTTAGGTTAGGTAAGGTTAGGTTAGGTTTTTGGTTGCTCTTCTCTGCAAATAACTTTTTTATTTTCAAGCCGATTGCGGAGTTCGACCCCTCTGAAGGAAGGTATCGACGAGATCTACACGAATAAACAATAAAAACGCTGAGTTACTGTACTAAATTTTGAAATTTTCGACCAAAACCCCAGTTTTCTTTAGAAAAATTAGCAATATACGATTTGGATGCACCAAAAACGATATAATTTTGTTAAGCAGGTAGCTGATTGAGGTGTCAGAAGGAGCGCCTCAATGCGTTTGACAAAATAAAATCAATTTAAGTAATACAAATTTTCAAAATGACTATGTGTTGACGCCAGCGCCACCTAGCATTCGCCTACGGAACCTACTCAACGCAATGGAGGAGCTGCGGTCGCGTCTCGCGCCGTGACGTCGTCGTCGGGGCTGTTCGGGCAGGTCCGATGGGGGAATACCCGAACACCGAAGATCTACGAGCTCCATCGTCACTCTTTCACTTCTATTCTACTCGTTAAGATAGACACATCGTTCTGTAAATGTACCTACCTACTACAACATTGTACCTACTTGAAAGTATTAAATATTTAAATTCGATAAATCATTAGATTTCATTTTGTTTGCCTGAACAATTATTTCGCATCAACCCACGAGCAGAGCCTGACGAAAACCCGGAGCACCGCAGCCCCGCACATGGTCATCTTCGAGCCACATACGCTGAATCTGGAAACTTCGACCTGCGCTTCAGGAACTAGCAAGAAACGGTCAGGTCCCATCCTACCTAGCCTAATTCTCCTTTTCGCTTCTAAATTGTTCTAATCCCGTACTGCGCTGTTTTTTCCAGTTACCAGGATTTGCCGCCTACCCGTACCTACGCCGTTGGTGATAACCGTGAGTAGCTTTTGTTTCCTATAAACGTCCAGAATGAGTGATTACGAGTATAGTGAAGCGGGAAATAGTTCTAATTTGGGGGATCTTAAAAAACAAAGGGGTTCGTTAAAAGGTAGATTAACGGCTTTTGAAAAATATGTAGGTAGGTATGAAAATGTTTCTTTGTCTGAACGCCAACAGACAGAGTTAATTTTACGTATTGATTCGATTTTTAGTTTATTTAATACATATAATAAAGTTCAAGATAAAATCGAACAATTATTAAACGAAACAGAGTTGGTTAAACAAAGCGATTACAGGGAATCTTTCGAGGATCAATATTTTAATGTTATGTCGGTAGCTAAATGTTTAATTGCGACGGCTAAAGTCACTGACAAAGGTGAAAATTCTCAGTGTTCACGTGTATATAATAGTAATCATAACTCGAGTTCAATTAAATTACCGGAAATAAAATTACCCTCTTTCGACGGTTCGTATGATCACTGGCTCGAGTATAGAAATTCATACCTGTCTATGATTCATAAGCGTAGTGACTTAGACGCGATTCAAAAATTTCACTATTTAAAATCCTCGCTAACCGGCGCTGCACTTCAAGTAATCAGTGCACTCGAATTTACAGCGGTTAATTATACCCATGCATGGGACTTATTGGAGAATAGGTACCATAATAATCGTCTCTTAATACACAATCATGTAAAATCTTTGTTTACTGCGCAATCCGTTAATAAAGAATCGCCCGTGCAAATCAGAAGATTGATCGATATTGTTTTACGTAACCTACGAGCGCTAAAATCCTTAGACGAGCCCACAGACGCGTGGGATACCCTCCTTATTTATATAATAGTATCCAAACTGGATACATCCACTGAACGCGAATGGGAAAACCATAAAGGATCGATCAATTCTGATTTACAACGGGGTAAAATAAAACTAGATGACTTGTTGGGTTTTCTAAGAAACCGTGCTGATATGTTGGATATGATACAGGGTAGTCATTCCCGGGCAACTCAAAATAAGCCTAATTATATTAGCGAAACCAAAAGGCACTTAAATAACTCGCAAACCCAACAAACTCATAGTTTTGTGTCCACGCGTAATAATATTCAAAAATCTAATAAAATTCGTCAGTGTGTATTATGCGGCGGTAATCATGCGTTATACACTTGTTATAATTTTCTTAATTTAAGTGTTCAAGATAGAATTAAATTCATAAACGATAAAAACCTATGTAGTAATTGCTTGCGAAGTGGTCATATTATATCTAATTGTATGTTCGGGCCGTGTAAGCAGTGTCAGAAAAAACACAATAGTTTATTACATCACGATAGTTACAATTCATACACGTCAAAATCGGGTTCATCGGCGACAAGTGCGCATCATTCACAGTTAGCTGATAACGAGAAACCGGTTGCGGTAACTTCGTGTGCGTTGAATTCTATCGTAAATCATGCGAGTAATGTGATAATCGATAATGCGTCTTATAATTTGACTCCACAGGTGTTATTATCCACTGCCCTAATCGAGGTCATGGATAGTAGTAACAAATATCATACAGCCCGAGCGTTGTTAGATAGTGGTAGTCAAAATAGCTTTATTTCAGAGAAATTAGTTAAACGTTTAAACGTCTTGGAGATACAGTCCACGATACGTATATCAGGCGTGGGACAGTCGGTCTCACAATCGAATAAATTATGCGATGTTAAAATACGTTCAAAGACCAAACACTTTAATACAGAATTAAAGTGTTTTGTTTTACCGTGCATTACGTCAAGTTTACCAACGGTGCCTTATAGCAATTACGATTCGTTTAAAATTCCTGTAGGTATTTGCTTAGCTGATCCTACGTTTAACGTACCGTCGGAAGTTGATGTATTGATAGGCGCGGATCTATTTTGGAATTTGTTAGAAGAACAACGAGTTCGATTACCGAGCGGGCCATACCTCCAGCAATCCAAATTAGGATGGTTACTTTCTGGCCCAATCGAGTTAAATAATTTAACCATTAATAATAATAATAGTCAATGTAACTTTACGCGAGCGTCGACTATTGATACGCAATTATCTAAGTTTTTTGAACTAGAGGAAGTTAGTAGGTACGAGTCGATTCTTACTGAAGAGGAACGTACCTGCGAGAATTTGTTTATAAAAAGTACTTTTCGGGATAGTAACGGGAGATTCTCGGTGCGGATCCCGTTAAAGGAGTCAGCTGATGCACTCGGCGACTCATACGAGAAAGCTAGGTCGCGTTTTCTGTCATTAGAACGTAAATTAGAACGTTCATCGTCTTATAAAAAAATGTATGTCGACTTCATGCGGGAATATCGCGATTTAGGACATATGTCTCTCATAGATAAATATACTAGGCCTTATTACTTCCTTCCACATCATGGAGTATATAAAGAACACAGCACAACAACCAAATTGCGTGTGGTTTTTGATGCAAGTGCCACTACAACCTCTGGTAAATCATTAAACGATATACAACATATAGGGCCGCCTCTTCAGAACGATATTTTTTCTATTTTGTTGCGTTTTAGACAATATAAATATGTTGCTTGTGCTGACGTAGAAAAATTATTCAGACAAGTATTTTTACACCACGATCAGCGCAACTTGCAATTGATATTGTGGCGGGAAAATCCGAACGATGACTTGCGTGTTTATCAACTGAATACCGTCACCTACGGCACCGCGTCTGCTCCTTATTTAAGTATGCGTTGTTTACGACAACTTGCATTAGAAACTAAAGATGAAGTCGTCGCTAGGGCCATAAATGAAGATATTTTTGTCGACGATCTAATTTTGGGTGACGACGACCCTCAGATTTTAATTAATATTTGTAATAAAATTGCTCAGATATTTAACTCGGCGTGTTTTAGATTACGTAAGTGGATTTTCAACTTTAATGTAACTTCAGAGATATTTAAAGAATTAGGGATCGGTGATCAATGTCAAAATAAAACTTTGGGTTTAGGATGGCAGGTCGATAGTGATGAACTTTATTTCACGTCAAATCTACAAAATAAACCGTTAATCACTAAACGTAGTATGATGTCTGTCATTGCACAAATTTATGACCCATTAGGTCTTTTATCACCATCAATAATTAACGCGAAAATAATACTTCAAAAATTATGGCTTAGTAAAATCGATTGGGACGATAAGGTTCCATTTGATGTTGAATGCTTGTGGAATTCATTTATTCATAATATATCGTGCTTAAATAGTTTGCGTATTCCTCGTTACGTCATGAGTGAATGTACTGAATTTCGTGAACTACATATTTTTACCGACGCGTCACAGGACGCGTACGGCACTTGCGCTTACATACGTACCTATAATAACGACTCTCTTATAACTACTAAATTATTATGCGCTAAGAGTAAAGTCGCTCCCGTCAAAACGACTTGTACTATCCCGCGGCTCGAACTGTGTGGTGCATTACTCGGGGCGCGACTTTATCATAAAATAATTAATTCACTTAGACTAGAATTTACTAAAGTGTTCTTTTGGACAGACTCCACTATAGTCATGGGTTGGATTAAAATGTCACCTCGATTATTAAAAACGTTTGTACAAAACCGTGTATCACAGATAAATGAATTAACCGGTAATGCAACATGGTTACATGTTTACAGTAAGGATAATCCAGCGGATATAGTTTCACGAGGTCTAAGTCTAAACGAACTTCAGCACTATGAGCAGTGGTGGACTGGGCCATCATTTTTAAAGGAGTTAGAACTTGAAAAATATATCCATACTTCGTCTGTAGCCCAAGGTCAACTACCGGAACTTAAAACACAAAACGTTGTCATGGTGTGTCATAATTCCTGTGAATTAATAGACTTCGATAAGTTTTCATCTTTCAATAGACTTAAACGAACGGTCGCATATGTATTAAGACTTGTAAACAATATTCGTAATAAGCAGCATCGTAAAACCGGTTTGTTATCAATCGAAGAATTGAACGCGTCGCTGACAGTGCTTACACGGCTCGCGCAACAACAAACTTTTCACGATGAATACAATAATTTTATTAAATATTCGACTGTGAAATCTAAACGTCTAATAGGTCTTAACGTTTTTATAGACAAAAATAATTTAATTCGTGTGGGTGGAAGGCTGAACAATTCATCTTTGTTTGATCAAAATAAAAAACATCCAGTGCTATTGTGTGGTAAACATAGATTCACTAGACTTTTATTTGAACATGAACATAAGCGACTATTACACGGTGGCCCTCAGCTCTTGTTAGCTTCCATTCGGGAAGCTTGGTGGACTCTTAGTGGTCGGAACTTAGCCAGGCAAATTGTGCGTAATTGTGTTACGTGCGTTCGGTTCAAAGGTGATACGGCGCGACCTCAAATGGGTAATTTGCCTGCTAAGCGCCTGGAACCTGGATTCCCGTTCATGCGCTGCGGCGTTGACTACGCTGGGCCAGTGATGATCTCGAGTCGTCGGGGGAGGGGAGCCACTCTAAGTAAAGCCTACATATGTTTATTTATTTGTTTATGTACACGTTCAGTTCACTTAGAATTAGTTACAAGCTTATCTACCCAAGATTATATACTTGCACTAAAGCGATTTATTTCTCGTCGGGGTAAACCGGTCGAGATTATATCTGATAATGGTAGAAATTTTGTAGGAGCCGAAAAGGAAATTGTTTCATTTATCAATAAAAATAGTAAGGAAATCGTTGATTTTACTACCAATGATAGTATTAAATTCAGCTTCATTCCTCCGTATGCTCCTCATTTTGGAGGTTTGTGGGAAGCAGGAGTTAAATCATGCAAATACCACCTGCGTAGAATTATGGGGAACGCTAATCTTACTTTTGAAGAGTTCAGTACGGTTTTGGCTCAAATAGAAGCTGTGCTGAACTCCCGTCCCTTAACAGCTCTGTCCACAGATCCTAACGACCTACAACCTCTTACCCCCGCCCACTTCCTAATCGGCCGACCGCTCACCGCTCCAGCCTGCCAGGACCTGACTGGGACTCCTATTCACCGGTTGCTACGCTACGGGTTGATCGAGCAGATGAGGCAACACTTTTGGACACGATGGGCGAAGGAATACGTTTCTGAATTACAAACACGTACCAAATGGAAGACAAATCAAAGCGACGTGCAACTTCACAGCCTTGCCCTTATCAAAGATGACAACCTGCCACCGTTAAGATGGCAGCTAGGTCGCATCATACGTATTTATCCTGGAAGCGATGGTATTTCAAGAGTGGCTGATTTACTCACCGCCACAGGTGTCACGCGCAGAGCTTTCTCTAAGATCTGCCCACTACCTGTAATGACAGCTGACGTTGGTGATTCGGAGCTGTCAAATTGATCCTGTTGGAACCTGCTGATTCCAAGGCCGGGCCCATGTTGACGCCAGCGCCACCTAGCATTCGCCTACGGAACCTACTCAACGCAATGGAGGAGCTGCGGTCGCGTCTCGCGCCGTGACGTCGTCGTCGGGGCTGTTCGGGCAGGTCCGATGGGGGAATACCCGAACACCGAAGATCTACGAGCTCCATCGTCACTCTTTCACTTCTATTCTACTCGTTAAGATAGACACATCGTTCTGTAAATGTACCTACCTACTACAACATTGTACCTACTTGAAAGTATTAAATATTTAAATTCGATAAATCATTAGATTTCATTTTGTTTGCCTGAACAATTATTTCGCATCAACCCACGAGCAGAGCCTGACGAAAACCCGGAGCACCGCAGCCCCGCACACTATGTAAACTACGATAGGTTAGGTTTGGGTCAGGTTCGGTTAGGTTAGGTTAGGTTTTAGGTTGCTCTTCTCTGCAAATAACTTTTTTTATTTTCAAGCCGATTGCTGAGTTCGAACCCTCTGAAGGAAGGTATCGACGAGATCTACACGAATAAACAATAAAAACGCCGAGTTACTGTACTAAATTTTGAAATTTTCGACCAAAACCCCAGTTTTCTATAGAAAAATTAGCAATATACGATTTGGATGCACCAAAAACGATATCATTTTGCTAAGCAGGTAGCTGATTGAGGTTTCAAAAGGAGCGCCTCAATGCGTTTGACAAAATAAAATCGATTTAAGTAATACAAATTTTCAAAATTACTATGTAAACTACGATAGGTTAGGTTTGGGTCAGGTTAGGTTAGGTTAGGTTAGGTTTTTGGTTGCTCTTCTCTGCAAATAACTTTTTTATTTTCAAGCCGATTGCGGAGTTCGACCCCTCTGAAGGAAGGTATCGACGAGATCTACACGAATAAACAATAAAAACGCTGAGTTACTGTACTAAATTTTGAAATTTTCGACCAAAACCCCAGTTTTCTATAGAAAAATTAGCAATATACGATTTGGATGCACCAAAAACTATATAATTTTGCTAAGCAGGTAGCTGATTGAGGTGTCAGAAGGAGCGCCTCAATGCGTTTGACAAAATAAAATCAATTTAAGTACTACAAATTTTCAAAATTACTATGTAAACTACGATAGGTTAGGTTTGGGTCAGGTTAGGTTAGGTTAGGTTAGGTTAGGTTTTTGGTTGCTTTTCTCTGCAAATAACTTTTTTATTTTCAGGCCGATTTCGGAGTTCGACCCCTCTGAAGGAATGTATCGACGAGATCTACACGAACAAACAATAAAAACGCTGAGTTACTGTACAAAATTTTGAAATTTTCGACCAAAACCCCAGTTTTCTATAGAAAAATTTGCAATATACGATTTGGATGCACCAAAAACGATATAATTTTGCTAAGCAGGTAGCTGATTGAGGTGTCAGAAGGAGCGCCTCAATGCGTTTGACAAAATAA